>JBCFYV010003508.1:38585190-39146880 GCA_039000515.1 Timema cristinae | reverse complement strand
ATAGTTAAAGTAAGAAAAAATCTAATAATAATAATAATCATCTTAATTAAACATTTAAATGATAAATTTCACCTATATTTCATTTACTAATGATGCATTACACCTAATTTACTGTAAATAAAGTATTCTAAAATTCCATTTCACTCACGTTTTTACCAATCCTTAAGTCTAAAAATAATTAAACTATTAATATAGCCTAATATAATTCGCTAGATCGTAAGATATTAAATGAGATAAGGGGTAAGGGGGTAGTGTAAAATCTTACGAGCCCTTACGTGAGTGGAAGGAAGGGTAAAGGGGATAGGTCAAAAACCATTTAAAAAAAAGGCCTTACGAAATTTAAGGATGGTTCCAAGGTTAAATAAATCAAGATCCTTTTTAATCACGCCTTGTCTCATAGATCAACAAATATGCTTATAAAAAGTAGTTGAAAATGATATAATATTATATTTTCACACATTTGTATTAATAAAACTCAAAATATAAATTTTATAAGTATAACAAGCCGGACTCTTTAAGACTTTATTTTTTTAGCGTGACCCATCTTTTGAAATAATGTAATGTAGAATTAAATATATTGTGGTAGAGCTTAACGTCTGCGAGGATATTTATCATTTAATGAGGTGGCCCCCTTAACATGGGTTGAAAGGGAAGACAGGTTAAGGGCAGTGTTTGTGCAGTTTTTTATAGCAAAACATTTTGTTTGACTAAAATAAATAAAATATTGCGTCAGTACTTAACGTCTAAATTTTCTTCACATGTTGATATCAACATTTGTAGAATATCTGTCGTGAACATAGCGGCATTAGATGAAAAAAAAATTTTTTTTTTAATGAAGAGATAAAGCTGTAATTAAATTTCAGGGATATCCTTAAAAGATATTCAACAATTATTGAGGTCACCATGTGACGAAAATTAAACCCACCGTTTCCACTGGAGAATCATTTGATTTATTTTAACTAAAAAAATTGGTTTTGATATTAAACTTCGTACAAACACCTCTTAACTCACGGTCTCTCCCACTCCAACTTAGGCTAGGATCACCCTGTGGATAGTGATGTGAAGATAACCAAACATGGGACGTTAGGAACAATTCAACGCTGACTGATATTCAGTTGTTTTCAAACTTGAACGTGCACTATTTCAATGTATTGATATGTAATCACTGATCTCCAGTGAGATCTAATCTAAGATCTATCTTTCCATATACTTGTAATTTAAAAATTTCTCTTTTTATCCAATTTAAGATTTGTTTTGCTTTCTCTCTATTGTCCGATACATTAGCTCAGTAGGTACCATATCTGTCTACTGAGATAAGGGTCCCAGTTTCAATTCTTAGCATGGCCGAAAAATGTATCATTTGTGAAATGTGGGTTTACACTTCAATAAATATGAATTAACATCCCATGGGCTGGATATTTTTTTGTTTTCTAGATTTAAGTTATTTAATAAGTCGTGTGTTGTATAGTCAGTTGGTTCAGAAAGTGCGCGTTAAATATCTCAAATAAGTGGAAATTAATATGTCTAATTTTCTCCCTTCCCTCTGTCTCTGTGTATATAGTGTGGTTGTGCTCACGTCATTTAATTCTGAAAGGATTTCTATTTTGGTTTAGCCTGTAAGATAAAAGCCATAGTGTACCCCTTCAAGGAATGTAACATTTTAAAGTAAAGGGACTGTATAAACAAACCTATATTTCCCTACAGACAGATACTTGTGGGATGTATAACCTTGTGCACAGTATAAAATTCATTTAATCTATATTTAAGGTTTGTATTTGATTTAATCGATATAGTAATAATGCCAGTGTTTTTTCAAATTTTGGCACGAGTAAGTAAGGTACCTGAAAGATTTGATGGGGTACTAGACATAACAATAAGTTTAATTTATAACTAAATATTTTTCACTGATATTATAATAAACAAATTAACATAGATTTTTATGAATCAAATAGCCAAAGCTATTATTTATGCATTTTATTGAGGATTACTCCATCAAGTTATCATATTCATTAATATGCAATCCCGTACATTTATAATAATTGCACAAATGGCTGCAATAAGCCAATTACCGAGTCGAAGGTGGCTGCTTTATCTGATATTTCGTGATCTTAATTAATCGCACCTTACTAACCGACGATTTCCGCACTTCCATAATAGACTCTGCCTTAAAATATGAGTGAAGAATGACCCTGGGCACGGGACGATTCCTGGATAGCTCAGTGGTAAGAGCATTGACGTACTAAGCCAATGGTCCTAGGTTCGATTCCCGTGTTCAGGTGTCAATTTTCAGAATATGATATATAGATTTTTATGTTATGACGTGGCCTTTGATATGCATTTTTTGTTGTTTATCAATCATTAGTAAGGCATTATTAAAATTTTGATAGACTGTTTAAATTTAAATGTATATAGGCCTATTTGTCTCCTGTTTACCTTAGTACCCCGAAGGGGTTACGTGACTGGCTGTATTTGAGAGACATTGAATTACTTAAATCATAGTTTTAATAATCTTTTGTGTCACCATTTAAGTTTTTTGAGTGTTGATAATATATATTTGCCATAGATTGTACTTACCTACTATATGTCTTTATAACTTAATGCATTGTAAGATAATAAAAAATTATTTCAATAAATCATGATTTGATGATGATTTGGAACAGTTTTAATATACCTCTGCAAATAATCAAATATTTAAACATTATTCAGATAAAAACTAGAAAATTTGTTACCTCGTCATGTCAGCATCTCTCACGTCTGATGCAAACTGAGAGATATGAGCCTCTTTACTGCTATCACCTCTATCATCAATACATCACCCACCTCGGTGGCGTAGTTGGCTAACGCGCTTGTCGTGTTGAGCTAGACTGCTGAGGACGAGGAGATCGAGGTTCGAATCTTGGTCGGGTGAACTGGGGGTGGTTTTTCCTAAATGGTTTTCCACTCTACCTCCACGCAAATGCGGGTTCACTTCCTCTAATTAAACCTTCCCAATTCCTAATCCATTAGCGTAATTAGTACTTAAAGCGTATAACCCGAACGGGTAGTAAGACGTGGTGCTAAATATTATTATTATATATCATCAATATATCAAGAGAGACAAAATTCTTCATCTTTTGGGTAAGAAAAATATACTCGTAACGCATTGTGGGTACAACCGGAATGACCACAGCGGTTTGTGGGTATTTATGTAAGATCTACAAAGCGAATAACAATAAAGATTACGGATATTGAGCAAATTAAAATTACCACAACGCATTGTGAGTGTTTTTACGTTTTCCAGTAGCCGAAATCTCACGATTTGTGAATTTATAATCATACCCTCAACCCGTTGTAATTAGAAATAAATCTGGCAATAAATGTGTTCGGATCAGCTGTCTGTCATGAGAACGTGATACCATTAACATCACTTGGCGGAGTGATATTTGGTTCAACTGCTACACGCTGCGTGTTGTAAGCTATACAGAAGACAATATCTGAGTGTTTTTATTATGTTAAGATGGTGAGACTGATTATTTTGTTTATTTTGTTCTTTTACCAAGGAGATTAATGTTATTATTATTGTACACTTGGTGACCTGGTGGTCTAGGGGTAAGGTGTCAGACTTCTGTGCTGGCGGCCGGGGTTCAATCCTCGGTCTCGGCACAGATTTATCTGATTACCAAACCCTTCCTTCACCTCTGACAAGACATCTTGTGAATGTGGGGAATGCCAGGCCTCCACCGTGGTTCGGATTCCACGTTAAACTGTAGGTCCTTCATTTCATCTCACAATCACCCTACCATTATACATTAGCGTAAGTGCGTATAACCCTAATGGGTAGTAAGACGCGGTGCTAATAATAATAATATTGTAGACTTGTTTTGTGTGTGTGTGACTTAGAAAATATAGTGAAATAAACCAGCAAGATGGAATTATGGGTTTAATAATTATCGGTCCTCTGAAACAAACAAAACAGAGTGAATTTGGCTATTGAGAATAACATATACATCAAATGTGAAAAAAAAAGTTGTTTTAATTTGAAAGACATAGGTCTTTTTTTATAATTGCCTATCTCACTGTTGTCACCCTAATAATACGGATAATTACAAGATGATATTTCTGGTATTCAACTCCACATATGGAGTATGGATTGATGAGTTAAAATTACCCACTTCGATGGCCGTGTGGTCTAACGCGCTACTATCGCACTAGACTAGAATGCCGATGACGGGGAGATCGTGGTTCACATCTCTGTCTGGTGTACTGAGGATTATAAAAAAAATGTTTTCCACTCTCCTTCCACGCAAATGCGTGTACACCTCCTCTAAATACAATCTTCCTAATCTCTAAAATTCATTAGCGAAATTAATAAATGATCGTACAACCCGAACGGGTAGTAAGACTCGGTGCTAAAATAGGTGAAATTAATAGGAAATTCACCCATATTTATTTAAAACACTTCTAAACACCCAGCCAGGATTTCAACCATAACCTTCAATCATAGGCATACCAAATTAGATTATCCACCAATTCCATCCATAAACAGAAATACTCTAACCTAGACTTCAACTTTCTCTTTAAAAAAATATATTTTTATAAATAAATAATTTTGTTTATCTTTGCAAAGTGAAATATGTTTCATTAAATTTTATCTTTCCCAGTTCTATGTTTCTACTACGTTCATGGTTTGTAAATTTCTCCTTTATATTTCCTTTTTTATTTTACCTACCCCACTTTTTTTTTGCTGCCCAATTTGATGTAGGTCGTAGTTGGGAGAAATTGTTCTTCCCATTGCATGCGTCCTATTTCCAAGGGATTCCCATGGATTACAACGAGAGCTGAGAAGACTGTCTAAATAAAAACCAAAAATAGAGAAGAGACACAGTAGAATACCGAACAAGGACGAAAGCAAAACAAGAGAACAAGAAAATTATTCTTTAAAAAAAAGAGAGAGAGAGAGAGAAAGGAGAAGCAAGATAACTCGAATGTCACCCAAGCAAGAGTTCCATCACAAGTACAACGGTTGGTCCCAAAGCTGTGCCTGTTTGGGATATGAACCAAATCTCTCCAGCATCCCTTCTTCCACCCCCACCCCCAGCTCCTCAAACCACCTGAAACATTCTCCACACGACAGTGAGTTTGTCAAAGAGTACAACTAACTTCACAGCTCTTCCCTAAAGAATACAAAATACATGTCCTCCTTGTTTCCAATGCCTGTCTTATGTCGACTTTTTTTTATTTTTTACTTTTCTTGAAAACTTTTACCGGGTGTAACATAAATTCCTTAAATTAAAAAAAAAATATTTTTATAAGTACAGTTATTGTTCTTACGATTTATTTAAATGGTGTTTAGAGATCACTTCAAACTGTCTGAAACATGTAAGAGGATAAACAATATTTTATTTTATTTAACGTGCACTTTCTAAACCGACTACAACTTATAAACTAACTTAAATAGACCCCGACTCGGTGGCGTAGTTGGCTAACGCGCTTGTGGTGTTGAGCTCGACTGCTGAGGACAGGGAGATCGAGGTTCGAATCTCTGTCGGGTGAACTGAGTGGGGTTTTTCCTAAATGGTCTTACACTCTCCCTCCACGCAAATGTGGTTTCACTTCCTCTAATTCAACCTTCCCTTTTCCTAATCAATTGGCGTAATTAGTACTTAAAGCGTATAACACGAATGGGTAGTAAGACGCGGTGCTAAATATATATGGACTGTTCAGAAGCCAAGTAGTGTAAGTCAATTTTTTTTAAATTTGACTTAACATCATAGAGCAATTCATTTTCAACCTTTATTTTCAGTGGTTAAAAGATTTAAGTCAATAGTTATAAAATGTCTTGATAGATGGCAGTACTTTGTATGATCACTGAAATAAAGCAATTACTATTCTGAAGCCAAACAGTGTAAGTCAATTAACTGCAAAGACATTTTATTTTGTCACTTTGTCTACAGTGTTATTAGTGTTTGTTTATGTTTTTATCTAATGTATAACACCTTTTATTCAATAATTAAGGACATGATGGAAGCAACTAATAATATCACAGCTTCAGAATCTGATTTTAGTGTCAGTTTATCAGAATATAATGCCTCTAATGTTGAGACATCAGATAGTTCAGATTACTCTAGTAAGTATAACATATCACATATTGTTTAAATTAATATAGAAATCATTCTTTGAGTTGTTGATACATAAAATGAGGAGCTATAATGTTTATTATTGTAATATATTTTCTTGTTCTATGATTTTGCAGTAGAAGTACAACCAAAAAGAAAGCTATCTAGAAAGGGAAATATTGATATAAATGCTAAACCTCCAAATCATTCAAGTGAGCTATACAAAAATATTATGTGAAATTTTATTTATTGTGGTTTTGAATTTGTACTACTTTTATGGTTGATTTTAAATTATTATTTAAAATTAACTGTTTTAATCACAGGCATATAAGTCAGTGCTGCACCAGCACATGACTTAATATTTTTTTTTAAATATTGAATCTAATTTAATCTTAGTACAAGCCTAATTTTTATAAAAGCAATAAAACTAATATTTTTATTTTGTGAATATGTGCAGATGTTGCTATAGAGCCAATAAAGGATGTCAACCTTCCACACCAAGGAAAAAGTTTAGGTGTTAATATTGAATCTTCCCTACCTATAGTTCAAAATGAACAAGAAACTATTATTATAACAGATGACTTCCAAGAAAAACCTAGTGGAAGAAAAAGAGTGAAGAATGTACAAGAATGGAAAAGAGTAGTTAATACAAGGCGAAGAACAGCAGGTTTGAGTTATAGTACAAGGTCAGGTAGGAAAATTAAAGCAAAATTTTCAACAATGCTGATTGCCATTGCAGACGTGGATGTTTTAATAATGTCACTAAAGAAAATCACGAGAAAATATTTTGTTCATTTTTAATGTTGGATGATCATGTGACACAAAATATTTATTTGCGAGACCTTGTACAGAGTAGTAAAGTCTCACAACGACGCTCTAGAGATAAGTCTAGGGAGCCGAAATCTATGAGTCTTAAATACTATTTAAGAATAGAAAATGAATCAATACAAGTATGGAAGAAGTTTTTTATTGAAACATTTCAAGTTAGTGATGGTAGGTTGTACAAGGCTTGTTCAAAAGTTGAAATAAATGCTGTACTTGATACACGGGGGCATAAAGAGCCCAGTAATAAATTAGACACAACTGATGTAGAAGAACACATAAACTCATTCCCAAAGTTTACTAGTCACTACACAAGGACCCAAAATCCTAATAGAAAATACCTGCACCCTGACCTAACAATAAGAAAAATGTTTGAGCTGTATGTACAGAAATGTAAACTAATAAACCATCAACCCGTAAAAGAAAAAATGTATTACCATATTTTTTCTACAAAATTTAATTTACATTTTAAGCCCCCACAAAAAGACACGTGTCAACAATGTGATGCCTTTCAAATCATTATTCAATACGGAGAGTCCGATGAAGAAAAGATTAAAGCAAAACTAGATAAAGAGCTACATCTCCGCAAAGCAGAACAGGCTCGAGAAATGCTGAGACTAGATGCAAGCAAATCTAACAATGAAAATTATGTATGCACTTTTGATTTGCAGAAAGCTTTACCCTTTCCTAAATTGAGCACTTCAACTGCATATTACAAAACAAATTTATATGTTTACAATTTAGGAATCCATGATTTCAACAACAATACCGGATGTATGTATATGTGGGATGAAACGGAAGGATCCCGTGGATCTCAAGAAATATCGTCATGTGTTGTAAAACATTTTCAACAACATGCTAAGGAACACACTCACATTGTTGTGTATACAGATTGCTGTCCAGGACAAAACAGAAACATTAAAATGGCACTAGAATTGATGAAATTTGTTCAAGATCCTAATACAAGGACTGAAAAGATTGACCATAAATTTATGGTTTCAGGTCATAGCTATTTGCCTAATGATGCAGATTTTGCAATAATAGAGTCAAAGGCAAAGCAGCGACAGCACATTTTTTGTCCACAAGATTGGATGGACATCGCAGCAACTTCCAAAAAAAGAAATCATTTGTCATTGTAAAAATGGAAAGGAATGAGTTTAGGTCTAGAAAACAGTTGGAAGAGAAAATAACAAACAGGAAGAAGACAATAGACGGCCATCAGGTATTATTATTAGCACCGCGTCTTACTACCCGTTCGGGTTATACGCACTTACGCTAATGTGTAATGGTAGGGTGATTGTGAGATGAAATGAAGGACCTACAGTTTAACGTGGAATCCGAACCACGGTGGAGGCCTGGCATTCCCCACATTCACATGATGTCTTGTCAGAGGTGAAGGAAGGATTTGGGTAATCAGATAAATCTGTGCCGGGACCGAGGATTGAACCCCGGCCGCCAGCATAGAAGTCTGACACCTTACCCCTAGACCACCAGGTCACCGCCATCAGGTAAATTGGCTTAAAATCAGATGGCTACAATTAAGGAAGGACTCACCATACACATTGTATGTTAAAGAAACCCTAAATGAAGATATGCCATTCTTTCAAATTGACATTGCCAAATCAGGTCGTGGAGTAAAACCCAATATTTTTAATGTCAAACAAGAAATAATGTATTCTCTACCAAGACCTGTATCTCTAAAAATGAAACAGGATATGTTGGATCTTCTGAAATATATTCCACCTGTTCATCACGCATATTATCGTGCATTACCATGTGTTCCGAATGCTAGTACACGAGTGAATAAAAATGTTAGTTTTACAAAAGCAGTTATTGATGGTGATGATGATGATGATGATGGATACCAATTTCATTTGGAATAAACACCTTGTTTTTAAAAACACGCAATATAGACAAATAATCTGTTACACGAAAGGAAATTATCTTAAGTCATGTATTTTAAGTGTATAATTTTTCTGTGGACAAACAGTGTAAGTCAATATATTTTTGAATTGATAATAATAAAAATGTCAAATATGTCTTTGTATCTTTAATTTTGTATGTAACTATATTAAATAAAGCATTATCAAACATACGTGGTTGAAATAATAGTGAGTATAAATGTAGTTTTTTTCCAATTTTGTATCTAGTAAATCACCCTCTAACTCAAAACTTACATATTCTGACTTACACTACTTGGCTTCTGAACGGTCCATATATAACTTAAATATAACAGATCAAACCCTCAGCCACCCTCCCAGTCATTGATTAATTATTATTATTTTCTTTTAACACCACGTCTTACTATCCGTTCAGGTTATACGCTTATGTACTAATTACGTTAGTGGTTTTAAGGATGAGGAAGGTTATATTTTAAAGAAAATATACTCGAATTTACGTTGAGGGAGGGAGGAAAACTATTTTTGAATAAGCCCTCAGTACACCCAATCAAGATTTGAACCTTGATCTCCCCTTAATCGGCAGTCTAGTCTACTATGAGAGAAGCGCGTTAGACAACGCTGTCACAGAATGGGGCTAATTTTTTTATCATCACTTTGAAAAAGAAAGCATACATTTTACCAAATATTTTGTTTATCCATGCCAGAAATCGAACTTGGGACTCTTATATCAACAATACAATTTAGTGAGTAATCTTTCACGACTATTTTTAAATATTGATAATAAAATGCAATTTAATATTTTATACGTTCACTACTATAGTTTCGAAACTTGAATCTTTAATGTTTCACAGATTATCGATGGGAGTCCATGTCAAGATGTATATTTTTAAACATTTTTATTTAATTTTCCTTGATAAAAATGGTAGCCAAATAATCCAACCACTGTCATCAGGCTACCGATGAAAAGTAATTACAAAATAACTAATTGTTAGGTCATACTAAATAAAATAGTACAAGAAAATATTACATGAATTGATAGGGTAAAATATTTATGACGAGACAAATTTTAAAACTAAATCATAATAAATAGAGAGATAATATTTAGTAATAAAAAGGCCGGTAAAATATATTGATTAGTTAATTATAGAGGGGTATTCCTTATATGATAATATTTATGGTGATGAAAGTAATAATAATATATTTTTCTTTTCCGCGTATATTTTATTTCAATAAAATAAATAAATATATAATAGCCCCCAATCAATGTTTGAATGTTTGTTTTGATTTACGTAACTCGAGTGCTAAGAAGTGCTAGCTTGACTTTTTATAACGTGATGAACTAGAAAGGAAGAAAGAGAATGCTGACCATTCATGACAATATTTGATCTAGTAGGCCAGGAAAGGGGCCATAGAGACATCGGGGTTGTCACAAATCCATCGATATCGCAGACAGTTACGCTTTTCGACACCGGACCATAGAAGAATACATCTTCAGGTCATCAGTAGCACTTGTACTTAGAGGGCATCCATCGAGCCCAGGGTCCCGAGATCGACTTCTGTAGGGTTCACGCACAGTCAATTCCACCGGTCTTAAGTTTCCACGAATAAAGCCAGTTCTTTCCTGAACTCGAGCGTCCAGTCTCTTTATTTCTTTATCTTTTATTCAATATAACATTTTGTGTTATCTTTTAACAACGTCTATTAAAACAAAATTCGTAACCCTACGTATTATTTTGAGCCCACAATTACCTTGCCTGTTACCTAACCCTTCCCTCAATCTATCCTGACAGATCAATCCCATGGGGGGTCAAGACAAATATATAATTTTTTAGCACCACGTCTTATTGCTCAATAAAATATTGCTTTCGTCATATATGATAAAATTTGATTTAAATATAAATGTTTTACATACAAGATGAAAGCTGTCTGTGACAGCTAAAACTACCTTTTAATCGAGTAAATGACAGCTTGACTAACTTATTTGTTACTGACGCATAAGTTTAGACTCTTAAACAGCTGTGTTAAAACAACCGTTTTTATTTTTATGTTTTGGATATTGCGATACGCCATTGACCATTTGCTGACACCTAGAATACACCATAGAGCAGGGCTTGGCAACCTACGGCTCGCATACCAAGAGTCGCTCGCGGAACGATTTCGCAATAGCACTCTTGAGTGATTTAAATCAAAAATAATATAAAACCTTTATTTTTTTAGATTAAAACCATTGATGTGAGTAATCATTTTAACTACAACGTGTTTTATATTTCAACGATTTAATTGTTTTGTTTTTTCAAAATTTCAAACAATATCTGAAGAACTTAAATTTTGCAAAACACGTCTATATAACTTTTGTTTTTATTCTGATTTATATTAAAATATCAAAATATTCAAAAATCAGTAGTTATTTATTTAATGTATTCGATTTAGAAACATGTTGTTACATTTACATTTTACAAGATCAACTTAAAATTGTTTTAATAGTCGTACTAGTTAACTAATATAAAAATATAAACCATTTAGGAGGGTTTTAGTTTGGTTGGCTCGCTGGGTGACTTTGCAGTATTACTTAGGCACGACACTACTGAAAGGTTGCCAACCACTGCACTAAAGGCACCAAGCAAAGGCGGTATTGTATCTTACAGGGTAAATTAAGTATACATATTACCATCGTGGAGCCCAGTCTATGTACATAATGCACTGTCTGGTAGTGTTTACGTATCCCTTGTAGGAAAGTTGTGTCTTCTTTGTTCGTTTATTCCTTCATGTCGAGAAGTAAGTTAGATTCATTACACCCCAGGGTGTCAAAGGGGAAGGTATGAGTTGGGAGATGGTTCGCAGGCAGAAGGAACAAGAATTATATATATATATATATATATATTTTTTTTTTTTAGCTTATTCTCTCTCTCCCTCTTTTCTTCTTGCTTTCACTAAACTCCAATTTCTGCATGAATAAGGTAATTGAGCTCAGTTGGAAATTGTATGTCTGTCTGTCTGTCTGTCGGACGAAGAGGGTAAGCACGGGTGATTGAGGAACTCGGACGAAGATTAAAGATATGGAAGGATAAGGAAGGATATATGAAAGTGTGGGGGCCTCCACAAGGAACTATCAATAAATACCTTATTTGTATGTTATATTTCTAAGATTATTGGAGAATCGGGAATATATTGACTTCTTTTCAATTTAAGAAGTAATCTACTGATATAAGCTTTTTATTTTCTTCGCCGTGTCTTAATATTCGTACATTTGACCCCGTGGCGTAGTGTTCTGTGCACTTGGTTACGATTCTAACGGTCCCGGGTTCGATTCCCAGATGGTATCTTAGATAGCTATTTATCTCTGAAGAGAGACTATTCCAGTGGACACCAGGGATTAGTAAATTAGGTTTAAGTTATGTTTAAGACTCCCTTTGGCCCACACCTCCATAATCACAATCATCACATCATCTTATTGCTGGTAAGACGTTCAGACAACCTCCATAGGTGTACGTTGGACAACGTTTTGTGCCGACAGAGCGACTAGTAGTCTACATACATGGGACTGAACTGGATATCATTTCCCTCAGGTTCATATATATCATACGCTGAAAGAGAGAGAGAAAATACCCAGCATAGTACTACACTACGCTAATGGAAGAACGAGTAAAGTAGTATTTTATTTTAAAAAAATTGTACCCAAATTTGTGTGGGTGGACAGTGGTAAAACAATTAGGAAAAATATTACTTCAGTACACCTTACAGGTATTCAAAACCTGCACTCTTCGAAACCGGCAACCGGTCTAGGTTAGGTTCCAGGGAGAGATTATTTTTATCACCGCTTCTTACTACCTGTTCAGGCTATACGCATAATCTTAATGAGGTAGGGATGAGGAAGGAAGGATTTTAGAAGTAATCTCACCCGAGTTTGCGTGAAAGGAGAGTGGGGAAACATTTAAGAAGAAAAAAACCCCACCCTCAATATACCCAACTAAGATTCAAACCCCGATCTCCCCCTTATCAACAGGCCAGTCTAATACCAGAGTTGCACCTTATACCATTCGGCCATTGAAGTGGTTCCTATATTATTGATTGCACAGTAGTGTAACATGTCAAAATAAGCTTGGCCCCTTACGGTTTTATGGAGTGTAAGGGTACGGCCAGACTGAGCGAGCGCGCGAGCGACTAAAATAGAAAATAGAAAATAGAACACATTGGTTGTAATGGGGGGTGGCCACACTGGAGCGAGCGAGCGAGCGCGCGAGCGACTGAGCGCGCGCGCTTGAAAGATAGAACTGGTTCTATTTTTCAAGCGCGCGCGCTCGACCCGGTACAGTCTAGTTTACAGGCGCTAGGCAATATTATTGTATGTTGGTTCATTGAGTGCTGGGGAAACTTCTCATTTTGACATGATATTTGACTTTTTTCTATCAGTGATAGGTTTAAAACACTTGCTATTAATGGCCCGGTGACCTGGCGGTCTAGGGGTAAGGTGTCAGACTTCTGTGCTGGAGGTCTGGGGCTCAATCCTCGGTCCCGGCACAGATTTATCTGATTACCAAACCCTTCCTTCACCTCTGGCAAGACATCTTGTGAATGTGGGGAAAGCCAGGCCTCCACCGTGGTTCGGATTCCACGTTAAACTGTAGGTCCTTCATTTCATCTCACAATCACCCTACCATTACACATTAGCGTAAGTGCATATAACCCGAACGGGAAGTAAGATGCGGTGCTAATAATAATAATAATAATAATAATAATAATAATAATAATGGCCTAATTTAATTGGTAAGACCATAAATAATATAATGTATATATGTAAACCCGATATGTTAAAATACTTCAATATTATAATCAAAGTAGGCCTTTACAAATAAGAATCACCATTAGTTTGGAGAGAGTATGAAAAAACCACAACAATAAATAAGTTTTAAAAATCACCTTCAGTTCACTGAGCCAAGATTCGAACCTTTGCCTCCTTGTCAAAAGTTATCGAGTGCAACGCACCTTTCTGCCACTGGTGCGGCTAATCTGATTTTAAAACACTTCAGTACAGTACCATACGCATTTCTCAATTTATTAATTGGATGCACTTCTACTTTTTTCTTTTTTATAAATACACAATATTTTCTGTAAGAATTTTCGAGGATCAGAGATGTACTAAGTGTGTTTGACAGAGACATCTTCTCTAACTAGGGGGGAGGGGGGGGCGGTGACCTAGTGGTCTAGGGGTAAGGTGTCAGACTTATGTGCTGGCAGCCGGGGTTCAATCCTTGGTCCCGGCACAGATTTATCTTATTTCCAAACCCTTCCTTCACCTCTGACAAGACATCTTGTGAATGTAGGGAATGCCAGGCCACCACCGTGGTTCGGATTCCACGTTAAACTGTAGGTCCTTCATTTCATCTCACAATAACCCTACCATTACACATTAGCGTAAGTGCGTATAACCCGAACGGGTAGTAAGACGCGGTGCTAATAATAATCTAACTAGGGTCCGCTAATTACGCGCTCGCTCGCTCGCGCGCTCGCCAGTTTGGCCACCCAGTCGCTTGCGCGCTCGCTCGCACGCTTGGCAGTCTGGCCGAACCCTAAGGCTTGAAATCTGCTATTTACACACTTTTGTTTGTGCACAGTGTCTTACTACCCGTTCGTACTATCAACATACAAACACAAAAGGCATCCACCTTAGCAGCTGCGTGGTCTAACGCGCCACTCTCGCACAAGACTAGACTGCCGATGACGGGGAGATCGAAGTTCGAATCTCCTTCGGTTGTATTGAGGGTGGATTTTCCGAAAAGGTTTCCACTCTCCCTCCACGGAAATTACGTGTCTACTTCCTTTAAAACATAACCTCCCTAATCCATAGAGCCATTAGCGTAGCTGATACTACAGTTGCCCCATGGCTTCTTTGGTGCTGACTGACAGCTCACAACTGACAGATAAAAACTTTGAAAAGTTACCAGACAAAATTATGTATCCCTACCCCGAACCATATGACCTTCAGGAACATGTGTTTAGCCGCTGTCACTTCTGACAGTCAACATTTAGGTATAATACCTAAATGTTGACCGTCAGAAGTCATCTGTGAGCTGTCAATCAGCACCAAAGAAGCCACGGGGCTACTGTAGTAGTTTTGTGAACAATAGCCTTGCTCCATACTTGTTCTTATCGTAGATTACTCTTTGGAATTAAAGTTGACATATATCCTATAATTTGTCCTTTGATTTGAAGGGGATATTTTCCTTATTAGTGATCAAGTCAGACTGAAAACACTCTACAGTAATACTATACTCAATAGTAGGCCTTACATCGAATTCATAGAGGATATTAAGTTAGCAACGAGGTTTATTAAATCACTCTCGCAATATTTGTCAAAATTAAAAAACAAAATACACCCCGGGTACCTAATAAATTGCTTAGAATTATAAATTAAACCCATATTTGATGAACTATTAAACGAAAAACATTTTGAGTGACCACTTTATTCAAACGTATAGCCAGATTAAAAAAAAACTACTTTGATACATAATTTTGCCAAGGTTCAAATATTATCACTTCCAGATCTCGTTAAAATCGGTACGAGCGTTTGACAGTTTATCGTGGAATAAAGGAACAAACAAACAGATTTTTGAGCAGTCACCACTAAACAGACAACCAGACCGTGAAAACATGTACTGTACTTACACACTTTGTTTGGCCTAGGTTAAAAAAATTGTTCCTGGAGAAATTTTGTTAAAATTGTTCGACGCATCTTACAATCATCGCGTACTAAAAATACGGACTGACAGACGAACATACGAAATGCCAAATGCTCGAGTTAAAATAGAATATTGCTTCACTCGGTTGGTTATTAACGTTTGTAAATGGTATTTTTTTGCATCGATTTTCTTAAAATTGTTACTTTATGTGCCACATAGCCCTGTTTAGCAATTTAGTGGTTTACGCGTGCCGCCCATTGTAGGGACTCGAAATTACCCCAGACACTCCCAATAAAACTGGGCTTTTGGACAAACAACCGAATAATTCTCAAATTACGGTGGGAATATGAGGTCTGTTTTCGCCATTGTATAGAAATTTATGTCGTGATCGAGAAAAAATAAAAAAATAACTAGAACAGGGTGTTAAAAAAGTATTGTTAAAAAGCAATAGCCATATAGTCGTTGTTGCAAAAATTCTAGTCTCAATATATATATATATATATATATAATATTTTTTATATTATAACATGTTTATTTAGAACGATCACACACAAACATACACACATTTATGGGCACACGGACTAGCCGTCAAGCTCATCTAGTCTGGTGTGCAGATGATGGAAAGGCTGGGGTTAGAATTCTATCCGGGTGTTCTGAGAGTGTTTTATTTAAAAAATATTCCACACTTTGCCTCCATTCAAATGTGGGTGCACTTTACCAAATATTCCTTCTCATTCTTATATAAATTAAAAAAATAAATTAATATTACGTGATGGATAAAAATGAATGGTAGGTTGCACTGCACAAACTTTCTCTTTTATCTTAAATTAGAGACAATTGTTGAAGAAACATTTCATCAAAGAGGATTCATGAAATAATATTCACTGTTACGTAAACCTTTTAGAAAAGAGGAACATCTCTCTGTTTCCAAAGAGCATTACAATCAATATTACATCTCAGTATCGGATTGATATCAAAATATACCATCAATTCCTCTTCATTTGTACATTAATAATTTAATTATATAAAGTGTACACTTTGATTGGTTTAAAAGTTTTGCTGATTCGTTTGGATATGAAATGGACACATAATTAGCCTCTATTCTACAAACTTGATACATTATTATTATTATTATTATTATTATTATTAATTTAATATAGCCTAGAGAATAGGAAACCTTAAATTATAGTGAAAAAGTTTGATTTAATTTTTCTAGATGGATACAAAAATTCTAAATGTATAAAATAAACTTATAAACTGACAAGACATAATTTACATGTTCATGCATTACATTACTAAAAATATTTTATATTCTAATACAATTCCACACTTATTCTTTCGTTACCGATATCTATTGTTATCGATACTTTTACTACATTATTTGAAATGAGCATAGTATAGATTCCTTTCTTTCAATTACGAGTGTGGTATCGATACTTTTATTACATTATTTGAAATGAGTAAAGTATCGATTCTTTTCTTTCAATTACGAGTGTGGTATCGATACTTTTACTACATTATTTGAAATGAGTAAAGTATCGATTTTTTCTTTCAATAACGAGTGTGGTATCGATACTTTTACTACATTATTTGAAATGAGTAAAGTATCGATTCTTTTCTTTCAATTACGAGTGTGGTATCGATACTTTTACTACATTATTTGAAATGAGTAAAGTATCGATTCTTTTCTTTCAATTACGAGTGTGGTATCGATACTTTTACTACATTATTTGAAATGAGTAAAGTATCGATTCTTTTCTTTCAATTACGAGTGTGGTATCAATACTTTTACTACATTATTTGAAATGAGTAAAGTATCGATTCTTTTCTTTCAATTACGAGTGTGGTATCGATACTTTAATTCCGATATTCGAACAGAGTAAAGTATCGTTATTTACCTCTCTTGATAGCACATGCCTTATGACCTTGAAGACCTAGATCGAGCCTTCTCAGCATAAGGGTCCAGCCAAGAAGTGGAAGGTAGATAGTTGGCTAGGTCTGGCGCATGCGTGCGCGCGAAGACTTTACAAGGTACTATGTCACTCTTTATGATCCCATAAAACTCAAGAGGGGGGAATAGTGGAATGCGTCTATTCCCTCGCATGAGCTCGCTGCAGAGACAATTAATAACTTAGTCGCAATGAAAGGATCTTCTTACACAACCTCTAGTGTGAGCAATGGCAAATACTTGGAGGTTCACAACGTTTTTGTTAGAAGCTTGGTCTAGCTGCTTTATTTTAGTTTTTATTTTACACCACGTCTTACTGCTCTTCCGGAAATTTAATTACACTAATGGGAGAAGGAGGAAGGTAACATTTTAGAGGAAATGTACCTGAATTATCGTGGAGGAAGAGTGGATGATGAAGGCAGAATATTGAAGGGATGTGTTTATAGATTTTGCTTGAGGATGGAGGGGAGGGGGAGATGGAATGAAGAAGGCAGAATTATTTAATTATTTAGTAGCGCGTCTTACTACCCGTTGGTAGTAAGACGTGGTGCTAATAATAATAATAATAATAATAATACCCGTTCAGGTAACACGAATAAGTACTAATTACCCTAATGGATCAGGAATTGGGAAGGTTGGATATAGAGGTAGTTAGCCCGTATTCTCTTGGAGGGAGAGGGGAAAACCACCCCGAGTTCACCCGACCAAGATTCGAACCTTGATCTCCCCATCCTCGGCAGTCTAGCTCAACACGAAACTAGCGCGTTAGCTAACTACGCCACCGAGTCATCTAATTGATACGTTATGTGCTAGCATTTACTTGGAGGGAGATGGGATGAAGAGGGTATAATATATAATTTATGTGCTAACATTTGCGTGGGGGGAGTGTGGATGAGGAAGGTAGAGTTGAGAAATTATATGTTAGCATTTACATGAAGGGAGAGTGGATGAGGAAGGTAGGATATATAAGTGATGTGCTAGCATTTGCATGGAGGGACAGTTGGAAGTTATTTAAAAGAAAAACCTCACTTATACCCGGCATTAACTCAAACCCCATAACGAGTATCTATCTTTCTATCAATCTAAATACGAAAACGGAATTTGAGGAATTTAAATTATGCACAATTATAGGAACACTGACACAAATACCAAATAAAATTAAAACGACATTTGGAATCTAGACGTTTAGTTGCATCCCATAGTAAATAAAACTCGTTAATGGTATATTTTTAAAGAATTAGAATTTTTGTAATTTGCTTTATTACAGTAATCATGCCTATAATGAGACTATATCGTTTAGCATATATAAGCACTTATTATTATTTCAAAAACTATAAACATACGAATAGGCCTATTTATGATGTTTCGACACAATCGTACTTACTTTCTGATGTAGTCTATTGTAAATAGACATTTTTTTTAAAAAAAGGTTATCATTAAACAACCCTTAGATAATTTCTTTTCATAAAAAATATTATTTTGATAATCATATGAAAATCCTGAAGCATAACATGTTAACTTTTACATTATCTATGAGTTACATTGAAGGACGTACTGGGGCGTCACTTATTCTCACTTTCAAAAACAAGGTTACAATATATATTGCTTTTTTTTTTCAGGTATTACAATCTTCATAGAAAATCTAGCAGTTTCGAGTACTAGGTCTATTCTTACCAGATTTCCCCAACCCGAGTTGTAGATTTTTAGGACAGCAAAATAAGTGACCTCCAGGATTTCTTATAACAAGGGAAGCTTCCCAAGGGGAGTGGATCCTCCCTTAGACCCCAGTGAGGGTCGAAAGGAGACCTCACAGCTTGCATCGGAGAGAAAACAATCACACCATCATACAGATCGGATACCCTTGTCTCTGTCAAGTGCAGGTCTAAAACCTATTTTGTGAGATGGTGGGTGGGAGGGTGAAAGGCGTGGCATGGCTTCACAACCGACCAAAGTATCCTTCCACGCCAACAAGAAAAGATGGATTACGGAAAACGTAGATGGCGCTAACTACCGGACAGTTCTTGAGGAAAAATCCTACGTTTGGAAATATCAGTTTTCTCGAGAACGAGTGAAATCTTTATGTTAATATTTTCAACACTCCTTCTGAGATAATGTATTGATGTTTATTAATTGTTACATTTTCTTGTTTTTTGGTATGAATCCAGCAGTTTTCTATTGGAAAATGTCAATTGTATATTGATATTTGATCGCTGTTAAAATTATAGAGGAAGTGTGTATATAAAAAGTGTAACTTAATCAACATGCTTATATTCTTTAACAAACCGTTTCCGAAAAGAAAATAGGAAAACCATTGCAATTCTTGAAGATAACCGTTTGTTCCCATAGCTCTGCATTCCCACGCGAAATGAAAAGGGCCAATTGCCTTAAATAGTCGCACAATCATAGCTTAGAAATAAACCACTCACTTCATCTCAACTTGAATTATTAATATTTGTTCTTTAAATGTTAATCGGAATCAAAGTGTGGAATAAATTAAACCTAATAACTAAATTGTTATCTTTCATTGAACTCAAAACCATTATTATAATCGTTGGTAGAGAACGTGAAATTAGCAGGCGCCCTAACACAACATATTTAAATCTAGTAACATATAACTCCAACGCTAATCACTTATGTGGCCACGTGTTCTAACACGCTACTCACGCAGTAGACTAGACTGCCGATAACGGAGAGATCGAGGTTCGAATCTCGGTTGGATGTACTGAGGGTGGATTTTCCAAAGTGATTTTCCACTCAAATTCGTGTACACTTCTTCTAAATATAGCCTTCCTAATCCTTAAAACCATTGGCGTAATTAGTAAATAAGCTTATAGCCCGGCTGGGTACTAAGACGCGGTGATTAGAAAAAAATATCCTGCGCTGAGAAATAAACTGAATCCAAGGCGAACAAGGTCGTGTACTAACCCAGTCAGAATCCGAAAAAAGGATGGCGGAGGGATACTAAACGTGGCATTAGAATCCATCTATGTAGTATATACATTTATGACTAAATTGTTATATCAGTTTTTATAAATATAGATTTAAAAAAATTAGTTATTTGTAAACTACCCTTTATTTCAGAGAAGGAATCAAAATTACTGTTTCATCTCAAGGCATGACTATTATTATTATTATTATTATTATTACTGTGTGTTCTGTCTTACGACAGGTCCATTCCTTTTGTTAGTGAACTTAGGCCGCCAATGCACCCTGTCATGTGCTTCCTCCTTCAGCTCCCAGAAATATCTTCTTCTTTAAAATCAACCAATATTTGAATTTTCTTTCTTCCTATGATCTGACTATATCCTGCCAGTATTATAAAAATGACATCTTGTAACATATACTTATTAAGTTGAAATTAGTGACCTGGTGGTCTAGGGGTAAGGTGTCTGACTTCTGTGCTAGCTGTCCGGGGTCCAATCCTCGGTCCCGGTACAGATTTATCTGATTACCAAACCCTTCCTTCACCTCTGACAAGACGTGTATTAATCACAACTTGTGAATGTGGGGAATGCCAGGCCTCCACCGTGGTTCGGATCCCACGTTATACTGTAGGTCTTCCATTTCATCTCATAATCACACTACCATTACATATTAGCGTAAGTGCGTATAACCCGAACGGGTAGTAAGACGCGGTGCTAATAATAATAATAATAATAATAATTTGAAATTAAATTTATAAAACTTTTTTTCTGTATCCTAGGTAAAAACCAAGGGTCATACGTAAGGGCAGACAGAATTTTAGTACCCGCTGTTTTGGATTCTATGAAAAAGTAAAAAAGAAAAAAAAACTTTTTTTTTTTTCAGTACCTTTCACTTGGAAACACACTTATATAATGTAAATATTTAGCGGGTCAGGTCTAAACGGCACAAGAATTCTGTCTTCTTAACATGGCATCGTCTTGAATTTCCCTTGTGAGGCTGCAACCAGCATTGCAACCTTTTATTATTCAAGTCCAAAATAGAGAACAAGGAAGGGAGGGAAACGGTAAGTGAAATCGTTGCAACCGTCGTTACGTTGAAAACAAAAATTGAAACCGAGAAGATGAGGGAACTATTTTACTAAATGGAGAAAGTGCACTCTACTAAAAATAAATAAATTACAACACGAAATTCGACCTCGGTGGTCTTGGGGGTCCTCTCAGGACTCCATATTTGTGAGTTGAAACCCAGTCGGGGTTGACGATTTTTTTTTTTTGAGTGATAGAAATCTGTCGATCCTATGTCGGTTGTGTCATGTAAAATAACCCTGCAAGGTATGTGAAAATACCTTTCCCAGCAAAATTGGTAGGAACTTTCACGCTCGCTCATAGTGTCCTCTTCTCTTGTTTGGTTGTAGAATATACTCTCACTTTGCTCGTTGGGGGCTACGCCCCCAAACTCCCAGTGGGTTTTCTTTGCAAGTGGATGTGAACTAATGTATTTCCAGAGCCGTATTTTTGATAGGTCTTACCGTTTAGCCATAAGAAACCTCCAAAGAAAGGTCCGCACCGACTTGGAAGTTGCTCCGCTATTTTGAATTCTTTTTTTCGGGGGTTAAAAATTAGAATTTTTAATTTTTATGAATTTTCCCTTCGGTTACAGGCTAGAAGTTATAAGTTAGCCAAATTTCAAGTTTCTAGCTCATCTGGAAGTGGGTGGACATTAATGTCAGTGAGAGAGTCAGACATTTGGTCTTATAGAAGTATAATAATTACTGGTGAGACTGCAACTAAGCTTTTATGGGTTGCGTTTGGAAGGGGTAACAGTAACTTCCGAAGAAGATATTTAAGAGATTAGTTATTAAAGGCTCTTTCTTAGTTTGGATGTTAAGCACGTGGTTAGTTTAAACGTGTGTATGTTCATTTATCACTACTTTTTGTTAATTTTTGTAGGTATTTTTTTAGATTTTCAGGTCATTTTATAGGTAATTTTTTGATAATGCTTAGGTCATCAAAATCCGGGCCCTTGTCATGACTATTTGAATGTTGCTAAAGAGAATCACCCAACCCAGCGAGTATTTGGTACCTAATGGTATTAACGTAACCAAAAGGAACAAAAGCAGTTTTTACATTCTAACCGGTGACCTGGTGGTCTAGGGGTAAGGTGTCAGACTTCTATGCTGGCGGCCGGGGTTCAATCCTCGGTCCCGGCACAGATTTATCTGATTACCAAACCCTTCCTTCACCTCTGACAAGACATCTTGTGAATGTGGGGAATGCCAGGCCTCCACCATGGTTCGGATTCCACGTTAAACTGTAGGTCCTTCATTTCATCTCACAATCACCCTACCATTACACGTTAGCGTAAGTGCGTATAATCCGAATGGGTAGTAAGACGCGGTGTTAATAATAATAATATTGCATAAAAAAAAGCCAATATAAATTCTTTAAAAATCATGTGCCATCAATGATAAAATTATGTATTTCACTAATAAGCTACTTTTTTTTTTTTTTGATCAACTGAACTATTTTCTCTACTCACCATTTTACCTAAAACCATAAAATTAAAACGTAGTAGTAGCTCAAACTTCATCACAATATTTGAATTGTGCACGTGCTTATATGCAGAGATACTAGCGCTTCTTGGCTTAAATGTCTGATCACTGGAACTAGAACTTTCACATGCTGTGTGTGAGGAGTGTCGTATTGGTGGACAAGACTTAGAACATTCAAATGCACCTTCATTTCAGTTCAGTTTAGCTTGCATACGATAACGTGTTTAGTACAGTAATCATTCAGAGCTGTTAGTGACGGTTTGTGAAGTGTTTTAATGTTGTACAGCGTTACAATTCAAGCTGCTTGGTAAGTTTGTGTTCTTATCTATTTTTTTTTTGAAGTTATACTTCTTTAGGCGCGTTATGAAAAAATGATGAGAGTGAAATTTTAAGATGCGCGCGCATCACTGTAAAACAAAAGTAACAGGTTGAAGTTAAACCGCTCATTAAGTTTCGAAAAAAAAAAAAAAAAAAGCTACCAACAAAATAGAAATAGAACCTCTGTTAGTCGCGCATGTTGGTACGCTCATAGAGAAATGTATACTATGTTATTCCTTTCTCTATGGTACGCTCGTCGCCTCTGATCACTGTTTTTATGTATATAATATTTATCCACATGTTTCTAGTTTCTACATTCACAACACGTGTTTTAGTTTCATACAAGTGCGAATTATATATGTGCTAATAAATTATATTCAGTAGTGATTTAAATTGAATATTTTGATTAATATTATTTACTATTCGTAAATATTAGTGAAAAAATTGTGCTTATAAACTTTTTAAAGTGCTCCAATATAATTGAGGTTAACTATCCGTATGTATTATTTATTGATATAAATTAAAATATTATTATTTAACATAATTAATACTAAATATTATTAAATTATTTTTTATTTTTTAATGATGCCAAAGAAGTATAACTTCTAACGCGCGTACATAAGTGCACACACCCATTTTTTACTTACGACGTTGCCTTCTTGTAGATTTGGAAGCTATTTCGTGAGGCGGGTTGCATCTTAACTTGAAGCACCTAAGCAGTATATATGCACTTATCACACTTAGACGCCAATGTACGGAATATAAAGAGAGAAAATACAATTAGCAGTTCACTTTGAGAGGGCCCTTGTCTATGTGCTGATAACCCTTTCCCTCTTCCTCTGATGAGTTTACACAATCACTATATTATTTGCACCTTGAACACACTGACTTATTTTACCTTTTTCTTGTTTACTATTCTGGATAGCCAAATAGCCGGACTTGTAGAGGATTTATAAGAAATACGTTTAGGAAAAAAACTATTTAGAGATAAAAATTATAATTTTTAACTTCTTGGGATGTTACCATCAGTTACAGGCTAGGAGCTATAAGTTCGCCAAATTTCAAGTTTCTAGCTCACCTGGAAGTTGGTAAACATTAATGTCAGTGAGTGAGTCAGCCGTGTGGCTTTATAGTAGTATAATAACGTTTTTTTAATTTAGCACGGCGTCTTACTGCCCGTTCGGATTATACGCTTAAGTACTAATTACGCTAATGGATTAGGAATTGGGAAGGTTGAATTTTAGAAGAAGCGAACCCGCATTTGCGTGGTGGGAGAGTGGAAACCCATTTAGGGTAAACTACCCTCAGTACACCCTACTGGTGTACCCCGGTCCCTCCATCATCGGAAGTCCATTCAATCATGAGAGTGATGCCTTAGACCATTCGACCACTGAAGCTCTTTTGGTAAACAAGCCTTTGTTAAGTAAATTCTTAATGCGATATATGAGCCTGATTAAGATGTGGATGTAGGAGACGTGAGGAAAGGGAGTGTTTTCACAGTTTTTATATCAAAATATTTTGTTTGGTCAAAATAAGTCAAATATTGCTTCAGCCGGCCTACATATAGTTTAAATTTCTTCACGTGTTGATATTTAACAGTTTTTGAATCTGTCAAGGGTGTCCTGGAATTTAATAACAGCTTATTCTCTTCAATTAAAAAAGTTTGTCATTTAATTCCGCCATGTTCATGACATTTTGGAAAAAAAAGTTTGCCATAAAAACTGCATAAACACTTCCCTTTTCTCGCGTTCCCTTCACTACCACCTTAAGTATCCCAGTGTCTGGTTTAACATCACAAGGACCCACTTCGGTGGCCGCATGGTCTAAGGCGTTATTCTTGTAGTAGACTATACCTCAGATAACTGAGAGATAAAGCTTCGAATATCTGTCGGGGTGTTTAAGGTGGTTTTCCACTCTCTCTCTTCGTCCCACGCAAATTCGGGTACATTACATTTAAATTCAACCTTCCTCACCCCAAAACTCATTAGCTTAATTAGTATATAAGTGTATTACACGAATGGGTGTTAGGACGCAGTGCTAAAAACGAAACTTATTCGTGAAAGGAATTGTAAAGTTTTCTAACAGCTCCCCAAATAGAAAGAAAAAAAAAAATTGCTTACTATGCTTTGTAGCAATGAGTATCCCTTCCTTACCGAATCTAGTTAGGGACAAATCCTCTCTATTGGCACCACTGAAAGCCAAAAGGTGAAAGAGTTATAATGGACAAAGGAAAGAGCGCGCGTGAGAGAGAGAGAGAGAATTTAGTCGGAGGGATCCGTTCAGGTTCATTTGACCGCGTTCGAAATTAGTCAGTCCCACGTATCACACAGAACACTGGAACTACAAAACAGTTCGATGAAACTGAGAGAGAGAGAGAGAGAGAGAGAAAGAGAGAGAGTGTCGGATCACCTGGGTCTGACTAGTTAGTGGATATGCGTGACAAGGCTCGTCTGCCGACTGACTCTCTCCTTTTGTCTCTGACAAGGCAATACACACTGGTTTGGTCGCGTTTATTGTCTCCCCCCCTTTACCCCCACACCACCTATTTCCTTCTGTGTACGTTGCAGAGGTTTGTTCCCCCCCCCCCCCCCCCCCCTAGATTACCGTCATTACGTCATTACTTTACTAAGGCCTCGGCTATTGTAGCTTTTACTGTTTACATTCTCAATCGCAGCGGCTCAGAGATCTGTGGTATGGATTAACGGGGATTACTGACAGGTTGGTTTTCTAGGAGCTGGCCTGTTTACTATAGTCCGGCCTTGGGCCAATTATGGCCCGCGAGCTATCTGTATAGGGGGAATTAATACCGAGATTAAAACATATATAATTTTATGGAATATATATATATATATATTTATTTAAAATATATACAATTTATATTCAAAGCAACCGATGAAAATTTACAAGCAATTTTAATAATCTATATTAAAATTAACATATATACATGTTAATTTAAATTAATTTTATTTGTTAATTAAAATTAACTTATATAATAACATATATAATTTATTTATTTGTTAATTTTAATTGAGATTGCACGGCTATGGTGGTATGACCATGTGATAAGAATGGAGAGGGAAAGGAAGTCCAGGAGGATGTTGGATAGAGAGGTGGGAGGAAAATCAGGGGACAGATGGCTGAAAGAAGTAATGAGGAGTGTGGAGGAAAGAGGAGAGGACTGGGCCAAGGTGGAGGGATGAAAGGAAGTGGTGGAGAGGCTCATGTTCCAAACAGACCCAATGAGTGGCTGGAAGCTGCTCATGATGATATTATTATTATTATTATTATTATTATTATTATTATTATTATTATAATTAGCACCGCGTCTTACTACCTGTTCAGGTTATACGCACTTACTCTAATGTGTAATGGTAGGGTGATTGTGAGATGAAATGAAGGACCTACAGTTTAACGTGGAATCCGAACCAAGGTGGGGGCCTGGCATTCCACACATTCACAAGATGTCTTGTCAGAGGTGAAGGAAGGGTTTGGCAATCAGATAAATCTGTGCCGGGACCAAGAATTGAACCCGGACCCCAGCACAGTAGTCAGACACCTTACCCCCTAGACCACCAGGTCACCAGTAGATTCTAAAACCATAAGTAATAAAAAGAAAAATACTCTGTAAACCTGGATAGTAAAGGAACGCATATTTATTAGTCACTGGCATACCAGACCAGATGAGCTTGACGTTTACTCCGTGCGCCCACCAGTTGTTTGCTGCTCTCGAGGGGTATATATATATCCCAGATTTCGTCTCTCTTTCTCTCTCACAAAGCGCGTCTCTCTCTCACATTTCCCTATCTATCGTGCTATTTCTATTGCCCCTTACCCCCATTCTCCTTCATTTTCTCCCCTCCCCCTATTTATCCATCTCCTCTTCCTCTTGTTTCCGCTGTTGACGTCGTGGATTCAGGTTTTCGGACCAATTATCGCGCGTGTCACGTTTTAGGCTTTCCCATTAGCACTGAGCGTTAGTGAAGTTGAAACGGGTTTTGGGTTTTGAGAGTGGCGGAGTTGATGAAGAGAGGGAAGAGGGGGGGGGGAGGATGGTTGTAGAGGGTGCTGGTATTCTATAGTGGAAGTAAGCTTACTACCCCATTCCCCCCCTCCACCCCCTCTTCACATACAATCCCTGTTTCACTCTAATGGAGCATGTATATCGAGAGTTGAGGGTGGTTTAGATCTGTACGTGTGTGTGTTTTTAGGAAGATAGGGATGGGGGAAAGTGGGGTATTATAGAGTTTAATCGATCCCTCTAACAATATATCCCTTTCTCTCTCTATTGTTGGATTCACACACGATCAATCCTTCCCTCCACTCCCTTTTTTTTTTTAGCTTCCTTTGAAGAGCCACTAATTCACAGCCTTCCAATATCTCTGTATCCTTATTGGAATCAATTTATTTTAACAGTAACTGCAATTTTTTAAAAAAACTTATCTTGCACTTTTTAGATATACCTATATTGATATATCAAAACACCACTTTCTATCATTAATGGGGAAATCACGGTTCAAAATCTTATCGGATGGAATAATGGTGATTTTTATTAAATTATTTCTCACTCTCTTCTCACGAAAATATGGGTACATTTACTCTAAACTCATACTGCCTCATCCCTACCCTGTTAGTGTGGATATAAGAATAGTCAGAAAGGGTGGTAAGACGTGATTAACTCTTTATAGATGCGGCCAACCACAGTAACATACCCCTAATTCTAACCCCCCTCCACCCCCCACCCCATGCACATAGTTTTCTCGAATCCGAATTTCAAATTTTATTTTGTATCTCGAATCTAAATTAGAATTCTCTAATATTTAAAAATTATACAATTTAGGTTAAAGGAAAAGAATAATTTGGTTTAAGGGTTGGTGCTAATGACAATTTTTTTTTTGTCATTTCTATTAAGTTGTAAGCAACAAAGGACTTTTTTTATTAGATTAATTATATCTATTTAATTTTATTGGTCTTTTTTTTGTGTGATTTAGTTACAAATAGCTCAAAAGTGTTCTCAAGTCAGGGTCTTCATAATATTTTTTTTGTATTTGAGATTTTTTTATAGAGATTTCTACGATTGTTTAATCTCCCTAATATCACGGGATTCGAGAATGCTATCGATAACATACATATTATATTGGGGAATTCTTAATATGTCTTTTAATATTATTCAGAGTAATGGCGCATGCGTGGAGCGGTGGTTTATTAAAGATAACTTTACCATGACGTTGAGAAAGGGATAAAGGGAGCTCACTCAAGTAGTCATGTTTTGCTTGTGTGTGTATGTATATATATATATATATATATATATATATATATATATTACATATGTATATATGATGAACCATCGCTCTGCGTATGCGCCATTTCTCTGAACAATATTAAAACACATTGAGCATGCCCCAATATAATAGCTTTTATTTCTCCAACATCGCGACTGCAATAATTATGCCAATAGAGATTAAGAAATTTGAATTGAGGGGAAAAGTTCCCGAATATGAGCGGAGAAAGAATAGAAAACCATTTAGAGGGAGGAAAATACTTGAACATTGTCGAAATATAAAACGATATTTGGATAAAAACTGCATTGAAAAGGCCGGTCTTTGACCATTTTAGAATATCTTAACAGATAAGTATTGTTCACAAATCTTCATTCTGTCATAGCAGGGACATTCTGTAGTTATCAACAAGAAACTTTGTCGCTTTGTCCCCCATCGTCACCGCGGAAAATTTCGAGTAATCATTCAAATACGAATGTACTGCACACATTTCTGGCATATCGTAGGTCTTTTATTTTCCCTTTTACTCCCATAATACCTCGCGCGAGCCTGGAGCTGAGTTGGGCCTGCTATGATGAACGCTCTTTAAGAGGTTGAAAACCCATTACTTAAACCATGCAGCCACCGAAATATAAAACCTAAGCTGAGAGAATTTCTTCACTACATTAAGAAATAGGATATTAAAATGTGTACGGTGTAACAACACGTTCCCTTTCTTCTGCCACCCTTCTGTTTCATCCCTACGAAGGGGTTGATTCTGTTGGGGAAAAAGTTTGGCGGTAGGAGGGAGTGTCACATGGCGGGACCGTGTTCCTCAAACAGGAGGCCAATTTTGGACGAGGGACGTGCCTAGGTTTCTGTTTACGCCTTTCTTCTATGTGAGAAACAACAGGGAAGTTTTGAAAATGGGAGTTGAGAAGTTCCGAAACAAAATAAAAAAAATGTATAGGCAAAAAGTATTGTTCTTGTTGACGTTCCGTAAAGTAAACTATGTCTTTTACTGGCAATTTAGGCCTTTTTCTGGCAGTTGAACGTATTTTTTTTAAATACTCTAAATTCATCAACCTTGCAATTATGTTTGATCACTTTGGCTTGTGAAGTCGAATTACATCAACTATTTTCTAAATTCGGCCACTAAGGACGTCGCCTACCTGTGACGTCATGTCCGATCAAGATGGAATTTCCCATTTTAATGAATTCAAATTTTACTCAACGAGTTTTAAAGATATAGCGTTGAAACAAAGCCCCTAAAAACTTAATTAATTCTGAAAATAGTCCTATAGTGTCACAAAATTATTATATTTATGTTTAATTAGTTTTTTTGTAAACTTTTTTTTAAATCCTCTACAACACAGGTTATTTATCTTGGTCACAAGTGTCCGGTAGGAGTCTTCCCGCCAGGATGTTGATTAAAAATAGTCCGTGGTAGCAAATGTCTATCTAGGATAGGAAACAAGAAAAAGGTAAAATTAAAAATCAAGTCGATGTTTTCAAGGAGCAAATATTAAAGTGAGTGTGTAAACTCGTTAGGGGAAGAGGGAAAGGGTTATCAACACATAAACGAGATACCACACAGAGTGAACTTATCATTTTCTTCCTTCTCTTTCTATTTAGTACATTGTCATATAAGTGTGATAGTGCTTAGACTGCCTAAGTGCGTCAAGTTAAGATGAAACCCACTTCACCAAAAAAAGCTCCCAAATCTCAAAGTAGGCAACGTCGTTAAATTTTTGTTTTACTGCTTATCACTCCGCGTTAGGGTCACGTGGATGTATACTAATCATGTTAATTATGTAGGGATGAAGAAGGTAGAAAGTAGATCTACTCAGATTTGCGTGATAAAAGAGTGTAAACAAAAATATAAAAAACTACCCTCAATATATCTGGCAGGAATTCAAACCCCCCCCGTCTCCCAGTCTTCGGCAGTTCGTTCAGATCTTTCACTAGAGTTACGCCTTAGACTTTGTGACCACAGAGGAAAATAGGTTACACATGTTCCTCCTTAAGGTGGCAGTGTAGGAAACGGCAGCAAAGGGCGGTGTTTTTACAAAAAAAATTATAGTAGAAATACTTTTTTTTTTTGTGAAAAAATTAATGTTTTTAAAGAAAAATCATTATTTTGGCCAAAATAAATAAAATATTGCTCCAATAGAACATAGTTTAATTTTATTCAAACGGTGATATCATTAGCTGAATATATCCTGAGCACAGTGGCATAAGATGATAAACTTTTTAAATAAAGAGAAAAAAAATTAAATAAATATCATAAAACCCTTGACAGATATCCAAGAACTGTTGATATCACCATTTAAAGAAAATTAAACTTTGTTTCTATTGGAGAATTAATTTATCTATTTTGTCGAAAAAAAAAAGTGTGGATATAAAAACATCGTTTCTCTTGGAGGGTTAATTTATCTATTTTGGCAAAAAATGTCTGATTATGCTTCCCCTCAGTACGGGAATGTATGACGCAACGCCTATTAGTCAAGGAGTTTGATTCATTTCACTCTGGGCTATGACGTCATATATTTTTTTCCATGGTGGCTGGAGAGTTGATAGGGTGAGGGCTGGGTGGAGGGGAGTGGGGAGGTTCCCCCTTTTAGTCCACATGAACAAGACCCAATGCTGAAGGGGTTTCACTACAATTGCTCTTGTGCTTGATTTACGTGGAAAAGTTTGCATGTTAGAGAGGGAAGAAGGGAGTACTTGACATTGTGGTCCTCAATAAGTATTCCATCTCTAAGGTGGAGTTTTTAAAAATTATTTTTTAGCGCAGCGTTTTATTACATTTGGGTTTTATATCTATGCACTAATTATAAATTGTAACAATTGGAGGTGACCTGGCGGTCTAGGGGTAATGTGTCAGGCTACTGGGTTGAGGGTCCGGGGCTCAATCCTTGGTCCCAGCACAGATTTATCTGATTACCAAACCCTTCCTTGGGTTGAGGGTCCGGGGTTCAATCCTTGGTCCCAGCACAGATTTATCTGATTACCAAACCCTTCCTTGGGTTGAGGGTCCGGGTTCAATCCTTGGTCCCAGCACAGATTTATCTGATTACCAAACCCTTCCTTGGGTTGAGGGTCCGGGGTTCAATCCTTGGTCCCAGCACAGATTTATCTGATTACCAAACCCTTCCTTGGGTTGAGGGTCCGGGGTTCAATCCTCGGTCCCGGCACAGATTTATCTGATTACCAAACCCTTCCTTCACCTCTGACAAGACTTGTATTAATCACAACTTGTGAATGTGTGTAATGCCCAGGCCTCCACCGTGGTTCGGATCCCACGTTAAACTGTAGGTCCTACATTTCATCTCGCAATCACCCTACCATTACACATTAGCGTAAATGCCATCGATAACACACGTAAGATCATAATTCACTTTATTTATAAGGCTATTTTGTTTTGTTTATCAGATTGTCAGTTTTAACTGCTATCTCTAAGAATTAAAAAGTGATGGGGATCTCAAAAAAAAGAGCCGCTTGGAAACTAGGAGTTGTAAAACATAGAACAGTTAAAGTATCTAGGAAGTCTGCTGACAAAGGATATCTACTGCACCAAGGAAGCTTTCAACAGGAAGTGGTTACTGCTGACCAGCAAGTTGAGTTTGTAACTGAGGAAGAAACTGATGAAATGTTACATTTGGAGCATCGTGCTGTATGGAGCAGTAACTTTGACTCTCAGGAAGATGGAGAAGAAATACTCGGAGATCTTAGAAATGTTGTGCTGGAGAAGACTTGAGAAGATCAGGTGGAAATACAGGGTGACAAACAAACAAGTCCTAAGAAGAGTGGATGAGAAGAGAACCATTTTGGATGTGATTCTTCAGCTCAAAGCAAACGGATAGGACACATCCTTAGGAGGAACTGTCTTCTGTATGACGTCATAGACGGAAAGGTTGAGGGAAAGAGGATCTTAGTAAGGAGGAGGATTAAAATATTAGATAACTTGAAGGAATGAAGAAAGTTCTGGTTGCTAAAGAAGAAGAAAGAAGGAGGAAGACGACTGCATTGGTGGTCTAAGTTCACTGACAAAAGGAATGGACCTGTCGTAAGACAAAACACATAATAATAATCTTATACTAAAATTATATTATTATTATTATTATTATTATTATTATTAATATTATTATTATTAGCACCACGTCTTACTACCCGTTCGGGTTATACGCACTTACGCTAATGTGTAATGGTAGGGTGGATTGTGAGATGAAATGAGGGACCTACAGTTTAACATGGAATCCGAACCACGGTGGAGGCCTGGCATTCCCCACATTCACAAGATGTCTTGTCAGAGGTGAAGGAAGGGTTTGGCAATCAGATAAATCTGTGCCGGGACCGAGGATTGAACCCCGGCCGCCAGCACAGAAGTCTGACACCTTACCCCTAGACCACCAGGGCACCCTAAAATTATAAATCTTTATCTCATTGGGATGCTGCGATAAGGAAATCATTAATTAAGAACGGAGAGGGGAATGTTTTTTTTTTTCATATCTAATCATATAACACCTCATTCTATTGCTCATTAATTTATTTCAACCTCTACGCAGCCACCCTCAGCCTTAATTTTTCCGGTTTATTTTATCTCTTCTTTATTAGTTTTTAAATTTCTGTTTATATTTATGGAACTTTTGGTCGTGTGAATATATATTTTTAATGAATTCCCAGTCGGCTTTGGGGGTCTTGAGGTAACTTTATCACCTCAGGACCCGATCTTCTTGGATTCAAACACAGTGGAGGTCAACGGATTTCTCTTGATCGATAAAAATCGGTAGCACGACTTCCTTCGGAGAGGAGGTAAAGCCATCAGTCCCAAGTCGATTCTGTCATGTAAAAGAACCCTGAAAGGTATGTAAAAATACCTTTACCGAAAAAATCGGTAGGTCCTTTCACTCTCACTCATAGAAATTATTATTATTAGCACCGCGTCTTACTACCCATTCGGGTTATACGCACTTACGCTAATGTGTAATGGTAGGGTGATTGTGAGATGAAATGAAGGACCTACAGTTTAACGTGGAATCCGAACCAAGGTAGAGGCCTGGCATTCCCCACATTCACAAGTTGTGATTAATACACGTCTTGTCAGAGGTGATTGATTTTAGTTAAACTTGAACGATATAGTCCATACACGATTAAAAAAAAAACATTTCTTTCAGGAGGATAGCATTAAAGATTGATTATTGTAAATAGATTCTTACTTGACAATTCCAAACGCTACTGATTTCTTTCATCCATTCATACGTCAAGTGATGTGTTTATAAAGCTGCCATTACCACTTTTGACAGATAAAGAGTGACCAAACTTTTGGGTAAAGCATGGATGATTTGCTTTACGTCTTACTACCCGCTATTAGCATCCAGCTCCACTAATTAAATAAGGCTAAGGCAGAATTTAGTTGAAATACACCCGCATTTTCTTGGAGGGTTCGAACCACAACCATCACCAGAAAATCATACTAAATGATCTCTACATTTAATCCGAGGGGTGAGAGAATGGGGTGGAGGGCGGGGGAGTGCTTTGTCGATCACTACGTAGACCATGTGTGTATCATAGCCCTGTGTGTGTGTGTGTGTGTGTGTGTGTGTGTGTGTGGAAAGTACGTGTTACTTATCTGAATATATTAAAGCAGCCACCTCTTTTTACATCATGCTACCTTGATCGTCGAAAGCTAATCTGAAATGTATTAAATGAACACCGTCATAGGGTAGGGGTAAGGGGGGTGGGGTGGAGGGGGGTTGTTTAGGGAGGGGTGAGCGGGAGGATGGTGACATTTTCGTCAAGTGGTCGTAAAGTAACGCGCGGCCATCACTAGAGGCGTCGCTAACCGTGTCCGCCATGTAATTGCCAAGTGATTAATGCTCAAACAAACAGAATGTCCATGCACTCTCTCTCTCTCTCATCGTTAGAGCAAGGAGGACTGGTAGGAAAGAGAGGGGAGGGCAGTTAGTTGCTAAAATGAGAGGTACAAAGGGATGGAGAGGGGATGGTTTGGTATTGTAAGGGGGGGAAGGGAAGGGGAATCGTTACGCTGGCCGCTATAAAACATGTTCCTCATTACAATAACAGATGATAAACATGATAAAATTGTCGACAAAGATGAGAGAATATAATATTTTACAGCACTGACCTCATTGCTATAATTTACTACTGTGAGAGGACAACAAGTCTCGATACTATAGATTTATTTTGGTATTTTTAGCACATATTTAACGTTGGATGCTTTTACAAACTTAAATCGACATAGTCTGAAATGAATGGATGCTGAAGGAGTGTGGTTTGAAAGATAATACAATAGTTCAATGTGAAAGAAGCGTCTTACGTTTGTTTGTGCATGTTGAGAGGATGAGTGTGGATCGAGTGACGAAAAAAAAAAGTATGAAGGTAGAGTGTGTGGATCAATAGGAAGGGGTAGACCATGTAAGACGTGGCTAAATGTTTAGACAAATGTGTGAAAAATAATAATAAGAGTTGTAAGAATTAAAGTGGATGTATGCTTAATGTATGGATGTTGTTGAAGTGAAGTGAGTATGTAAGGATAGGAAGTGTGGAAAAATTTAGCAAATATGTACTTAGCAAATAGTTGTTGTTTGTGAGCTATAGGTACAGTTTCTTGCCTACCCCGTAAGGGAACGGCATGATTAGAGATGTATGAAGGTGTATGTCTGTATGTATGCTTTTTTTTACAAAACGAAAATTATGGAAACTCAAATTATTATATTGTGATACTATACCTTAGCTAAGTTGTTAGAACATCTATCCATAGAATTAGTTTGTTCAGTACTCCGTATTGATATAATATTATAAATATGTTCAGAAATTGCATGTTAAACATCACAAGTTAAACTTTTAAAAATTATGTTTATTTCCATTCTATCTCTTTAAGGTGAGGATGTAGGTAAGGCTAGAAAAGTGCATATTCTATGCAGTTTTGTATAAAAAACATTTTTTTTAAATATACCAGATAAATATTCAATACAAAAATAAAGCTTAACTTTATTCACATGGTGATATCAACATTTGTTGAATATCTGTCATCAAGGTGTCTTGGAGTTTAATTACAGTACAACTTTTCTCTTAATTTAAAAAGTTTCTCATCTAATGCCACTATATTCATGACATATATTCAACAAATTGTTGATATCAATATGTAAAGAAAATTAAACTCTATGTTGTACTAAGCAAAATTTTATTTATTTTGGCAAAAAAAAGTTTTTAGATTAAAAAAAAAACACTCTCCGGTGTCACTTCCATCCTCAACTTAAAACCTAAAGCGATTTATTTTGACAGTAATTATTTATCCTCGGTGTTCTACCAGACCTTTTCTCATAATTATTTTTAATGGAAGCTTAAACACAGGAGTTGAGCTCAGAAAAAAAAATTAAAAACTTTTTAAAGGACAATTTTAGAAAACTATCTACATCTTCATACATCAACTTCTAGAGCTCTAGAAAACATTTTTTTAAATGATTTTTAAACTAAGCATTTACTTCAAGGATCATCATACCAAAATTTACAAATTTTCATTTAAAATAAAAAGCTACAATATATAAATATAAACTCACGCCAATCAGTGACTTTATGACCGCTATTCAGACAGGGTTACCAATGTCGTAAAATAAAAGTGATTAAACTCGTTAGAAAATAAATGATACCACACAATTGCACCAACTTTTTCATATTGTGTATTATAACTTTGAGGATAGTTTTAAAATATAGTTTTTAAGTAAACTACCCTTAATAATGTTTTCTCATAAAAACAAACCCAAGAGCTTGTTGATCACAATAAACCCTTTTTATATATAAACATTTTAAAACAAGGTGTTCAAACGTATTTAACAAAATTAATGATCTATAAAAATACTCTAAAATTATTTATTTGTAAAAATAAAAAATATGTTCTTATTTATCATGATAAACTATTCATATAATTTCATTTTAAATTTAATCTTAGAAGATATTTTTTTTAAATTCAAATTTTCCATAATTTGTTGCAAGTTAAATACCATTAAATTAATCTATTTTATATGAATTAATATACACCTTATCTCCTTGAGATCTCTTATCTTACATGAAAGAAAAAAAATTAAGGTGCTTAAAAACAAGTTCATTAGGAAGATATTTTGTCCTAAAAGGGAAGAGACTATTGGAAATATCTGTATGCAGATAGGAGGATAACATTAGAAAGGATTTGATCAAGATAGGATGTAGTGAGGTGGACTGAATAGAACTAGCTCACGATAGGGATAGGGTGTAATGATATGGACTGGATAGAACTAGCTCAAGATAGAGATAGGGTGTAATGAGGTGGACTGGATAGAACTAGCTCAAGATAGATATATGGTGTAATGAGATGGACTGGATTTAACTATCTCAAGATAGGGATAAGGTGTAATGAGATGGACTGGATAGAACTAGCTCAAGGTAGGGATAGGGTGTAATGAGATGGACTGGATAGAACTAGCTGAAGATAGTGATAGGGTGTGATGAGATGGACTGGATAGAACTAGCTCAGGATAGAGATATGGTGTAATGAGATGGACTGGATAGAACTAGCTCAAGATAGGAATAGGGTGTAATGAGATGGACTGGATAGAACTAGCTGATGATAGTGATAGGGTGTGATGAGATGGACTGGATAGAACTAGCTCAGGATAGAGATATGGTGTGATGAGATGGACTGGATAGAACTAGCTCAAGATAGGAATAGGGTGTAATGAGATGGACTGGATAGAACTAGCTGAAGATAGTGATAGGGTGTGATGAGATGGACTGGATAGAACTAGCCCAGGATAGAGATATGGTGTAATGAGATGGACTGGATAGAACTAGCTCAAGATAGGAATAGGGTGTAATGAGATGGACTGGATAGAACTAGCTGAAGATAGTGATAGGGTGTAATGAGATGGACTGGATAGAACAAGCTGAAGATAGGGATAGGGTGTATTGAGGTGGACTATATAGAACAAGCTGAAGATAGGAATAGGGTGTATTGAGGTGGACTGGATAGAATTAGCTCAATATAGAGATAGGCGGCGTACTTTTGTAAATGCGGCAATGAACTTTCAAGCTCCTGATGTCTTAAATTAATTAAGAATTGTTTAATGTTTCTTTGGAAATCCTTTTCAATTAACATGTTAATGACAAGAGTATCCAAACACCTATTTATATGCCTTTTTTTCGTCCTTGATTATACAAACCATGTAAAAATTCTGACGTTGTTGACTAAATTAAAATTGGCAATATTCCTCCTCCTCTCTCCCGAATGTCAAATAAAAAAATAAAAACCCCAAACACATTCATGTAATCTGGAAGCAATATAATATAAGGATTCATTTTGTGGTTAAAATCATAAGAAGGGGAAGCATTCGTTAACACCAAACTTACTGAGTCACTTTATGCACATGATCCTTTAGATTTCAATAATAGAGATGAATGCTAAAAGCAAAGTTCTTTTGTTCGAGAAAGTGTTTTCCCCCTATTTGTGTGTGTCGGTGTGTGTGTGTTTAAGGTTGTTAGGGGTGAGTTCATCGCAAGTGAGGAAGAGAAGAGCAATGGTGGGGGATAAAAAAAAAAGAATGAGGGAAAAGATCGCGTTGAACTCACTGAACTCTTCAACAGTTTACTAGTGTTCGATTGTATCCACAGAGAGAGAGAGAGAGAGAGAGAAAGTCATCCATCTAAAGACGGTGACGTATTGTAACAGGAACAAACATCTCCACTGCCACCTTTACTACCCCTTCATCCACCCCCGCAGGCCAACAATTAGCCGATTCATTATCCCGACCCCTATTTATACCGCCTTCCTATTCCTCCCACCCATTTGCCAACAATTTTTCTTCTTCTTCTGTTCTCCATCGAACCCCTAAAGTCTAGGAATTCCTTCAGTGTGTGTGTGTGTGTGTGTGTGTGTGTGTGTGTTGTGTGTTTTCCACCGGTCCTTAAGATAATGGTCTTAATGAAAGTAGAGTTTGCTCAGTTCTTTCTTTTAGTTCATTAAAATGCAAAGCCCATACAAGTGAACGCTGTGCATGATAAAGTGGAGTACAAGGAACATTTCGTTCAGCCTAAAAGTTTGTGAGCTTACCTTGTTTGTTCACACTATGGTGCAACTTAGATTATAGGTCCATAGTGAAGCTGGCCAAGGTACATTTTATTTACCCCCAAAAAATTGATAGCTTGCCGTATTTGAAGGGTAGCTTCAATAAATCTTTCCCTAATAACTCATAAATCCTTCTTAAGTTAAAGCCCTTGGCCCTGTCGAGTGCAAGTCTAAAACCTATTTTGGGGGATGGTGGGCGGGAGGGTGAAAGGCGTGGCGTGGCTTCACAACTGAACAAAATATTCTTCCGCATTAACAAGAACAGATGGATCACGGAAAACGTAGATAGTGAAAGCTACCGGACAGATCTTGCGGAAAAATCATACGTTTGGAAATTAGTTTTCTCGAGAGCGAGTGAAGTTTTTATGTTAATATTTTCAGAACCTCTTCTAAGATAATGTGTTAACGTTTATTAATTGTTACATTTTCTTATTTTTTGTTATGAAGCCGGCAGTTTTCTACTGTAAAATATCAATTTTATCGATATTTGATCACAGTTAAAATTATAGAGAAGGTGTGTATCTAAAAAGTATAACTTAATCAACATCTTTCTATTCTTTAACAAACTGATTCCGAAAAGAAAATGACAAAACAATAAACATTCTTGAGGTTAACCCTTTGTTCCCACGGCTCTGCATTTCCACGCCAAATGAAAAGGTCCAATCGCCTTAACATGAAATATTATGTTACGATGCAGGTTCTTCCAACAAAAGAGACATTCACTGCGCTTGTTCATAGCCGTTTTACTACGTATTAGTATTAATCAAGGTCACTGATAGGGTTGCTTTAATGTCGGCTTGGAATCAATTGCTAGGAATAGTGTTCAAATCCCGACAGGACGCACTAAAGTTGGTTTTCATAAGTTTAATGTTCATCGTGGCTTTCTCATCCTTTACCAAGGTGATTGCTTACTAAGACTCGACCTTTTTTTCATCCTGGGGCCTTAAAATTGTTTTGAGTCTCAGATATCATTGAACTAAAATTAAATATAGATCTCACATTTCTAATGAGGCTGATTTAAATTCCCTGTGGAACCCTAAAATGTAACTTTGTCAAAATTATATTTGCTCTATTTTGCTAAATGATAACTTGCGAATGTGAACGTTAGGGCGTACATCATAACATGTAGCCTATCTTTATTGCTAACCTAACGCTCGTGACGGCGATAATGTTGGTGCCGATAATTATAAAACTAATAAACAACAGTCTTATAATATAACTTTACGTATTAAGTGAAAACAAAGGATATACATCTTGTTTAATTTTTATTTACTGTAAGTTTCAAACATCTTGTTTGCTGTCAAGGAATGTAAGAACTCTCTATGATGGTGAAACGTGGTCTCTTACCTCACACGAGGAAAACCAATTTTAGGGTTTTTGGAAAAAAAGGTGCTTAGGAAGATAATTGTTCCAAATAGGTATAAAGATATTGGTGAGTATGAGAAGTGGCGCCTTTTGAATATGTTGACTCTTTAAGCCCACATATTTTCCCCTCCACTTTATTCCTTATTGTGTTTTTTTTATCACGGCTAATTAACGCGAAGCATTAAAAAAATAGAGGATGAAAAAAAAAAGGTGGCTTCAAGAATAAAAATGTCTGTCTGGCTCCATGTAGTCTAGCCAACCTTTTAATTTATCTAATTTGCGTGTCAGACTAGAATTACATTAAACGGTTCCAAACGCCGCCACTACGGAGGTGAATATAAAATATGTTTTTTTATTATAGATGTGATGAGTAGTTACTAGGAGTGGGGGGGTTGGATTTTTAAAAAAGGAGATGACACACACACACACACACAGTTTTTGTTATTTGCAATGAGATGATTAAAACTTAATCCAATTACTGACTTCTCTCTTTTTACCCTCCTTCCTTTCGATGTAAAATAAATTTTTAAATTATATATTTTGTTTTATTAAAAAAAGTTGAAAAAGATGAGAAATGCACAAATTTTATTCTAAATGATTAAATTATATGGTAATAATAAATTATAGAAACTTCATTTAGTTATTAGATTACATTATTTGGTATCATAACGATATAATTATTACACAAGGTATTTAACGTGCACTTTCTGAACCGACTGATTATATATCAGCACACACAACTTTCTATGAGTGATAGTGAAAGGAACTACTAATTTTGGCAGGAAAGTTATTTTCACATAATTTCCAGGGTTATTTTACATGCCATAATCAACATAGGATCGACATATTTCCGAAGGAAATTGTGTTACGTATTGTGATAACTCAAGTAAAAATCCGTCGACCACGGTTGGGTTTGAAACAACCAACATGGGATCTTGAGGTGAGCACTTTACCCCAAGACCATGGTGGTTGACACCATCACAATAACAAAACACCAACGAAATATAGATTATTCTCTATATAAGCTGTATGTATATAGCCCACATAAAGTAGTATCTGTCCGGAACAGAAAATCCATTTCTGGATGAGTTGGAAAACTGAAATTTGGTAGTAAGGTAAAGGGATTTACCCATATAACTAGAAAAATAAAAACAAAATTGAAATTTATAAATGGGGTTTTGGGAACTGTGAGGAAAGAGAGGAGCTTATTAGAAACCAAACATTTAGATGAAGTAAGAAAGTAAAATTTAGCAGGAAGGTAAAAATCTGAAAACCCTAATTTATAGATGGGACTCCGGGAATCATTTGGGAGGGAGGGGGGGGGGTGGAGATGGGAGGGGGTGTGAATAAATAAAACATAGCTATTAAATTAGGTAGAAAATCCAAGCATGTAGGACGACTCCAGATTACCAAATATCTCCTAAAATTTGAAGTTTATAAGTAGTATTTGGACATACGGGGGAAGGATGTTTAAAATTTCCAAAATTAATAAAATCAACTTATTTTCAGTGTGGTATAAAAATGAAAATGGGTAGACATGTGTAACGAGACTACTTAGAATACTTAGAATAGTGAGAAGAGTCTCGAAACTTTGAGTGGAACCCCTTGTAATTAGGGTAAAACGATGGGGGTAGGGAGGGGGGAATATAATGAATAAACTTGTTAAATTGGAGTAGAAAATTACAATTTGTCAGTCATATGGAAAAACCCCTCAAGATAAATAATTAACAATAATAATAATATAGTTTTCTAAAAGAGAATTGTTTAACATTTGGGGGTAGAAAGGTGGGATGGGGAAACATTTCAAAAACTAACATAAATAACTACTTATCTGTGTGGAAGATAACTGAAATTTGTCAAGCTAGTTTGTTGACGATTCCAAATAAACATAAAAATATGAAAATTTTAAATTTCAAAATGTAATTCATGAAGATAGAGGGTGGGGATATGAATTGAAACAAACTTTTAAGGTAGGTAGAAAACTACATTTGCCAGGATTGTAGAGGAATCACTTCAAATATTTAAAATATTGCCTTTCCCTCGTCCTCTGACGAGTTTACAGAGCTACTTTAATATTTGATCCTTGGACACATTGGCTTGCTTTTTAATTTTGCCTTTTTCTTGTTTCCTATTCTAGATAGACATTTGCTACCACGGACTTTTTTAATCTACATCCTGGCAGGAAGACTCCTACAGGACATTTTCATGTCCAAGACAAATAGCCTGAGCTGTAGAGGAGTTATAAAAAATAAGTTTACAAAAAATTATTCAAAACTAAAAATATTAATTATGTGACAATGTAGGGCTATCTTTATAATTATTTAAGAATTTATGGTATTTGTTTCAACGTTATATCTTTAAAACTCGCTGAGTAAAACGTAAATTCGTTAGCAGGGGAAATCCTATCTTGACCGGCCGTGACGTCACAGGTAGGCAACGTCCTAAAACCACGTTAGAGCTATCTTGACTCTTATAGACCAGGGGTTGACAATTTATGGCCTAAGGAGCGTATCCGAACCGCCAACTGAGTTTTTTCCAGCCCACGAAAAATAAATAGAAAATAATACTTAACACCACGTCTTACTACCCGTTTAGGCTATACGCTTAAATACTAATTTCGCTAATGGGTTAAGGATCGGGAAGGTTGAATATAGAGGAAGTGAACCCGCATTTGCGTGGAGGGAGAGCAGAAAACCACCCCCAATTCACCTGAGCGAGATTCGAGCCTTGATCTCCCCCATTCTTGGCAGTCTAGCTCGACACGAAACTAGCGCGTTAGTTAACCACGCCATCGAGGTGGACCCAGCCCACAAAATATTTAGCTAACAAATATATGTGTTCATAGAACTATACGAATAACTAATTACGTTATGAGAAATATAAATTGATTTTTTTTTGTTAGTACTCTTTGGCTTCGAGCCATCCCTACAATTGTGTGTGTGTGTGTGTGTGTGTATATATATATACACACCTATACGTCCTGTGATATCAAAAAGATGGGTTACTCCTTCTGAGGAAAGTCACCACCTACCAATTTGTGACACAATCTCATCAAACTATTAGCTACAAAGTAACATACTCTCTGTTTTGAATCAGCGTGAATATCTCTGAATGGCTGATACATTTTCTCACAGACTACCACAATTAGACTCGACACATAAAGTTTGTGAGGAGCATGTTTTCTCTCACGAGGAGAAACAAGATTAGGAGTGAAGTTATCCGGGAAAGAGTAAGGTTGCAGGAAGTACATGAGATGGTAGAGGAAGGAAGACTGAGATGGTATGGGCATGTAATGAGGATGTTGGAGTACATGAGATAGTAGAGGAAGCAAGACTGAGATGGTATGGACATGTAATGAGGATGTTGGAGTACATGAGATAGTAGAGGAAGCAAGACTGAGATGGTATGGACATGTAATGAGGATGTTGGAGTACATGAGATAGTAGAGGAAGCAATACTGAGATTCTATGGACATGTAATGAGGATGTTGGAGTACATGAGATAGTAGAGGAAGGAAGACTGAGATGGTATGGGCATTTAATGAGGATGGTGGAGTACCTGAGATAGTAGAGGAAGGAAGACTGAGATGGTATGGGCATGTAATGAGGATGGTGGAGTACATGAGATAGTAGAGTAAGCAAGAGTGATATAATATGAACATGTAATGAGGATGTAAAAAGAGAGGATGGCAAAGAAAATTCTGTAAATGAAATATGTAAGAACAAGAGCACAAGGGAGGCCAAGAAAGAGAATAGAGTACCAGATAGCAGAAAGTATGCAAGTGAGAGGAGAATAATGGAAACTATTAAAGGAGGAAGAATGGGGGAAGTTGGAGGAATTTTATTAAACCAACCCAGCCACAGTCTGGAAACAATTGATGATGATTTAATAACATTTAAAAAAATACAAGAGACAAACTGGGTGACTCAGTGGAATGGTATTAATTCATCAAAGGTCCTGAGTTTGATCCCAGTGTCCAGGCTATAGTCTTTTCACTTAATTGAATAATTAGTTTATTAATCTTATTATTGCTTATTATTGCAATAATTAGCAAATAATGTAACATTGCCAAATATAAATATTATTCAATATCAACAAACACAGGCTGCAAATCATTGTAATTATGACATGGAGGAGATCATACGTGCAGCCTGTGTGTTGATAATTAAAAAAAAGAGCAATTAATTTTAATAAAACTATCAAAATAAACTTTACGAAATTAAATTGCAGCTAACATAGTCAAACTATTACCGAAGGTGTTTATCAAACCAATTCTCCGAAACCGATAAGATTTTGTAGGTCCTCGGTTCTAAACATTGAACAACAATGGCGGTGAGACGAACGTTATAGCGTTCTCGATCACAGGAGAAGCTCTTTAAAAAAAAAGAAGTTCACCTATTCTCGAAAGTGAGAAATACCAATTCTTTGCTCGGTTCCATTCCTTGGAGAATACGTTTAGCCGAATTGGCCGGGAGGAATGCGGTTTGTGAAGGGGTTGGGGAGGGGGGGAGGAGGGTTGAAGGGTAAAGTGAGGAGAAGGGAGGGAAGTCTTAGGTGGAGAAGAAGGTGGGCTACAAACAGATCGATGGGAATGGACCCGGATGGGGGTCGGGTCAGGTGGGGAAAAGATGAAGCCAGCGGCTCCTTCTTTGCCATATTACCCCTGGTTGCTTGCTTGCCCGCAATGTTCGAAAGTTTAAACTTCACTTCTCTCCACACCGCGTTTAGCGATTGTTTGGGCTATATGCTTATATTAATTATGCTAATGGAATAGTCATGAGAAAAGTAAAATATTAGAGAAAATGTACCCGCATTTGTGTTTGGAGGGGGGGGGATAGCGGTAGAGGAGACGATTTAGGGGAAAAAATACTCTGTAAACCTGAATTGGATTATAAACTGATCTCTACGTCACTCAGTCCAATACGACAGTGACGCCTTAGATTATACGACCACCGATGTGGGTTTAGTGAATTTTTTTCCCCATTTTGTTATTAATTAATGAAAACTTGCTTCGGTAACCGCATGGTTTAAGGCTGAAGGTAGTTTTTTCCAAAATATGTTTTCACTCTCTCTCTTTCTACGCAAATACGGTTACACTTTTAAATTCAACCCACCTCATACCTAACTCATTAGCGTAGTTAGTGCATACGCGTATAGCCTGAACAGGTAGTAAGACGTGGTGCTAAAAAAATCATTAGTAAAACTTAGCTAATATCCGGGTCGATAGGCACAAGAACAAAAGGTCAGGCTAGCCTAATATTATTTTGTGGTGATGGGAGGGCCAGGGTTTAAATCATGGCTAGTTGTTAAAAGAACGGTTTATATTAAGAGTTTTCTCAATTTACCCTTGGAAAATGCTGTTGTACTTCCATCTTAACCTCTATTCCGTTGGAAAATACAAAAAAATGCATATGGATTAGGAAAACTGTGCCTTCACAGAAAAAAGGGGGAAATTGCGTCCTCCTATCAATCATCACACCATTAGGTGGGAAAATTGCACCCCACACACTGTTTTACACACATACAAAATAAGTACGCCCAAGGACCTAACAAAGTGTTTGAAGAGTCTAGCCTAGATTCAAAAAAATTGAGTAAAATGTCGTCAATAATTAGTTTAGTAAATTCAATTTATACGTTCACATCAAATGCTTACAGATACACACTAATCTTGATTTCAATGAAAAAGCTAAGCTAAGCTAAGCTAACCTAACCTAACCTAACCTAACCTAACCTAACCTAACCTAACCTAAGCTAACCTAACCTAAGCAACAGGCAAAGAGACAGGTGCGATGAATCTATGTACTTTGACCTTCTCAAGACCTCATGATGTGCTATAAGTTGATTTGAAATACCCGCCCTTCTAAACAAAAGGATACGATGAACCGATCTACGTCGGTGAAAATGTTAAGGTCATGAGGAAAGTAAGAAAAGTGTGTCCACACGACCTTGTTATTTAGGTGAGACAGACAAGGTCGTTTGGGCGCACTTCTCCAACCTATCATTATGATGATTCATGAGAGGGCGCAGTTTTCCCTAAACCATCCTGTTAATTGGCGCTTGGAACCTTATTTATAATGAGCTCTAATTGTGCATATACTAATGGACCATGGCAGTGGGGTTAAAAGAATTAGTTGAGACGTACGTACATTTTGTCGGACATATTTAAATAATTACGATTTTTTATTTTTTTTTCCTGTGGAGGATCACTTAACTCACTACACAAAGTCACCGGCCTAGCTAAAAGCTTCGAGAACCTTCTTCACAGTTTAAATTTGGCGGATTCACGTCGATGAAAATTCAAACAAGGAGAAAAAGAGCAGAAATTCAATGATTTATAAGACCTGGTCCAAACGAGGTTTAGGGTTGGGACGTAGGTAACGCGAGAAAAGGTTAATGTTTTTGCAGTTATAATATAAAAAACGCATTTTTTTGGGTCAAAATAAATCAAATATTATTTCTGTATAAAAATAAAGCATAATTTGCTACACATGGTGACCTCAACAGTGTTTGTATATCTAACGAGGGTGTCCTGGAATTTAATGACCAACTTTTTCTCTTGATTTAAAAAGTTTCTCATCTAATTCCGCTATTCTATAGAATTTAAGAAACATTTAATTTATTTTGTAAAAAAAAAATTAGTTACAAAAACTGCAAAATCACCGACCTTAATTTTCATTCCACTCACTCATAATTTAAGTGAGAGTTAAACGGGATTGTTTTTAATCCGAGAGGTCCGGGTATGATTTTTTTAAATTAAACGTTGATTAAACCTTATTATATTTTTATTATTATTAACATTACTAATATCTTGTGGTTTCATTTTTGTTCTCTAAACGTATTAATACTCGTCGGGGACGTATGTATTTTTAGCTACACTAATGCACTAGGGATGAATTAGGTCGACTTTGGAAGATATTTATTCAAATATGTTTGGGTGGGAGGAGGGTGCGGAAATTATTTAGGGGAAAAAAAACTCAACACCCGGCTGGTATTGAAACCCCAAGCTGGAGATCAGAATAGCTGGATTTCACAATACTTACTATGTGGCTGTAATTTTATTAACTTATACAATGAAACTGGTTTTAGGAACATTTTAAAATGTAATTCTTATAGTCTAATTTTCATAGAAAGGACCTTATTTTACAACTAAAAAAAAACTCATATCTATTTTTACGTGTTGTCGACCTCCATGGTCTGAAGGCAAAGTGCTTGCCTCAGTACCGTGATTTTAATCCCAGCCGGTGTCGATGGACTGGTTACTTGAACGATACAAATCCGTAGCACAACTTCCTACGGAGAGGAAGTAAAGCCATCGATCCCCTGTTGATTGTGGCACGTAAAAGAACCCTGGAAGGTATGTGAAAATATCTTTACCTGCAAAATTGTTATGACCTTTCACTCTTGCTTATAGAAATTATCGCGTGCTGATATAATCAGTAAATTCAGAAATTGCACGTAAAATACCTCAAATAAAATAAACATTTTCTCGTATTCAAAGTCAATTCATTTTATATGAAGCTTTTCCTTTCGACAAATGATATAAATATCTATAAACCATTATTACGGTAATATAGTATAATACTATCAATTTTTTTGTCGAAAAAAAAAAGTATATTTTATAAAAGGAGCTTCCTTGTAAAATTGCAATGTATACATTTCACAAGAGAAATACACAAACACGTCTTGAAAAGTCAAACATTTTCAGTGTCACATCCAATTCAAGACCCTTTCTACAGAAGGACAGCTTCTTCTTTTATCTATTCAAGTCCTTTGAATATTCAGAGCTGAGGCAGTCACTTTGGGACGCTCCCCTTAAGGGGGGGTTAAAAAAAACGTTGTAGGGGAGGAAATGTAACGATAAGAAGAAAAAAAAAAAGAAAGAAAGCGGGTGGTAGGAATGAAGTTTTTTAAAAAAAAAATAAAAAGGGAGTAACGGAGGTATTGGAGATGGAGTTGAGAGGGGTTTGGAGGACTGACGGGGGTGGGGGGTATAATAGCCGGCTCCATGCAGTCTCCCGGCTAGGTAAAGTCGGTATCGTAACTTTGAGGCACCCCTCTTTACCCCCATCTTCTTCTTCCCTCAAAATTCTCGCTTTCCTTGGTCTAAAGGAGAGGGGAGTGTGGGATTGATAAAGGGGGGGGGGAGGGTAGGAAGGCACCATGCAGTCTGCCAGGATCGAGGAAAACACACCTTTACTGCTAGCGCTCTTGCTGGTTGCTTTCACACACACACACAAGCGCGCGCGCACACACACAGCTTGGCCCGACCTCGTCTGTTCAACAAAATATATCAACCATCTTCTTTGCTCTTTTACCTAGTCTTTCCCTTTCTTACCTTTTATTTATGTCCTCTCTCTTGCTTTTCTTACTATACCATTCTTTATTTTATTATTTTTTATAACATTCTCTTAGGTTTTTTTTTTTAGTTCGTAATCTTTTAGCTATCAGAGATATAATCTATCTAGCCTTACTGATCAAGATATATTATAAAGTGTTGCTTTAAAGAAATGATCAAGAATTCACCTGGATATGGGATGAGAAGTCACATTTCTTTAGAAGATACCACCTTTCTCTCTCTTACAAAGCAGCTAGTGATTATAGAACTCTAGTATCTCTAGTTTGAATCCAAAGAGTTAGAACATTCACCAAGACCTGTCGATTTAAACTATGTTATGTTAACCCTATCGCATTTCCAATGTGGGCCTTTGATTGTCAGGATGTGTTGTCATTGAGGATAGTTGGGGTGGGTTAGCGGAAATGTGATTGTGAGGTCTCGGCTTGAGTTTTTATGGTTTTTATTTGTACTAATATGTCTACTACAAAATATGTGATGTTGATGTGAAATATTAAAAGATATGAAAGAATTTAAAAGACTATTTGGAAGCTTGCAGCAGATCGAAATATTGAAAAAACAAAACAAAAAACGATGGCCTGACAGACCTTATGAGCCTTTGTACCCTGGGCTCAAGTGGTAGCCTTCTAATACAAGTACGGATGATCTGGCGACCTAGCCCGTGCAGCCCCCAAAACGGGCAGATTGACCCCCTAGACCCGATGGTGACTAGTAAGCCCTGTTAGCTGGGATTTACAACTATTTAACCTGCAACACTCGTTTTGTCATTCACAACACACAATATTAAACAAGCGCGCTCTCAACTTAGGCCATGTGATTACATATATATGTTTTTATTTATTTAAAAAAGGTTCTTTAAATAAACTTGGCACAGGTGGGCAGTTAAAGCCTAGGATCTCCTGATAGTAGTAGACTTTTAATAAGTCATATCTCTCCTTTTAAGAAACTAACTTGCTTAGCTAAATTATTCCATGGTCTTAAATTTAGGGTGGATGCTTAGTGTACAAATGTAAATCGTAATTCAACAACAATAATCACAAACATATTAAAACCAAATACCCGCTTTGGTATCCACATGTTATAAGGCACTTTTATCACAGTAGATTAGACTTCTGATAACGTGGAGATCAAGGTACGAATCTAATTCTGGTATACTGAGGGTGGTTTTCGAAAATTATTTCTACTCTTTATTCACGCTAATGAGGGTAGACTCCCTCTAAATACAACCTTCCAAATCCTTAAAACCATTAGAGTAATTAGTAGATAAGCGTATAATCCGAACGTATAGTAAGACATGGTGCTAAAAAAAAAGTATGAATTTGTTTTTAAATTACGTTATATAAATAAAATACTACTTTTTTTTTATCAAAAATAACCTCAAGCAGTTTAATATAATATTAATTGGTGTAAATATTTTTATGGAAATAATATACTCTGCAAACAAACAAAAACATTAAATAAAACGCCGTGAGCATTAATCGAGTAAGAATTGTTCAAATATAGAGTTGAGATATCGTTAATAGGTCCGAACCGTCTTCATAAATCGAGATTGCCAAAAAGGTTGAATGTAACACACTTGACTGATTCCTTGGGACTTCTTTCTCTTATTTCTTTCTCCAATATCTTGATCCGATATCTTGTAATAATAGTATTACTTCGCTTCAAGTAGTCTACTCTCAACTGATAGAATTAGTTGATTTCTGAAAAGGATGACATTTTTTTAACCCCTCTTTGTTACTAAAGAAAATATTTGAGTTTGTTATACTTTTATCGATTGGTTCGAGGGTAAACACGCCAAGACAATAAACAAATCAAGATCATATAACGTACTATATTGGTACAGCCCAATATACCATTAATACTGATACTAAGAACTAGATATACTTTCTAATCAAATTATAAAAAAATAATGCACATCAGAATAATAATAATAATCTTGATAAGCAAACTATATTGTTTTGAACTCGTTTGAAATAGCTTAATAATCTAACATTTATTTGATTTCAAATATTACAATATTATATATAATTATATTATATATCTAACATATTATATATATTCTATTATATATAATAAATATATTTTATACGTCCTATTATATATTATATATAGTATATTGAATTAAACATTGAAAGTAGGATTGAAGGACGAGACCTACACACTTAACATAAAATTGTTGGCCTACAATTTGTAATTGTGAGTTTTGTTTAGAAATCAAATAATATACTAAACAATTAACTTTAAGTAAAATATAATATTTTCTCATTAAAACATTTTCATAAATTGCGATAAAAATGAAATCTAACTTATCGTCATCATGTACAATTTTCCAGGTAATTATTGACATTAGATTAAGTAGTTAAATTTAATTATAAATAGCTTTTCACTATTCACTTCAATATTTGTATCGTAATAGCATTTCCGCTAAGAACCATTTATCTTTTTAGTTCCAAAATTAGGTTTGTAAAAATTTAATGTTGAATTAAGTTGATGTAAGTATTAATTTGTAATACTATTTTTTTATTTCTTACAAGTTTACTTATGACACAAATCTTTAAAAATTGCTTATGATATATATAAATTAATTCCAACTTATTACTGTATATACATTTTGGGTGGCAAGCTATGAATAAGGGAATTATCTAAAATATTTTTTATTATTATTATTTAGCACCGCGTCTTACTATCCATTCGAGTTATACGCTCAGGTATTTAATTACGCTAATGGGTTAGGAATTGGGAAGGTTGAAATTTAGAGGAAGTAAACCCGCATTTGCGTGGAGGGAGAGTGAGAAACCATTTAGGAAAAACCACCCCCAGTCCACCCGACTGATATTTGAACCTCGATCTCCCTGTCCTCAGCAGTTGAGCTCAACACAAAACTAGTGCATTAGCTAACCACGCCACCGAGGTGGGTTATCTAGAGTAAAATTACGGTGTTTTTTTTACTAAACAAAAATTTTGTTAATTAAAAATTTAGTTGAAAAATTACAATTGGACAGGAGAGAATTATGAAGTACCAGGAAAATAATTTAACTAGCGTCAAAAATTGAATTTAAAACATTAAATAATATTTATTTTACTTTAATTAAATTAATATATTTTGAGATAATCAAATATATTTAATAATTAAATTGATTTGATGTGTAAAATATAGATAGTTCTTAGAACATGTAACGTACATTATATATTGGGTATCACTTCAGGAATAGAAAATAAAATTATGAATTGCTGTTTTAGGAAAAATTATAACTAATCATTATTGGTGCCATTTTTCTAATATAATTATATTCACTAAAAGGAAATCTTATAATTTTATTCTCTCTATATACCTTTGTATCTCAGTCCAAATTTTTTTCTCAATTTATTTATTTAATATGTCCTTTCTTTCCATTTCTATATAAATTTAGCTCCACCATTTGTATTAGAATCAAGCCACATATTGATTTACGTATCAAACAAAATAACTTATTGCCTTGACACATTATATAAGCTGTAACTTTTATTGATATTCTATGTAAGCTCGTCAAAACTTACCGGACCTAAAGGAAGACTTAGATAAGCACTAGCATGCTTGACTTTGACCCAATTGGTTGGGGTTCGAATCCCATTAGAGTATTATTATTATTATTATTATTATTATTATTATTAGCACCGCGTCTTACTACCCATTCGGGTTATACGCACTTACGCTAATGTGTAATGGTAGAGTGATTGTGAGATTAAATGAAGGACCTACAGTTTAACGTGGAATCCGAACCACGGTGGAGGCCTGGCATTCCCCACATTCACAAGATGTCTTGTCAGAGGTGAAGGAAGGGTTTTGGCAATCAGATAAATCTGTGCCGGGACCGAGGAATGAACCCCGGACCCACAGCACAGAAGTCTGACACCTTACCCCCTAGACCACCAGGTCACCTCCCCTTAGAGTAAACTGAAAAATGGGTTTAACCCTCTTGATTATTTAGATTGGTTGGTGTTTGTCACGAATCGAGCTAAAAAGGCTAACACAAATTCTTAGGGGTAGCCTTTTAAGTTAATTTAGTTATTAGTACATAATCATCTATTTAAATTATGTTTTAGTGTATTATGGCCTATGTAAATCCAATGAAGTATAAATTATTATTTATACATTTCAGGCATCATACTTAGCTGCTTTTATTGTTTACTTTTATAGTATCATCATGCGTTTATATTATTTATTTTTAATTTAACTTGTGTTTCCAAGCTAAAGTAACTCTTCTTCATATTATTTAAATTAAAAAAATTGACTCCTGCATCCGAGAATCGAACACAGGTCTTTTGTCATAGTTTGTCAACACTCTTACCACTGAGATATCCAGGAATAGTCCCACACCTAGGGTCATTCTTCACTCTTGTTTCAAGGCAGAGTCTGTGAAGGACGTGCGGGAATCGTCTGCTATATTTGTGTGATCAATTAAGATCACGTAATCATCTTCGACTCGTTAGGAAGTTATGCTACCAATAGTGCAATATACTGTCTTGGATAACTCAGTGTTAAGAGCGTTGGCGTACTAACTCAAAAGGTCCCAGGTTTTATTCCATTGTCAAGGTGTCATTATTCAATTTAAAAAAATATATTATATTTAGATGCGGCTATAACCGACATTAACTAATGTAATAGCATTACTATTTATTAATCCAACTCTTCTCTAGTTTGCCTAATTTTGTAATGCTACTTTATTAAATTATTAATTTTTATTAATTTTTAAACCCGCCTCGGTGGCGTAGTTGGCTAACGCGCTTGTCGTGTTGAGCTGCTCGACTGCTGAGGACGGGGAGATCGAGGTTCGAATCTCGGTCGGGTGAACTGGTGGTGGTTTTTTACTAAATGGTTTTCCACTCTCCCTCCACGCAAATTCGGGTTCACTTCCTCTAATTCAACCTTCCCAATTCCTAAATCCATTAACGTAATTATTACTTAAAGCGTATAACCCGAACGGGTAGTAAGACGCGGTGCTAAATATTATTATTAATTTACATTTTATTTTAGTATTGACATTCTTAGGTCTACGTGCTCTTCCTTATTTCCGCACAATATTTATTTCTCACTTTTTTTTTATTTAAAATATTCTCATTCATTCTTTCTACCTCTTTTGAATTTTTCTTCTAGTTTCTTCTCATCGCTTTGTCTCAAAAACACACTCTTGTTCATAATGGTTTTAACTAGCTACCCAGTCGCTCCCATCTAACGCTCTATACATATTCTTTTCCTTCCTCTTTCCCTCTGTAATCTCTCTCTCTGTCTTTCTCCAGCTGAACTAAGGGCAAATGAGTCGGAAAACACGGACTCATAACCTTGTAACAGCTGTTACCTGCGCCCTTATGGAGCATGCAGCATCCAGCATCCTTTGCGACTTGGAGTTGAGGCAACCACCCAAACACTTGCACGACCCCGTGACGTTGGAGTAAAAACCACGTAAGTCTCTCTTTTAAATCGATTTATTATAGGGGTTAACAAAATACAAACTATAGCCAGGATAAATAATTAGATGATCGTCTTCTTCTTTTTTTACCTTAAATACACAGACCCTTGAGTCATGAAATTGTAATAAAATACTTATTTCCTTTACTATCTATATTTATTGCTCCAAAATAAAATTAGATGACCTAACGTTTCGTAACTTTAGAAATATCCATAATTGTATCCTAGTTTTTGCGTCTGTCTCATTCTACTTTATCAAATTTGTAAAAGGCACATAAGAGATTGTGTTTGTTTTTTTGCATATACATAAGATTTGAAATTAAATTTTGATTGATAAAGTAATAAACTGACGAGAAGTCTGATGTCTTTTATGATTCAAAAAGTTAATCTCATTATATTGTACCTTTTGAAGAATGTCAAACTAGACTAATAAACGTGTATATACTTATTTTTAATAACGCTCAGCCGCTCTATTTTTTATTTACTTTATTTATTTTATGCAGGAGTTTTTTTTCTTCCTTGGACGATAATAAGCAATCAAGGCTTCCGCATTCTTTGTATGAACAGAAATTTTAATGGTAGGAACGAAAAAATAAAATCCATGTGGTTTCTGTGTGCCCTTTCAAGGGATCTTTCTACATATTCCCGATAGCCTAGAAATCTTAAATTTGGTATGAACACGTTGAAGAAGTTTATACCATCCTTATGACAAAATCATAGGATTTAAAAATCCAAGATGGTGGATTAAACGTATAAACAAAGAAAGCTGAAATATGGTATGGACGTTATGCCATCTTTAGGATAAAAATCTTGAGACTTGAAAAAAAAATAAAGGCACCATGATATACAAGGTTACAAACGATTTTTTTTTTCCCATAATGACCTATAACCTGGCAAAGCCAAAGATACAAATCTCCTTAGTTAATATAATTAAATATCTAAAAACAGATCAAATAAACAGGGAACAGTCTTAATGCGGAATCAGAGATTTACGCATGTCAGAAATAGGTCCAACCCATAGTCTATAATCTATATAATAAAATAAATGTTGTTTCCATGTGTACATTTTTCTGTTCAGAGTTTTTTTAAAACTTCCTGATAAGACACATACATAACTGAAACTTCACGTACTGATTACTTAAGTGTCTAAGTGCCCCCCCCCCCCCAAGTTCTTAAAATTGAATTTTTTCTGCAAGGTGGTATATGCTGCAAGGGGAGATTCAAGCTAGAATTTACCTTCTTGTTCTAGAATGTTCTCTCACTTCTCGTTTAAAGTTTCCATATATGCTCAAAAGATGGCTTTCATACTATTGTTTACGTGTAGTCAAGATAAATTAATTAATAACGTTTAAAACATAATATAGTATAGATTGTATATATAAGAATTACATTATACTATTAAGGAAAATACTTTTGATTGGTATATTTGACTAAATATAGTTAATATATTTGATATACGGTTAATAATTTATTCAAACAAAAGTATCCAGTGAGCATTTATAATTTATTTTATATATAAATATAAAATAACAACATTCTGCATATTTTTAAGCTGGATACTTGTTGGTAATCTTTAGATATGGAACCCGCCTCGGTGGCGTAGTTGGCTAACGCGCTTGTCATGTTGAGTTCGACTGCTGAGGACGGGGAGATCGAGGTTCGAATCTCGTTCGGGTGAACTGGGGGTGGTTTTTCCTAGATGGTTTTCCACTCTCCCTCCACGCAAATGCGGGTTCACTTCCTCTCATTCAACCTTCCCAAATCCTAATCTATTAGCGAATTAATACTTAAAGCGTATAACCCGAACGGGTAGTAAGACGCGGTGCTAAATATTATTATTAATTTAGATATGGATGTACTATACAACAGTGGTGTCTATTTAATACATTTCTTGACACAAAGCTAAATAGAAAAATATCTAAATTATGACTAATCAATCTTAATACTTTGTTTCCCCAAATTTAAATAATGGGCAATTAGAAGATGATTTTTCCAAACATTCTGTAACTCGGAGCAAAAATTAGTGGGTTTAAAAATTGAGAAAGGTTTGAAATTACTAATAGAGAATGTACTCGTATGGGTCCAGGTCTTAACAAAAACTATTAGATTTTTTACAATTTAAAAAATAAACAGATGTTTATATGTATTTAAATTTAATCAAATTCCATGTATATTTTTAAAATACCAACGGGTAATATTTTCAAATAATTTGTTTGGTATATAAAAAATTGAGTTCTATAACTACTTGTTGATTAATTTTCTTGATTAATTATATTAAAACACACGTCCATAGTTCATTTTTCATAGGAAAACAACTAGAAAAATTCGCTAGATCTACTTTCACGTATTCATACGTTACATAACTTGATCTTCAGGTGTCAATAATTCTAGATTTTATAAACACCTGTAAAATAATACTAATAATATAGTAAAACGCCATCAATATTGACCATAGAAAAAGGTTGATATTATTTCAACTGTTATTCCCCGGCTTCGGTGGCTACGTGGTCTAACGCTCTAATCTTAAAATAGACTAAACTGTTGGTGACTGGGAGACCAAGGTTCGACACTTGTTCGGATATACTGAGGACGGTTTTTACCAAATGTTTTACACTCTCTCTCTTTCTTTATCTCCACATTCGGCTTAGGGTGATTGAGAGATGAAATGGAGGACCCACAGTTTAACTTGGGATCCGAACTACGGTGGAGACTTTGCAATCAGATGAATCTGTGCCGGGACCGAGGATTGAACCCCGGAACCCCAGCACCTGACACCTTACCCCTAGACCGCTAGGTCACCTACATAAGCGTATAACCAACCTTAACGTAGGTAGTAGGACGTGGTTTTGAAAAAGAAAGAGTTTTTTTTTTCCCATAAATTTGGACTGTTCAAATAATGAAAATTATGAGGAGCATACTTATTGGATGACTGTTATCCATTTTGATATATAATCCTCCACATAAAAGGCCCTTTCATTAATCTTGATTTCATTTTAGCTCCCTGTCATGCCTCAAAGATCGTGAATCTGCAAGTGACGTTGGTGCATTATAAAGAGAATAGGGGGTGGGTTATAAAGGAGTCTGATCTGAAGGGTAGGTCATACGTGTTTGTGTGGGGTGGGTCAGGGTGGGAAGGAGAAGTTGAGAAGAAAGAGAAGAGGGTTATAGTCTTCCCATCCCCTCTCTCTCTCTCTCTCTCTCTCTCTCGACATCTCACCCATCAAACATCTCGCCTTCTTACCTACAAACCCTCTTCTTGCTATCTGTAAGCAAACACTTCATGAGGATGCCGCAGTGAGTAACACCCCTCCCCTTCTCCCCTTCGCACACCTGCCCCTTTTCTAGCTTAGTGAATATTCTCACACTTCCCTTCACCTTTTACAAACCCTCTAACCTCCCTCCTGTCTGTCATTCAGTGAAGGTTGTAGGAGCGTGAATAAGAATCAACTGGGGGGAAAATACCCTCTTGTTCAGGTTTTTGTCTCTTCTTAAAAAAAAAAAAAAAAAAAAAATTACACCTGACTGTTCTTTTCATGTGCGAAGAGTTGAAAGTATTTTCTTCTTCAAAGGGAAAGCTTGACATGGCACCATTTAGAAGCCACTTTCGTCAATTATCTAAAAGTTAAATAGTTTGAAAGGTTTTAATTTTGTTTTGATTTGCCTCGATTGTACTTTTAATTAAAGGAAGTAGAATCCACTAAAAAAAATAGTGAATTAAACTAGTCTTAGATCATTTGCTAAATAAATAAACAAAGCCCTCTCAAATGTTATAAGAACTTAATGTTTTATTTTACGTCTCAAACCTCAAAAAATTAGGTAAATTTTATTTTATATAAGCCAGATACACCTAATTAACGCCCATTAAAAGCACATAAAAAAATAAAACGAAGACGATCAGTCTTATTTGTACTCTTTTAAGTGATTATAATGATCATAAGAAGGGGCATGATTATAATTTAAGTATTCCTTAGGCTAGAAAATGACACCTGGACACGGGAATTGAAACCGGAACCTTTGGCTTATAACGTCAATGCTCTAACCACTGAGTTATTCAGTAGTCTTTCCATATTTAGGATCATTCTTCACTCATATTTTAAGGCGGAGTCTGTAACGGACGTGTGGAAATCGTCAACTACATCACTATTGTGATCCAATTAAGTTCAAGAGCTATCAGATAACGCCGGCGCCTTTAACTCGGTAGGGCTTTATGTTGCCACTTGTACAACGACAACCGTACGAATGTGCGTATCATTATATATTAAATGGTCAAGCTATTATATTGGTTAATTACGGCTATAGCCGCATCTAAATATAGCAATCTTTATCTTTCTTCAGTTGTCATTATTCATTTTAAATAATATGCTAGATAGATGCGGCTATAGCCGTAATTATCAAATATAATAACTTGACTATTTTATTCATCATTAAAATTGAAGTTGAAGAGGTTAAACTTATAAACCCTGTTCAAGTTATTAAACGTTGACAGTAAGCTAGCGAGCTTAGGCCCATTCTACACTAACGCTTAAAACGCGGCGATTTTTGCCGCTAGATTACGCCCCCAAAATTTTTAATCTACCCCTGACTATCAAAATGTGACTGTTAAAAAGATACCATAAAACGCTACTGATTCTACAGTAGCGATCTAAATGCAGCGATTAATGGTTCCATTTGTTCAGAATGGTTTAAAAATGGACATTGTACAAGCCCGGCTGTATTTCGGGACTTATGTTGGAGGAAACTCGAAAAAAAAAAAACTCGTCACAAGAGACGTTGGTGGACTCACCCCCACATTATCGAACCTTCTCTCAACAGGACAGTTTCATTTTATGTTTATGAACCACAGAATGTACCCAGAGAAGTTATTTGTTGTACTATAGAATGTCTGTTGTTTCATTTGATAAACTACTTGGTTTAGTGAATGAAAATATTGCAAAACGTGATACCATCTTGAGGAAGAGTCTTTATTATTCCTGGTGGTCTAGGGTAAGTTGTCAGACTTCTATGCTGGTGGCCGGGGTTCGATCCTCGGTCCCGGCACAGATTTATCTGATTTCCAAACCCTTCCTACACCTCTGACAAGACATCTTGTGAATGTGTGGAATGCCAGGTTGCCACCGTGGTTCGGATTCCACGTTAAACTGTAGGTCCTTCATTTCACCTCACAATCACCCTACCATTACACATTAGCGTACGTGCGTATAAACCCGAACGGGTAGTAAGACGCGGTGCTAATAATAATAATAATAATAATATTAATAATACTATTCCTGCTGAAAGACTTGTGACATTGAGGAACAACTGCCTGTTAACGCCTCCAGAGGTAGCGGTCAAAACGCTGATCTACACTGTAAGAAATAATCATAAATTTTCCATACAACAATATTGTATTTCTCCCATACTTTTTAATATACCATACGGACATCGGAATTTTCCCATATGTCTATCGAACATTTCCAATGCACCCAAAAGTATCCATACATTTATATGGGAAAATTTCAACTTGAATGGGGAACACCGATTCGTAGCTCAATGCGCATGCGCTATAATAGAAAGAGAGAGAGAGAGACGCGTTTGTCTTCAAGTTCAGAATAAGTTCGCCATATTTGTTTAGAGAAGAACATAGTGTAAATAAAAAAGTTATCGAATTATTAATTTTTTTGTTAAAGGAGTATATTTGCTGCTGTATTTTCTCACCAGTTTGTGAAGAACCAGTTAATTATTTATGAATATAATTCATGATGTGAAAATTGAAGGAATTTCGCTTGTTTAACCTAACTTTGTAATAAGAACAAAACACCACGTGGCAGTTGTTTATTTTGTGATTCAAATTGTTTTCATCTTGTATAGAGATTGAGCTATCATTTTCTTACATGTGAATAAAGCTTGGTAAAATAGGTGTATCATTTGTAATATCGAAAAAGATTAGGTATCCTACCAAACTATTTTATTAACTTAAAATATAGGCTGTGTCTGAATAGTAGCGCACTTTTACCCTAGTGCACTTTATTTATTTAAAGGACGTAAGTCCTTTTTGATGTTGTCTTAATTCTTTTAAAGTGATCTGATGTGATATGCTCCTTATGTGCACTTATAGGTAAAAAGATTTTAAAGTGCCTAAATAAGTATTATTTGTATGGTATGGGAAAAATTCCAATCAAGTATATAAAAATCACAATCTTAATGGTGGTCAAATATTAATTTTTCCATACACAGGTATGGGAAAAATACCAACGAAATATAAGAAAAATACAATCAACATAAAGGAGAAATTGTATTTTTTCCATACCCAAACATTGGAAAAATACCGACCAGTACATGAAAATTACTACCGACGTGTGGCACTTTTCCCATGACTGTGTATGGGAAAACTTCAATACTTGTATGGGTTAATTACTTCCAATACATGTATGGGAATTTTACCACAGATTTTTCTTACAGTGTAGACGAAAACTTGTTTTCTAACTTGATAACAAAGGCCTCATTCAAAGGCGCGGCTGCTAGCGTTTTAACCGCTAGTGTAGAATAGGCCTAAAGGTGGTATGGGAAGGTACCAGAGAAAAGGCCAGCGTCTTTGCAGATTTATGGAAAAACATCCATCCCCTCCCCCCTTCTGAAATCAAATATTTCTCCACTAGAAACATATAGTTTTATTTTATTCACAGGATGATATCAACAGCTTTTGAATATGAGCCATGAGTATAGCGGCATTAGATGAGACACTTTTTAAATTAAGTGAAAAAGTTGTCATTAAATTCCAGGACATCCTTGACAGATATCAAGAAATGGTGAGGTCAACATGTGGGAAAAAAAAAAAGACTCTTATGTTTGTAATGGAGCAATATTTGATTTATTTTGACTGGGAAAACGTTTTGCTATAAAAACAGCATACCACTGTCTTTTTCTCTTATCCTCTTCCATACCACCTTAAGGTCGTCCCAATTTTAGTCACTTCTATAGGAGTCAACCAATCTTCCATAATACAAATAATACGTGGTTAAAGTCGAATGTGAAATTGTCTAAGCCTACGAAAGTCGACTTAACATACGCCCTTTGGTTTACCATATCAGACTCGTGTTAGAATGAGCTGCAAGAGCTGGTTATATTCACATCCAGAATAACTGCTTAAAATATTAATATTCTCTTATCTGATCATTTAACCACGTTAGCTTCGTCATAATATTATAATTGTTATTTAGTAATTATTAAAAATTGAATTATTTTAACGCTTGTGGGTATTAATTTAGCTCTCGAATGGTTTCGTAGAACCAATGTTTGTGTCAAAACTTGCAAAAGTTTGTAAATATATAAATCGGATTATCAAAGTATTTTAGAAACATGACATTTAGTAAGTTGCTTTATAAATTACATGACAATATAGGATTATTCTTTAAAAAAACTAATTTGTTTAATTAAAACATTAAATTTCTGCAATTTAATTTGAGAACAAAAGTTTATTTCATCTCGCACGTACTTATAATTATTAATTTTCTTGTTGCATCTCGTCTTACTACCCGTTCGTACTATACGCATATGAAAAAAAAACCCATTGATATGTTCGAAATTAGGAAGGTTGAATTTTAAGGTAGTATACCCAAATTTGCGGAGATTGAGAGTGTAAAATCATATAGGATAGGGAATAGAGCCCCAACTTCTACATCATCTTAAGTCGAGTTCAAAGCGAGAGTAATGTCTTGGACCAGAGATTCCCAGCCTTTTTTTTTTAGTTTTTTATCTGGAGAAACTCTTAAAATATTTTATAAAATCTTGAAGACCTCCTACCTGGCTGACACATTAGGTTAAACAGGGATAAATTACAAAATATACGTGTAAATAAGTAGGGTTGGTAAATGATAATAAGTTCATACTTTTGAATGAAATATTTCAAGATTATTTATTGGCTATCTCTATTTATTGATCTTGGCTTAAAATTATCCTTCTAACCTCACTTTTAACATTATTACCGGCACTCTTTACTTCATCTTCTTTCCTATAACCTCACTTTTAACATTATTACCGACACTCTTTACTTCATATTCTTTCTTCTAACCTCACTTTTAACATTATTACCGGCACTCTTTACTTCATCTTCTTTCTTCTAACCTCACTTTTAACTTTATTACCGGCATTCTTTACTCTATCTTCTTTCCTCTAACCTCACTTTTAACATTATTACCAACACGCTTCTATTATTTGTATACACGAGTTATCCTAACATATATTTTTATAAAATAGTATCGGAGGCTATCGCAAAAAATATTAAACCTGTGTCTTTCTTAAGAAATAAAGTTTTCCTCCCTCTAAACTGATTAACCAAGCCTTTCCTTAAAAGTTGATTATAATTAAGACTTTAGAGTATTAGGATAAACTGTATATGAAGGGCTAGTAGATTTGATACAGCTCTTATCAAAATTACCAATATTTTACTATTCGTCATATTACATAATTAGATCTTCCGAGATATTTATCTGTATAAAAATTTACAAATAAAGTGAGAGATTTGACTGTTAAGAAACCATATAGCTTATAGTCAGTTATTTTAATATTAAAATAACTATGTTAAAAAGAATGAAAAATGTAAAAACACTTCTATTGAATATCAAACTCGAATTACGAAAGATAAACTCATTACATTAAAATAAATTATTAACTTAGTGATATTAATAATGGTTTGATAATATTCTTCTACACGCCGACCATGTTTCTGGAATGGTTTAAATTTTTTTATTCATACTTGAATATATGTGACGGTTTTTACCTATCATTTCTTCATTATAATGTTAGTGAAATTTATGGTTTCTCAACATATGCAAGCAGAGTGTCAGTCATTGATATGATGACGGGTGTGTAAAGATCTCTGTGTGTGTTTATTAAAACTTATCACTATCATTATTATTCATACAACTATTATTTAATCAGTACAATTATTACAAAGCACTATTAACAGAAATGTTACATTTTTATCTTATTCTCGATCACCATAGTGTCATATATAAATTTATATACTAGTATATATGGGCGTGAATCGAGTGACGAAGCAATGATATGAAGGTAGAGTGTTGTGATCAAAAGGAAGGGGTAGGCCATGTAAGACGTGGCTAAATGAGGTAGATGATTGTGTGAAAAATAGAAACATTAAGAGTTTTAATTATAAAAGAGCATGTATGACTCGGTGTATGGATGTTGTTGAAGAGAAGGGAGTATGTAAAGATAAGGAAGTGTGGAGAAAGTTAGTGAGGATGGATTAAGAACGAAGTTGTTGTTTTTTGAGCGATATGCACAGTGGCTTGCCTACCCTGTAGGGGAACAACGTTATTAGTTATGTATGTTATTATCATTACTAACCACTAGTAGAAGTACCCGTCGTTGCCTGGGGTAACTACATAATGGATTACGTGGTTACACCTGGACATGTTCTTATTTATTTCAAACAGACAGAAAATACTTTGCTCAAATAAGGACTAGATTATTACTATTAATTCATAAATTGAAAAAAAGTTATTAATTTGCTCCTGGTTAAGGTAACTAAGTGATTAAAACCTAGTACTTGCTTTTTTGATTGATTGTTATTTTTGAATTACTAAGACTTCATATAAACTGAGCAGGTAATAAGATGTGGCGCTAATTTTTTTTAAAAATATCTTAAGGACCGCGGTTTTAACGTCTTAATTTAAATAGTTGGTGACCTGGCGGTCTAGAGTTAAGGTGTCGGACTTCTGTGCTGCGGTCCGGGGTTCAATCCTCGGTCCCGGCACAAATTTATCTGATTACCAAACCCTTCCTTCACCTCTGACAAGACATCTTGTGAATGTGGGGAATGCCAGGTCTCCACCGTGGTTCGGATTCCACGTTAAACTGTAGGTCCTCCATTTCATCTCACAATCACCCAACCATTACACATTAGCGTAAGTGCGTATAACCCGAACGGGTAGTAAGACACGGTGCTAATAATAATAATAATAATAATAATAATAATAAATAATAATTTAAATAGCTAGAATAAGTTAAATGTCTTAGAGGATGTTCAGCCACTCTAAAGTAGAGGTAGAATAGGTAAACCACCTTTGTCTTCAGCACACACGGTCAAGATTCAAACCTCGACCTCCCCATCTATCGAGTCTATTGAGAGATTGATACCATCAGTCAACATGATTATTGGTGAGCGTGTCAAGTTCACGGATTGAAACATATATATTTTTACCCCTAAATTTCCTTCTTTGAAGATGATATCAACGTCTATCTTTCTCTTTATCTCTCCCCCCCCCCTACCATACGTTTTTCTCTTCCCCCTTGTGATGACAACAGACTTAAGTCTGAGGAACACCTTTACACCCTTTTCCACTTCTTCGCTGACACCTCGGTAAACGAGAGGAGTGTTTGATCTATTGTTTTACATAGACTTTGATGGGCTGCCCCCTTACCCCCCTGCATCCCCCTCCTTTTGTAAGTTTTCACATGTCTTCTGAAGGAAAGCATCTCAAGTCTCCCGGTGGATTCATACTTGAAGACAACGTGCATCAAGTTGGCCCGCCACTGTTTCCAAATCGGTTGAAATTTATATAGTTCTTAGTGCTACGTTTGTGCTCATATGTGCCCGAAGCTCAACATTTGTGCTATTAAATTACTCAAAATATAACGATTTTAATGTGGCGGGCCAACTTGATTTCAAGCTCGCACGCCACATTTTTTAAAACATCCCATCTGGATTTTGATTAGAAAAGTTCTTAGTGCTCCATTTGTGCTGATATGTGCCCGAAATTCGGCTTTTGTGCCATTAAATTACGCCCGTGGTAACGATTTTAATGTGGCGGGCCAGCTTGATGTTCAAGTTGGCCCACCACATTTTCTAAATAGAGATTTTCTTGTGCCATTCGTTAGTGCTCCATTTGTGCTGATATGTGCCCGAAATTCAGCTTTTGTGCCATTAAATTACGCCCGTGGTAACGATTTTAATGTGGCGGGCCAGCTTGATGTTCAAGTTGGCCCGCCACGTTTTTGAAATAGAGATTTTCTTGTGGCATTCATTAGTGCTCCATTTGTGCTGATATGTGCCCGAAATTCGGCTTTTGTGCCATTAAATTACGCCCGTGGTAACGATTTTAATGTGGCGGGCCAGCTTGATGTTCAAGTTGGCCCGCCACATTTTCGAAATAAAGAATTTCTTGTGCCATTCGTTAGTGCTCCATTTGTGCTGATATGTGCCCGAAATTCGGCTTTTGTGCTATTAAATTACGCTTGTTACAACGATTTTAAGTCTGCTATTCATTGTTGCGAGGTGGAGCCATGCTTGGTAGCATACCGAGGGGAAGATAGCTTGTGCGTCCATTGAAGCGAAGCAAGGAAGCTAACACTGCACAACTGGAGCACAATAATTGGCTGTGTAAGCCTAAGATTGAACTTTTTTTGTAGAATGAGGCGATCAACAAGCCAGGATCACAGTTTACTAAGCTAATATTTCATATCGGTAAGATTGTATTGGTCCTAAGACTTGGGCTGATGTATTTTGCCGTAACAGTATAAACAATCTTATAATGTATTGATATTCGTTTTTAATTTAAAAAAATAACTTTCAAATTAATGTATCTTGAACTAAGTTGGAAATTTGGTTTATATATCTAACCCCGCCTTTTTGCACTTTTAGGAATCCATTTTATTCCAAAGCGATAACCGTGGTCTTAAACATTGGAATCACATTTAATCTGGTTGCTACTTACACGGATGTTAGGACTCAAATTGTTTTAGGGTTCAAAGTTTATTTGTTTGGGTGCACTCAATGCCCAGATTTGGATGTATTTTTATATCTTACCCATCATAAACAATACTTATACGTACACACATTATGTTCAAGAGCCCCTGTTTGAGAACACTATTGTCAATTTTTTTTCTCGTATTTTCTTAGGTCAATTTTTATGCATTTAAGTTGAATAAGTATATTTTTTATTTAGGCTAAATTTTTGAATACATGACTAGGCGAATATAATGTATTACACCCTATAGTTGTGGACTGAGAAAACAGTGTAGCCTTCACATTAACTTTGAACTCTCTTTACTTGAATGGTTGGGAAATCCACATTCCTGGTGAAAGAATGCAACTAAGCCGGAAAGGGTTGATTTAGGAGGGGGTACATTACATCTCTAGCAGGTAGTTGTAAATTTATGTTCATTTTTGACTTACTTGAAGAGTTTGGTTGTTAAAGGCTTTTCATAGAGTACAGATTTTTTTTTCCATTTGTAAAGTGCGTATTGAATTTTTCCATATGAATTTATTCCAAGTTTTAATTGCTATTCTAGTTCTCTTTTTGTAGACTTTAAGTCCTAGCTTAGATTTATAATGACATTTTATTGTTTATTTTTATAGAATTGTGTCTTATAACCTTACATTATTACCTACGCATTTATAGAGTCCGTTCACCGTAGGAATTGTTTTCTGAAAGCCCTTTTTCCCCATCAGAAATCAATTATATAGTAGGATATTGGTAGGAAAAAAGACCTTTCAGAGAGTAATTCCTACCGTGAATGCCGTATAGGTATTTGATGTGACTATTTTATACAAATTGTTCGTTGAATCAGTTTTGGGAGTGCTCTATTTTTATTTATTATTTGCTATCCTCCTACTTTGGTAATTGATTTACTATATATCAATTTGTGCCACTATTATATATAAAACATATCAACACCTCAGTTATTAAATACAATTAAATTACTGGTTCGTTTAAAAAATGAGAATACCAAAGGTTTCACCAGATGATATTATCAAGCTTATGCTTGAAGAAAAAAGTAACATTTTATCAACAAAAGGGGAAATAGCAGTCCCATCTGATCCTATTTGGGATATTTTAAGTGAAAAACTACAAAGAAAAATGTCTGGCAAGGCTTTATACACTGTTGTAAAATGTAATCGATATGAAATTTGGGAAAAGCTAAATATTTCACAAAATCATCATTCATCTTGCAGTGTTTTGGAAACTTCGAATGAAGATAAGTGCAATAGCATATTAATTTTCATCTAAATATGTTTTACTTAATAAAAAAGAAATAACACACAATTTTCTTTGACCAACTAGATCAGCGGTCTCAAACTCAGACCCCTGGGCCACTTTCAAGTTTTGAAAGCACTTAGGCGACTGCATTAATTTCTTACGAATAAATATCATCTTTATAAAACTACACCAACGGCTTTGCAATGTAATAGGATATTTTTCCTAACTATCGGTAAAAAAAAAAAAAAAAAACCACTTCATCAGTTAATTTTATTTTTATCACATTGTATCACTGAAAACTATCATTTTTAAATAACAATGTATTTTCACTTACATTTTTAAAATAATCCAAAAATTTACCAAATTGACACGACGAAGGAAATATTATATTTTCTGACCAAAATTTGTGCCCGCTTTTCTTGTCACAAACTTTTCGATATTTGAGATAATCTCCTTTGAGCATACTACTTTAAAAGTGAGCGTAAGTGAATGTCACTTAACCTATGACATTCAAGAGATTTCACTTGATTCTTGTGAGTTGTCAGCATTATATGAAAATGGAGACTTGAATATAATTAAAATATTTTACATGTCTGAAACATTCACCACCACCTGTTGAAGTCCTCTTGGATTCGAAGACAGTACGTCGGGGGAAGATAGCTGAACTTTAAAAAAAAATGTAAATCTAAGGTAACAATAGGTAGGCTTAATACTGATGCTCTATTCGTAAATAAACTTGTTACTTATAAAGACAATGGCTTAGCAAAGCATTACTATGTTTATATTATATTTACTACATTGCAACATACTTGAAAAAAGGGTAATTTATTTTTATTTTGTAATCCTGCGGGTTACAAAACAGTTGGTGAAGGGCCGCATGCGGCCCGCGAGTTTTAGGCCACTGAACTAGATCGATGAAAATGTTGATTGCCTTAAATTAAATAATTAATTAACTCTTTGTGCTGTTATTATTAATAAACTGTATTAATTTTCATAGTTCATAAGTAATAACTAATATTTTATAAGCATTCAGGACAAAATATACATTACATTTATAATTATGTAATTTTTTTAAATTTAGCCCCGCGTCTTACTATCCGTTCGGGTTATACGCTTAGGTACTAATTACTCTAATGGATTAGAAATTTGGAAGGTTGAAGTAGAGGAAGTGAACCCGCATTTGCGTGGAGGGAGAGTGGAAAGCCATTTAGGAAACCCCGCCCCCCCCCAGTTCACTCGACCGAGATTCGAACCTCGATCTCCCCGTCCCCAGCAGTCGAGCTCAACACGACAAGTGCGTTAGCCAACTGCGCCACCGAGGCGGGTAGTTATGTAATTACTTGGGCTCAGATCTATATTATTTAATTATTTAAAACATATTTTTCACACCTCTATCCATGCATTTTTCTTCGCAAATTGTGTGATTTTTTTAACACTTTGATTATTTTTTAGTAGAATTTTTATGAATTTTATTGTTATTGTTGTTAAATACATTTTAATATGTTTTAGATCATAAACACATATTTTTCTAATATTAGTAGGCGTACAAATGATGACATTTAATTTAGATTTTTGATAGCCAACAATATAGATGCCAAGACAATATGGCTTTTTTTTAGCATTATGTATTGCTACCAGTTTGGATTATACACATATATGTATATTATCTAGGCTACTTTGGAAGGAATAGTTGATATTTTTGACTCAATGAATCAATAATATACAATAATCTAAATTGTCTCATTACCTAAATCCTTTACACGTGGATTGCCTAATTTGGTTTTATCCTTTCTTCTTGAGAATACATCTTCGTTTCACTAGCATTTATGGTAAGGGGCGATTATTCAGCAGAATGCTCAAATTGTCATTTGTTTGTATTTTATACCAAATTTTAGTAGTTTTATATTTATTTATAAGGTTATATTTATTGCTTTATAAACAAATAATACATCTTTTAATAAATGTGATCAAACATTTTGCCAATTTTAAGCACACTAAATACATATTTCATGGATTTCAAGTAAATAAAGTTTCTGGTCCTAGTAATTACCCATTTTAAAATATCTCCACTGTCTCCGTTGTGATACTTTAGAAACTTGGGCTAGTCAAACAAATTCGAGACATAATTTCTTAATTAGCTTTAGTTTGTAAAATAAATGTTAAGAGACCGATATAAAATATTAGCTTAGTAAACTGTGATCCTGGCTTGTTGATCGCCTCATTCTACAAAAAAAAGTTCAATCTTAGGCTTACACAGCCAATTATTGTGCTCCAGTTGTGCAGTGTTAGCTTCCTTGCTTCGCTTCAATGGACGCACAAGCTATCTTCCCCTCGGTATGCTACCAAGCATGGCTCCACCTCGCAACAATGAATAGCAGACTTAAAATCGTTGTAACAAGCGTAATTTAATAGCACAAAAGCCGAATTTCGGGCACATATCAGCACAAATGGAGCACTAACGAATGGCACAAGAAAATCTTTATTTCGAAAATGTGGCGGGCCAACTTGAACATCAAGCTGGCCCGCCACATTAAAATCGTTACCACGGGCGTAATTTAATGGCACAAAAGCCGAATTTCGGGCACATATCAGCACAAATGGAGCACTTACGAATGGCACAAGAAAATCTCTATTTCGAAAATGTGGCGGGCCAACTTGAACATCAAGCTGGCCCGCCACATTAAAATCGTTACCACGGGCGTAATTTAATGGCACAAAAGCCGAATTTCGGGCACATATCAGCACAAATGGAGCACTTACGAATGGCACAAGAAAATCTCTATTTCGAAAATGTGGCGGGCCAACTTGAACATCAAGCTGGCCCGCCACATTAAAATCGTTACCACGGGCGTAATTTAATGGCACAAAAGCCGAATTTCGGGCACATATCAGCACAAATGGAGCACTAAGAACTTTTCTAATCAAAATCCAGATGGGATGTTTTAAAAAATGTGGCGGGCGAGCTTGAAATCAAGTTGGCCCGCCACATTAAAATCGTTATATTTTGAGTAATTTAATAGCACAAATGTTGAGCTTCGGGCACATATGAGCACAAACGTAGCACTAAGAACTATATAAATTTCAACCGATTTGGAAACAGTGGCGGGCCAACTTGATGCACGTTTGAAGACAGCTTCAGAAGAATCTAAAGACTATAAGAAAAATATGGACTAACCATAACATTAATTTTCTACTCGTTATTTCTTTCTACTCTTGTTTTTGTTTAGCACCGTGTCTTTAGGTCATTCCTTTATGAACTAATTACGTTAATGGTTTTTTTAGGGATGAAGAAGGATGTATTTTATAAAACAAAATTGTACCCACATTTGTGGGGAAGGAGAGTAGAACATTATTTTGAAGAGAAAAAAAACTCTCTCGGTACAACTGAGCGAGATTCGAACCTTGATCTCCCCGTCATCGGCAGTCTAGTCTAATGAGAGTGTAGCTTCTTAGACCATGTGGACACTGAAGCGGGTAACAATAAACGTTCGCATCTAAAAAAAAACTACCTTTTTTATGGTAAGGTCATCTGAGAAAAAAAAATTCTTTAAATTAAAGTACGAAAATTTACTTGAAGGATTTTGTAAATATGAATAAGCCGTACATGTGTTTTTACATTTGCACACGTATAGTTGTGCTATGTTATAAAGAACAGTTTTTGATAGTTGTAAAAGTTACGAGTACTACTTTAATATATTTATACGCCAGGTAATTTTATTTACAGCTGACACTTTTAAACGATATTATCAAAACCTGTAATATAAAATTAATAACATTTTTAAAATGTTTTCAATGTTAACAAAAAGAAAATATGATTTTATTTCCTACCAAAATTATGCTATATGCACGTGACGGTAAAAACTAGCCCGTGTTTGTTTTTATAACATTTAAAATAATTATATTACTATAAAGCCCCACGGCTGATTTACTTATTGACATTAATGTTTACCCACTTCCAGATGAGCTAGAAACTTTAAATTTGGCAAACTTATAGCTTCTAGTCTGTGACTGACGGGAAAATTCCAAAAGTTGAAAAATTTTAATTTTTCACTCACGAAAAAAATCAAAATGGCGGAGCAACTTTAAAGTCGTAGTGGACCTTTCTTCTAAGGTCTCTTGTGACTAAACGGTAAGACCTATCAAAAAACGGCTCTGGAATTACATTAGTTTACATCCACTTGCGAAGAAAACTCACTAGGGAGCAAAGAGAGTTAGTAATATACAAGTAAGCTAACCAATTAGATCTAAAACCTGGTGAAATGAAGGCAAAGCTAATTTAAAAACATGATAGGCAACTACTTTAAACACCTATGCTTGGTTTTAATTAGGCTGTGATTTATAGCGTAAAACGTAGTGTTTCATTCACTGGATGCTAAAGGTACTAGGCTTACATTTGACTACATATTTAAGTAGGTGGGGGAGGGGGTTGGGGGGGCGGTGGGGGGAGGGGGGTTACAGAGAGTGCACGATTTTGATACTTAAGGTGGTCAAAAGAAATTAAATAATTCTACAGGATGAACATATACTTTAATTTTCTTCACATGGTAACCTCAACAGATCTTTTTATTTATTTAACACCACGTTGTACTAATTACACTAATATATTAGGAATCGGGAAGGTTTAATATAAATGAAGTGAACCCGCATTTTTGTGGAGGGAGATTGGAAAACAATTTAGGAAAAACCATCCCCAATTCACCCGATCAAAATTCTAACCTCAATCTCCTCGTCCTCGACAGTCTAGCTCAACACTAAACTAACGCGTTAGCTAACCGAGGGGGTCAACAGTTATTGAATATCTGTCATGGGTGTGTTGAAATTTAATAACAACTTTTTTCTCTTCGTTTAAAAAGTTTATCATCTAATGCCGCTATGCTCATGACAGATATTCAACAACTGTTGATATAAACATGTGAAGAATATTAAACTATTTGTTTATTCTGGAGCAATGGTTTTATTTATTTTGGCCAAAAAGTTTCTTATTAAAATTTCAAAAACAAATACCTTTTCTCGCGTCCCCTACACTGCAACCTTACGACCAGTGCCTGAGATATATCACTGGTATCGGTGGGCATGAGGACTAAATGCCAGGTTCATCTAGTCTTGGTTTTTCTGGTGACGGGGAGACTCGGGATCGAATCCAGGCTTAATGTATTAGTGGTAGTCTTTCCTTAATATTTTCCCACTCTCCTTCCACGCAAATGTGAGCATATTTCAACTAAATTCAACCCCGCTCTTCCCTAACACATTAGCATATTTAGTAAAACATCGAAAAGCCTGAATGGGTAGTAAGACGTGGTGCTAGTTTTTTAAAAAAAAGTTATCCTCTTCATTTAATATACCCAATTGGATCTATTCGTCAACTCCTTTATAAAAATGGGATAAACTAGAGTCGCGATTATCCGGTGGTGATATTCCGGGCCCGAAAAAGGAAAAGCCCGATAATACGAAATCCGAGTGTAAATAATTTTCCGTGTGGGTTTGCCTATTTTTTTTTTTTTTAATTTACACAGAACATTTGACTTTGTTTCAATAGAATCGCTCAATTTTCTAATTGTGATGTAAAATAGGAATACAGTAAATTAAGGGGGACAGTAAAATTAAACGAGAAAGAAATGTTTAAAATCTTTACCATACAATACTGTATTTTATAAATGGAACCTCGGCTGAAAATATAGAGCAAGTGAGAATAGAGCGTAAAATTGATTATATTATAAATTATGTAAATGTTTTATAGTGGATATTTATCGGTTTGTTTATTTTTAAACGCACTTGTTAACACCGTAAACCAGGCCGATGAATAGAAGGGGCTAGATAATCGTAACTATAGTTTAGTTTAGTAAAACACTGAATCAAAAGATTATATCAGTCCACGACATATAAACAAACTTAATTTTATATAAACACAAATGCATTATCTAGTCATACTGTCATTGATTTATCACTGCGAGAGGGGAAGTCCTGATTTATCTAAGTTATAAATTTTAATCTGTGATGGAGATCCAACCTGGGTTCCATGGTTATATAGACAGACGAACTTTCCACTAAAATAATGTATATAATTGCTGTAGCTTGCAAATCTTAGTTAATCCCTAACAGTCAACTGTCCTTAATCAGCAGTCGCGTATTCGTACCAAGTCATGTTTTCAATAACAGAGATTGTTTTGCCAATTTGCATAACACAGAATATTGACAGAACTAGTAACTTAGGAGGAACACTCTTCCTTTTTTTGGTATACAACAGCGAATTATTTTATACCTTTATAGGAATGGGGGAGGGGGAGGGGAAAGAAGTACTCCAGTTGTGAAGGGGTTATTCCGAAGTGCTTTACATACTCGGCTACAAAGATACAGCAACCTGTATGGAGGATATCCTACAGCTTCAATCACTGTTCAGTACGGAGGAGGACGCTCTAAACAGTCTTGAAAGTAAGAGTTATATAACAACCACGCAGCGCTGGGCGATTGGGTGTTCGACACCAGTAATGGTTATATCACCGAAGATAGGTGGTCATGGCACGGAACTTCTGATCAGGGACATTGATAGTACAAGGACCTTTTTCTAAACTCTTTCAACTAGTTCTAAAACCTACATCATTTTTATGCAATCGTTAAGTAATTAATCTATATCAAAAAACAAGATAAAAACCAACTCCCCAATTATTTGTCGCTGCCTATCCATCCTACTAAGCTATCCTGATATGTCGGCCTACAGAAGGGGTATGAGTAATGACAGGATGATATGTTCTGTTCAACATACAAATTAAAAAATAAAAACTCATCCCATGAGGGTTACCTCCCTTCCTATCCCCAATTCCTTGCTCCCACCTCGAAATGAGTAGGTGTACTTCGTGAAAGTGTGAGTTAGCTCACTGTTGTCCGGAGGTTAAAAGCCTAGATATCGACTTTGTCGTCTTGAAATGGAGAAGGTCGCCCGCGGTCTGGGATTGAATCCGTAAGAGCTCAAGGACTGAGATATGCTCGTGACTTTGTGTGGTCCGGCAGTGATGGCAGGGGTTAAAAGAGGGTGAGGTCTGTGACATATGGACGAGTGGGAGATGTTCCCTCTTCAAGAGCAAGAGTTCTGGTTACGTGTTCACTGGAATGGACAGGAGGAGGGGGTCAGATATATGTTTGGTCTTTTCAGGAAAACTTCTCTAGAGGAAACTGAAGTTTTTTTTAGCAAAGTAGATTTTAGTATTTAGAACTAACTTTTTAAATTACGAGAACCAATTTGGGAATATCTTGGCGATTACTTTTTCTTTTTTAGCGTATGGTATTACTGACTGGGAGGGATATTACATCCAGTTCGGTCACCTGTATGTAGACTATTCGTCGCTCTGGGGGCACAGAGCGTTACCCAGAGTACACCAAAGGAGGCTGTTTAGACGTTGTACCCGTGATTAGATGATGTGATGATAGTGACTATAGAGGTGTGGGTCAGTGGAAAAATTAAACCTAACCTAAGTCTAATTTACCAACCATGGCGTATGTTGGGATGATTCCTCTTAAGATAAAAGTACATAAGGTACCCTTAGGGAATCGAACCCAAGACCTCAAGTTCGTTGCCAGGCGCACTGAACACGGGGCCTGATATATTAGCGGTTATATGTTGAAGTTCACTATTATTTTTACTACTTCTTGCTGTGTTTTAATAAACGTCGCTCTGATTTAGTGGTCATATATTATGACCAAAGATCCGGGTTCGATCCTCGGTGCTTCCAGATTTTTCTGTTAAGCAGAGGATCTGAAATAGGTTCAAAACTAAGCCTCCTGAGGACAAATGCGGAGTTATTTGAATGAAAAAAGTAGTGGTACCGGTTCATAAAACTGAGATTAACGGTCGGAAGATTAGTTTTGCTTACCAAACGGCACTTATCTTCACCGGCGGTCACTCGGTTGGTGTGGCTAGATTGCAGGCTGACGTCATGGAGTTTTAACCACGTCTTACTACCTATTCAGGTAAAACCTATGGCCCACATATTTACTAACTCTATTATGTAAGGGATAGGGAAGGTATAGTGTTATAAAAAAAAGTAAACACTTTTGCGTGGAGGGAGTGGCAAAACCATTTGAGAGAAAACACCTTCAATACCCCCGGTTGAGATTCGAACTAAGACCTCAACACCGACGGTAGTGAGTGTCTTAAGATGAGTAACTTTTTTAATGAAGATAAAAAGTTGTCATTAAATTACAGGACACGCTTGACAGATATTCAACAACTGTTTGAGGTCAACATGATCGTGATGACAATAATTAAACTCTATGTTTGTACTGTAGAGTTATTTGTTTTATTTTGACCAAAATAATTTTTTTATATAAAAACTACAAAAAACACATCTTTTTGCCTTCTCTACACTTTTATTTCCACTTTAAATTGACACTACTGGGTTGGTCGGAAATATCGGTAACACACAAATGCTCTACAAATGGAGATACTCAGGTAATTATCCGCAGACATTAAACTACTAGGATAGTTCATTAATTAGAGGATTTAAGTATATATTAAAAGAAGGGGTTTACATTCCTGTAAAGGTAAAAAAAATATTAGCTATACTACACCAGTTTATTATACGCTAAAAGAATAAAATATTTTATATTATTTTTACTGGCAGATAAAAAAAAAGCAACTAACACTACCATCCCTTGTCCACATCAGTCCATGTGACAGGCGTTCTTTCCTTAGAAAGAGAGAGTAGATGGGAAAGGGGGGGTTGAGATGAGAAATGAGGAGTGGAGAGGGCCGAGTTGACTGATTACCTGTCCTCTTGTTTCTCTTCCTCCCCCTCCCCAGCTCTACCCCTTCTCACAAACATATCACGTGACCCTGAGAGCTAACGATGATAATATGTCCTCCGTCAAACCTCGACCACCTTTTCGTCACGAAGCTTGTGGGAGATAACGAATATTAAAACGAAAAATTGGGGAGAGGAACTTGTAGGTCTGTATTTTATCAAAAATAAATAAGATATATAGGCCTGCTACGGTATGTTTAAAACAGGTTGAAAATAAATTAGTACTGTAGAAAAAATTCATTCAAAAAAATATAATACAGTACAAGTTGAATTTGACATCACATACAAACAGTTAAAAATAAGGTAACTATTAATTTAAAACGCTACAAAAAATAGTAGTCTACATAAATCACTTATTTAAATACCCGCCTCGGTGGCTTAGTTAGCTAAGGCGCTTGTCGTGTTAAGCTCTACTGCTAAGAACGGGGAGATCGAGGTTCGAATCTCGGTCGGGTGAATTGGTGGTGGTTTTTCCTAAATGGTTTTCCACTCTCCCTCCACGCAAATGCGGGTTCACTTCCTCTAATTCAACCTTTACAATTCCTAATTCATTAGAGTAATTAGTACTTAAAGCGTATAACCCGAACGGGTAGTAAGACGCTGTGCTAATAATAATAATAAATTTACTTTTCAGTGTGATATCCAAGTATTAAGGGTCTAGACTCCAGGGGTCTTCAAACTGTAGCCCCTTGAGGATCGCCGGCTTTTGAAAAATATAAAATTATTTCAAGAGAAAAATGACAAATACAGATTTATATTTTACGTACTTAAATAATAAAATAAATACGCATTTAAGTTATTTTACAAAAATTTTTTACCTTGCAACCTACGTGAAGGAAAATATTACGTTTTTATACTAGTTTACCTTGAACCGGCAAATACTACTCTACTCTGATTGCATTCGAACATAGTCGGGAATGTTCGATCATAGTCGGTAGTATTCGGACATAGTCGGTGGGGTTCGAACACAGTCAGTGGTGTTCGGGCACAGTCGGGAGTTTTCGGACATAGTCGGAAGAGCTTGTGTTCGCTCATCACAGCTGAGACACTCGGGACGCCAAAAGAAAAATATTATATTAAGTGTTCAATCCTCATATTGTCGGTAGAGTATCGAGCCAATAAGAGACAGAAACTTTTGCCCTAGGAACTTGAAAGGGCGAAGACCTCTGGTCTAAACGTTTTGGCTGTAGCTTAGTTTTAGGTGTACTATCCTAAATTACCTAATCTATCAAACAAGACTTTGGCTTATTTATTCAAATATTTGTGTTTAGAAAGTGTACTTAAGACACAAGAATAAACCATTAATGCAAACATAATTTACCCTACCTGACTTGAAGCAAAACCAGAATGGTGTGTTTTAATTATTTTTTTTAGCACCCCATTTTACAACGCATTTGGCTTATACGCTTATGTACTAATTACTCAATGGTTTTATGGATTAGGAATGGTATATTTAGAGGAGGCGTACCCGCATTTGCGTGGAGTGAGAGTGGAAAACGAATTAAAAAAAAAAAACACGCTCAATACACCCAACTGAAATTCAAACCTGGATCTCCGTTGTCATTGACAGTCTAGTCTACTGTAAGAGTAGCGTGTTAGACCACCCAGTCACTGAAGCGGGTGTGTTTGAAATTAAATGCACCAATATTCTCATGGTTTTAAAAATTTGAAAACTATTTTGTAGAATATTTCTTACATTTTTGCCAGCACAAACGAAAGGGATTCGTACACCCTTCTCCCTAGTCAGACTCATTTTCAATACTTACCTACATTTATTAAAAAGTATTTTACCCTATTCATATCGGTGGGCACATGAACTAAGGTGTTAGACTCGTCTGGCATGGATTTCTAGTAAAAAGGAGACTGGGGATGAAATACTGGTAAGGTGTATTATGGTATATGTATAATATATATATTTTTAAAATGTTTCCACTATCCCTCTATGCAATTTTTGGTACATTTCCTCTTATTTGTACCTTATTTTTATTCAATAAGTTTATATATGTGGATAAACCGGATGGATAGTAAAACGTGGTGCATGTAAAATAGAAACTAATGATTTGCGATTAATTTTAGTAAATGTATTCTTCTGAAATTTTATCCTCTTATCGGGATTTTAGGTATCCACAAGTATATCTTTTTTGAAAACGAAATGTAATCCAAGAGCTCTTGAATAAAACGAACGTTCAAAGAAGCATCCCACCCAGTAACATCGCCACTCCCTCATTTTTTTTTTAATGTTGGAGGGCGTATTATATATGAATCGTCCTAACAACGCCTCTGACTTTGGGACCTTATTAAATCTAGAGCGACCAGTAATTTCTTGTCTTTAGTAAATGATCACCTGTCAAGATAAAATCTGATAACAACTTTAGGGCTACGATGTGGTGACTTGTTTTTGTCTTAACCGCTGGAGAGCTAGACGGTTATATGGTGCTTGGAGCTTTTTTCATTTTGGTATTAATAGCGTGTAACACACGCCCATCAACTCTGTGATACAGTCGGCTAGAAATAATAAGTTTACACCAACACTATTGCACGTGGATCACTTATTATTAAACATTAATGGAGATAAAGAGTTAATAGAAGTTCCTAATACTGAACATTGTTAAAATATTAAATGTTATATGGATAAAAAAAACTGCATTGAAAAGGCCGGTTTTTGACCATTTTAAAATGTCTTCACATATAAGTACTGTCCACAAATCTTCATTCTGTTATAACAAGGACATACTGTAGTTATTAACAAGAAACTTTGTCGCTTTGTCCCCCATCGTCACCGCGGAAAATGTCGAGTAATCATTCAAATACGAATGTACTGCACACATTTCTGACATATCGTAGGTCTTTTCTTTTCCCTTTTACTCCCATACCTCACGTGCGCATACACACCACACACACACACACACACACACACACACACACACACACACACACACACACACACACACACACACACACACACACACACTCTCTCTCTCTCTCTCTCTTTCTCTCTTCTCTTTTCTCTCTCTCTCTCTTTCTCTCTCTCTCTCTCTCTTTCTCTCTCTCTCTCTTTCTCTCTCTCTCTCTCTCTCTCTCTCTCAAAGGCACATTCGAGCCGAGAACCGAGTTGGGCCTGCTATGATGAATGAAGAACGCTTTAAGAACTACTTTTAAATTGGTTATTTCCTTTAGGTCTCCAACGGATGTAGTCCTAAGTGAGTTCTAAATGTTTATCGTGAATAAAACTTTAGATTATGAATAAAATTCAATTTTAATTTTAATGTCTTTAAAATGAGTTTGCTTATTTCCAACAGTGTCTTTACTATCAGCTAGCACGAACATAAGGAAGGATTTATCGGCGAACTGCACAGACGTTGTGCGTTTGACCGCTTCCATCCGTCTTTTTTACACATGTTTCTCAGTTTTCCTTCGATATTGGTGTAGGGACAATGTTCGTGAGATTAATTAATGTTTTATTTTTTTTATTGGTGATTTTTTTTTGTTCAATGATGACAGATCTTCGTCAAATTTCATGAAAGTTTCTTACGGACAACCCTGAAGCTGTGTATTTTCAGTGGCCAAAATCTAGACCATCTTGAGCGTCTCGTACACTCAAAACATTTAATTTGCCTTCTTTTTGAAAGCAAAATGGCAAAAATTGACCATACTAGCACTTCCTGCACAGTAAATTTTACGAAACTGAGTGGGGTGGACGGTGCTGGAAACTGTAATGTGTCGACACCACTGAACTGCGACTTTTTATTACAGTTTTGCTTGCGCAGTCATAACTGAGTAGAAAAATGTTGCGTGTGGACCTATCTTTAGATGGGGAACATTTTAAATGAATAGCAAAAGCTGTCATTAAATTCCAGGACACCCTCTAATTTATTCAGGAACTGTTGATATCACCATATGAAGAAAATTAAACTCCTATGTTTTAACTGAACAAGTATTTGACTCATTTTGAACCAAAAAAGTTGTTTTTTATAAAAATTACAAAAATACGACCTCTAACTCACATTCCCTTCCATCACAACTCAATCTTTAATAGTACCGATGACATTTAGTACCTTTATACCCCGACGCAACGAGAGTAATATAATTATTAAAAATAACTAGTTTTTTTAAAAATATAAATAGCAACTTCTTAAAAAATTCTGTAACTGTGTGCATGTGCTTGCTGAGCAATTTATGTTAAGCAAAATAAATAAATCTTTCAACAATTTTCTTTATCATACGTTCATCTACTCGAATACAATAACTCGAGTGTAAGTTTTAAGGAATATGTTGAAAATTATTAATTAATTATTAACTAGTTTTGTAATTATGATTGTTAATAAATATTATAACTTTTGCTTATGCAAACATCAGGCGAATTTCGTGGATGTGGATGTGGATTGATGCCTGACGGATGCTAATGCAATTTTGTTTCCCAAAACCTCTAATAAGAGTCTAAATAATAACCTGAGTGTATGAGGGGGAGAATGCAATAGAAATTAATCTAACTCCAAATGTCTGTCTTTCAAGATTTTATTTTTTCACACCACTAAATTTATTCCATCCTATTTATCTTCTCTTTTTAGTAACGGATTATCTAATAATATTGAAGAAAAACCACTCTCAGTACACCCGACCGAGATTTGAACCTCGATCTCCCCGTCATCGGCAGTCTAGACTACTGCGAGAGTAGCGTGTTAGAACACGCGGCCCCAGAAGCAATTTGGATTATAGTTAATTAAATCTAGAATCAAAACCATATTATTATTATTATTAGCACCACGTCTTATTAACCGTTCGGGTTATACGCACTTACGCTAATGTGTAATGGTGGGGTGATTGTGAGATTAAATAGAGGACCTACAGTTTAACCTGGGATCCGAACCACGGTGGAGACCTGGCATTCCACACATTCACAATTTGTTATTAATACACGTCTTGTCAGAGGTGAAGGAAGGGTTTGGTAATCAGATAAATCTGTGCTGAGACCGAGGATCGAACCCCGGACCCTCAGCCCAGTAGTCTGACACCTTACCCCTAGACCATCAGGTCACTTCAAAACCATATTACTTTACAATCATTTAAAAAATGCATTTGAAATTAATTGCATATAATTTTTGTGAACACAATTTTTAATATTTAGAACTATTTCTTTAATAAAATGTTTGAGAAATTATTGTTTTTAACGTAACGCACCGTGAAAATAGATCATTGTATATTTGTCTTCCACCGCGTCTTAATACTAATTTGAGCAATTCGAACTTTAACCACGCAAATATGGTATAGCCAATGAAGGAAACATTTAGAATAATTGTACCCGCATTTGTGTAAAGGGTGAATGGAAAACTATCAAATCTAAAAAACACCTTTTGTACACTCAGCTGGGCTTCAAACTCCAATCTCACTCCCACCGGCAAACCAGACTATACGAGCCTGGCAATTTTTCCGCGTGCTAAGCGAAGCGGTGTTTTTTTAATGATTTTGTTTTGGAATGGCTATACAAAGTTAGATTTAGTTTTTAAGAAAAAGTTATTCTTGTTTGTGAACACAGTAAAATTACAAATAAAATAAAATAACGAGTAAAAGTGTCCAGGTTGAACTAAGATTCTTTGTGACTTACTTACGACATTCTAACTCCCACTGTGGCGGCAAAGTGTGACGTAAGGGTGCCGGGGTGACATATGACGTCATCAACTTAATGCCGGTGGTGCGGTTAGCCCCGGGCTTTGGCTGGGGAAAAAGGGGGTCGAGTTCCGCTGCGAGACGGTAGATACGGCGGGACAAAGGGGTTGGGGGTGGGGGCATCTGTTTGGACGTCCTCTCTTTCTCAACCCTCCTCTATCATTCTCTCTTCTCACCTCTTATCATTCCTCCTTTCCAACCCTCCTCTATCTTTCCTCTCTTCTAGAGATCCATCTCCACAGGCCATATCCTTCTACCATGGGACCAGTGACTTAAGATTTTAAAGTGTGTTCCTTAACCCACTGGGTTGCCAACCTTTGAATACTGGTTAAAGGGTCCGGCTGTCCTTTGAGCTGCACGTTTCCTTCCTTTGACTATCGATTAAGGGATCCGCTTACCCTTTGACTTGCATGTTTCCTCCTTTGACTAGGTTTAAAAGGGATCGAATGTCCTTTGAGCTGCACGTTTCCTTCCTTTGACTAGTGATTAAGGATCAGCTACCCTTTGACTTGCATGTTTCCTTCCTTTGACTACCGATTAAGGGATCCAACTACCCTTTGACCTGCTGTTTCCTTCCTTTGACTAGTGATTAGGGGATCGGAATGTCCTTTGACCTGCATGTTTCCCCTTTTACTAGCGATTAAAGAATCCAGATGATCCTTTAACCTGCTCGGTTTTCTATCTTTGACAAGCGATTAAAGGGTCCATTTGTCCTTTGATATGCCGGTTTTCTCCCCTCTGACTAGCAACAAAACCATCCAGCTGTCCCTTGACCTGCCAGTTTTTCACCTTTGACAAGCGATTAAAGAATGAATTCTATGTTTTTACCTCAATCATTGCAAGATCTTTTAATCTAAATGGATGCAGATATTCGATTCAAGACCAAAGAATCGAGCATTCATAAGGCAAGTATAGGGTAGTGAGACTTCCACATATCATTTTACCACGCTCCCCCCCTTCTCTTCATCCTCCCAATCAACTCACTCTTAGAAACATCCCCCTATATCCACACATATTCCTCCCTCAACCACGCGGACGACAGGCAACAAATCCGTTTTTTTTTTTTGGGTCAGTGAAGCCCATAACCCTGTGTCATCTTCACTCTCCACCACTGCGTACTTTTGTTACAAACACTATCTGAGACACCCTTAAGGACGGTGAACACCTGTCCTTATCGTATCATATCTGCTATGAATCTACCTTAAGTTTTTCGCTGAAAGCTAAAGTCAATGTTCCATAGGAGAGTTGGTAACTGACAACTATCTGAAGATGTAAAAATTGTTAAAGGAAAAACATAATTCATACGTACCTAATCATGCCGTTCCCTTGCGGGGTAGGCAAGAAATTGTGCATACAGATAAAAAAAAACTACCCCATACTTCATCCACCTTCACTATCTTTCTCCACACTTCCCTATCTTTGATATTATAAAATATTACGAAAAATTTAATATCTTTACTGAGACACAATTATAGAAATTATCTGTAAATTGAACTTTTTGATCTAATTTACTTACTTAATTCATAACAAACACTAATGAATAATATTATTATTTACATTTCGTCTTACTACCCATTCCGGTTACACACTTAAGGACTAAATACGCTAATGGATTAGGAATTGGTAAGGTTGAAATTAGAAGAAGTGAACCCGCATTGGCGTGAGGAGAGTGGAAAAAATCTAGGAACCCCCCTCCACTCCAGTTCACCCGAATGAGATTCGAACCTCGATCTCCCCGTCCTCGGCAGTCTGGCTCAACAGACTAGCGCGTTAGATAAAGACGCCACTGAGGCGGGTAATGAATAATATTTGTTTCCTTCTGTTTTATAATAAATAACAAACTATTTTGGTGTGAAACAGCATCTTAGTTAATTTTTATTGTAATGTGCTTTTTAATCGATAGTTACCAACAAGAATGAGAGGATTTGTTTTTTAAAAACATTTCTACATCTAACAAAGAATTACTAACAACATGATCCTATCATTATTCACGAGGAGGATTTTTTAAATGTAAAATGCACTTGAATTTTCAGGGAGAATCCAATATGAAAGATACACTCCCAAAGGAATTTAGCTTATATCTCTTTTTAAACGAAAATTGAGAGTAGGGCGAGTTCCGACGCCTTAGACAAACTTGACCAGCACTGGTATTTGTTGTTGTTATAGTTCAGTATTTAAGAGTGATAGTAAAATTTTCTTTGTTTAAATTTTTTAATGCTTGTAATTAAAAGTTCTTAAACAGCTCATGGTTAAAATCAAGTTATCTTTATAAATTGAATAATAAAATCATTTAGTAACTTAATAAGTATAATATTCTTTAAATTCAAAAATTATGCCTGGAAACGGGACTTTAGAACGGGACCTTTGGCTCACTACGCCAATGCTTCATTACCTTAATAAGTATATGATAAACTAGATAGCTGTTGCCCGGGCTTTGCTCCGTGGAAGTTGATTATATACAAATACGAAAATATACATATGTATTTACAGATTAATTTAAAATATTACGTTACGTTGATAACCATAACTTGACCTAGATCAAAAATAATGCAAGTCGACACAAACTTTCACCCCCTTTTTCATCCCTTATTAAATAAAATTTCCAAAATTCCTGAAACACGTATTTATTTGTTTTACGTCAATAACCGAAATTCAAAATTTTGTTTATGTAACTTTCAAAATGATGGACTTTCATACATATTATCATCTCCTATTTTGACCCCTTTGGGGTGGAATTTTCTAAAATCCTTTCTTAGTGGGTGCCTACATAACAAAATGAATATACAGTCCGAATTTCATGCTTGTAGCCTTGATAGTTTGCGCTCGGCGATGATGAATCAGTCAGTCAGGACATGTTATTTTATAAGTATAGATTTAAAGCGTGTTTTTTAATCTATAATTATCTTAATCGGAGGCAATTAACCTTATTCAAGGGTGAGAGGTAAGGGGATAGGGAACGCACTAAAAGGTAGGTGTTTTTACAGTTTTTATATAAAAACATTTTTTGGCCAAAATAAATCAAATATTGCTTCAGTACAAACATAAAGTTTAATTTTCTTCATATATTGATATCAACAGTTGTTGAATATCTGTCATAAGGGTATCCTGGAATTTAATGAAAACTCTTTTTCTTCATTTAAAAAGTTTCTCATCTAATGCCGCTATACGCTTGACAGATATTCAACAAATGTTGATATCAACACGTGAAGAAAATTTAACTATATGTTTATAATGAATGAAAATTATATTTGGTTTTCCTTCACCTCTGAAAAGACGTGTATTAATCACAACTTGTGGATGTGTGGAACGTCAGGCCTCCACCGTGGTTCGGATCCCACGTTAAACTGTAGGTCCTCATTGCATCTCACAATAACCCTACCATTACACATTAGCGTAAGTGCGTATAACCCGAACGGGTAGTAAGAGACGGTGCTAATAATAATACTAATATAATAATAATAATATATTTAGTTTGGCCAAAAAAGTGTTTAGCCATAAAAACTGTGAAAAATATCGGCCTTTTATCGCGTTCCCAAATCCCCAACTTAGGTAAAATTAAATGAAACTACATTCTTCTGGAGGGAGTATAGATAATTACTATTAGGGATAATAGCTAGCCAGATTCGAACCATATACATCCGGGTGTCAGAATGAACGATTTTTTGTATCTTATTTTTCTGGTGAAAAGTTGATGATTGCATTATCGAAACCAATACTGTGTCGCTTGTGATGTAATAAACATTTATTCAGTCTTATCAAAAATAAATTTATTTCCTAGACAGAATTCAATATTTTTCATGTCACCTCATATACTGGGGAAGCAGGGGGGAAGAAACTAGAGCACTTACATAGTCCATAAAAAAAAGTTTATGAAGAAAAATTCTTCAATCTTTATTTATGGGTTGCGCTTCGCATAAATAAAGACATTCTGAGGGCAAAAAAAAACATTTCTAGAGGCCAGGAGATGACACCGCCATTATTCTTCTGTCAGCTTGACGACACAATTCAATGTCGGCGCCCTTTTTTTATTTTATAAATAGAGTCTAAATGTATTTTGATATGCTTCATAGATCCAATAACACTTTTACATAAAATATATATTATAGAGAAATATTTTTGCGATTGAATATGTTTTTTAAATAGTTTATTTGGTTTCACAAAGTTATAAGGTGTCCATTATAATTTTCAAAAGATTTAGCATATTGAGACTTTAGGGGCAACTTCAATTTATGTCAATGATACACATATTCTATATTCATAAACATTTAATAAAATAGCTGTATTTTTTTTGAACTTGTAGAATTCTGTAATTTATTCCCAATAAGCCAAAATTCTTAGGCCTATAGTATTTTTAACACTTAATATTATATAAATTTAAAAAATGACAAATGGAATAGAACCCAGGACCTTTGGATTAGAACGCCAATGCATTTATTACTGAGCTATCCAGAAATCGTCCCGTGCCCAGTTTCTTTCTTCACTCATATTTTAAAGCAGAGTCTGTGATGGACGTGCGAAAATCGTTGGATACAAATGTGTCATCAATTAAGATCACGAGTCTTCAAAAAACGCAGCCATCTTGGACCCGGTAAGGCTTTATGCTACCAAGAGTACAATTACAATTGTACAAATGCGCAAATCATAATGGGTTGAATAAATAATTTATTCTATTTATGTATTTGTATATTATATTTATATGCGGCTATAACCGTAATTAACAGATATAATAGCTTGGATATTTAACTTATCCCTACTATAATCTATTTTACCAAACCTTTCAATTTCTTCTTTTGTTTTTAAACTCTGTATAGGAGTAGGCAGGAAGTAATGAGTGGCATCAATATTTCCCTTCTTAAACGTCATATTAAATATTAGGTATACAGGGTGCTTATAAACTCTCTGCCCAAACTTAAACCATCACATCTATAGGCAGAAAGAAACAGAAAATCCTAGTAAAAATAATAATGTTTAAAAAAAATCATCTTGTTTTTCTAAATAAAAGTTAAAATTAAACGCAACAACTCCGGGAGTACGCAACTGTATGTACATACGTGTACAGCAAGTTGCATATTATTAGGCGGTCCAGGCCGCGAACAAAAGAATGATGAGAACGTGTCGAAAGCAACCGACGGATACGGTGTCGTGACCAAGTCGGGGCGGGAGTTTTGAACACCTTCTTTGATGTGCCCGCCTAGTTATATGCAACTCGCTATACAAGTACGTACGTACGGCTGCGTCCTCTTGGCGTTGTAGCACCCAACTTAAACTTAACGTTTAATAATACAATTTTTTTTTAAAATATTTTTTTTACTAGAATTTTCTGTTTTATTTCCACCCACCTCGGTGGCGTATTTGGCTAACGCTCTAATCGTGTTGAGCTCGACTGCTGAGGATGTAAGGGATCAAGGTTCGAATCTCGGTCGGGTGAACTGGGGTGGTTTTTCCTAAATGGTTTTCCACTCTCCTTCCACGCAAATGCGGGCTCACTTCCTCTAATTCAACCTTCCCAATTCATAATCCATTAGCTTAATTAGTACTTACAGCATGTAACCCGAACGGGTAGTAAGACGTGGTGCTAAATAATAATAATAATATAATAATAATAATAAAAATGTTTATTTCCTCCCACAGATGTTGTGGTTTAAGTTTCAGCGGAGAATTTAGAAACAACCTGTATATACAAAAGGTGGGCTACGTTGGGTTTACATGAGACCTTATGAAGACTAAGTACGGTATTGTTTACCCCTCTTTCACGAAGTAACACGGGGGAAAGATTCACCCACCTTTTCCCCACTCAGCAGTTCAATATGGAGAACTTGGTAGCTACGTTGCTAAAACTTCGTTACCATTGTCGCCTTTTCTTAAACACTGTTTCAATCTTAATGTAATGTACGTTGGAAGGGTGAATTAGTAGGGGAGGGGGTGTAAGGGAGCATGAGAAGGGCTGGGAGGCAAGTGTCATTCTGTTATGTTGATCCTTTGCAAATTGCTTGTACCGTGTCGACTCACTAATACAAATTAACGACCTCTCTTCACTGTTGTTTTTTTCCTCCCAGTGGACTCCCCGCTATGGATAGGCAACTTCTCTGTGAGATGTGTTGAGCTGATAGTATAGTTGAAACATGTCAGGGTGTAATACATGCAAAATATTCGTGATATACTGACGTTTTATTTTCTAGTGTAAAATCTGTTTAATAGAGTTCGTTATAAACTGTATCTAGGTACTAAATAACTAAATATTTTTTGTAAGCTTTTTTTTTACTAAAAACTATTTCTAAGCTATAAATATAATTGTAACTATATGGGAATACAATAGGATAGATTCTTATCATATATTAGGTTGGTACCGGAAATTAATCACTAGATTGATAATATTTGAAAGGTACAGGAAAAAAATGCGAGAAAAAAATAATACAATTTTGGGTCTTTATGATATTGGTATAAAATAACACCCTCAATACGTGCATATGAGATTCGTTTCCTGACCTTTCCAACATTAGCAAGTCAGATTAGACAAACTTGGCTTTTAGTTCGAGTGTCGACCGATGTGGTTGATATTTTTTTTCTGAGAAATGTAACAAAACTTACATTTATAAATTTTATGTATTGGAATGTGCATTTTCTGAATAAATTATATCAGCTCATGACTTATAAACTAACTTTATTTTAGAACAGATACAACACACAGACCTACGGAAGTCAATTTATCATTTTTAAAGGATACGCCTTAATCTAACCAATTATACATTTTTTCATTAAAGAATGGGAATCAAATCCCGGTAAAATTAGTTCAGTAGAAATATGCTTATGCCTATGACTAAGTTAAGATTAAATACATTAAATACCTCCTTACTTCACTACCTCAAAATTATAAGTTGGAGACTTTTCAAGAGTGGAAATTAACACCAGCTATGCCAGGGTTCATCATCCACTTGTCTGGGGATCAAACATCGCTTTTTGATGCTTCTCTAACACCTAAGCCATATGTATGTGTCCTTCGAGCGTAGCCACGCATATTACATGCGCAGTGGACAATTTAACGAACAAAGACTCCATGCCTGCCGTCAACCCTGTCTGTCATCGCCGGACAACTGGGAGGCCCCTCCTTTCCCACGTCTTGGCCAGTTTCTCTTGACGGGAGAAGTTGGATTCTACTTTCATGTATCAGGTATCAGGTATCACTCCGAAAAATTTGCTTTGGAGGAGACCTCGTGGAGGTGGTATGACCAGCTTTACCATGAAGTATATGCTATCAACCGCTTAGTGTGTGGCAAGTAACGTGAGGGGGGACCTCCCACCATTCACTCCCACACATATGACCTTGACAGAGCTTTTTACCCGCCCTTGCGTTAAACCCTCCGGACGTTGCCCGAGGGCAGCAACGGGGAGGCACTCTGCCAAAATTACATCCTCAAGGCAGAGAGAGAAAGCCTCTTATACCTTCCGAGTCAGGGCAGTCGCCACGTGGGTGAGCTCAACTCTAACCCTGAGCTTCCAAACATCAACCCTGATACACCCTCCTAAGGCCACGGACAATTAATTGGTTTATTTTAATTATATCTATTAATTAACTTTGATAAATTATATATATTAGAAAAACTGATGCATTGTAAAGTAAATCGATTTTGTTTAATATAATTTACATATTTTTTAGTACATTTTTTAAAGCTAAATACTAATTATAGTATAAAATAGATACAAAAGTGACATCTGTAAATTAACAGTTGCCAATCCAACCAAATCGGAACTGTTCACTGAGCTATGTTCAATTCGTTTGCGAAGCTTTCAAATGGAACCAGCTAATTAAGAGTGACCCTTGTTTTCATTATCTACGATTATAAATCATTAATTATAACCTCATATTAATGCATGGGTAAAGAGGGCAAAAGGGGCTTTATCAAATGACACATCACAATAACACGTCACGAATTTGGCGTGTTTGGTATTAGACTCGCATAAATCTACACTTTTAACTCGAATTCTATGAAAATATTTGTGAGCGTGGGTGGACAGCGTTAGTTTTGTATACGGGGGCATTGAATACACGTGGAGTACTAGCACCCTATAGTCGGCTCCGAATTTTCCTACCCCAAGAACACCCACATTTATCAGTGGTTATAAGGATTGATAAGAAGTAATCAGGTTAATTTACAGGAGGTTTTAAATATCTATAATAATAAAAGGAAGTGTTTGTTTGTTTGTTGTGTGCGATGCCTAGCCAAATCTACGGCACGCAGAGATTTGAAATTTTTAACATAAGTGTATTGAAAAGGGTGGGGGCGAATGCACCTCGATGGTGGATTTTAAAATTTTTAATTAGCTTTTTAATTAAGCCATTTTTAACAAATCCTTAAAGAAAATATTTTTTTATCTGGTTTTAGAATTACGTTTCAGAGATACGAGCACCATGGGGGGAGGGGGAGGGAGGGGGGCTATATATATTATTTTTACCACAATGCGTACAACGCAGTGCAGGATTGCTAGTATTTAATATTTGTATACAGGGAGGTTATAGGAGTCATTTCGGTATTAGCTATTTACCAGAATAAATGTATTAAATAGCAAAGATATTATATTTGCTAATTACGGTTATAGCTGAATTTAATATAATATTATTTAGATTGAAAAATGACACTTAGACACGGGAATCAAACCCGATTCTTAACAAGACTGTTCTTAAAAGACAAATAAGAACAACAGTTTATAAAATACAATACTTTATTCTCTTGTCTAATGTTGGTAAATATTACAACATTTTTAGTAATATTTCATAGATGTTGGCACTAAATATCAAAATAGACGGCTGCGGATTACATTGATTGGCGAATAAATTTAGTTTAGGTATCATTTGTAATCGTAAAATACAATTCTATGATAGAATACGAAGTACCTTTAAGAAAATTCAAGCATAATTTTTTCATCCAAATTTGATAAAATTTTACAATTTTTATGTTATTTTATAGGTACTTATAAAGGGACCGTTACAGATCACATGAATTGACGTATTAACTAGTAGCTTTTATAGTTGTAAAATAATATTTTTCCTATGGGAATTAGACTACGATCCCCCTCGGTGGGTGCATGGTCTAGAGCGTCACTCTTGCACTAGACTAGACTGACGATGAAGGGGAGATCGTTGTTCGAATCCCTGTCGGGGTTACTGAAGTTGATTTTTCCTAAATGTTTTTTCCATTCTCTTTCCACGCAACTGTGGCTACACTTAAGCTAAATTCAACCTTCTTCAAACCTAATACATTGGTTTAATTAGTACAAAGTCGTAGAATCCGAACGGGTAGTAAGACGGGTGCTAAAAATAAAAATAAAATTTATGTGGGAATAAATCTCTACCTAACCACCCGAAATAATTAAACAGAAAGTCAACGAAACTGTTAATTAATACGGTTAGTACTGTTCTAGGGTCTTGGGCCGCGTCTTAATCCGGTGTTGACGGAGCTTTGAGAGTAGAATAACTCTCGCGCGCGAACTTCTGAAGAATTACCTTGTGTCCCTCCTCCTCCACCCCTCCAACACTTCCCTCCCTCCCCTACCCCTCCAACACTTCAATCCTCCAAGATGCAGTTCTCTTGAATATTTCAAATGACGCAGAAAGGCAGAGTTTAGAAATATAGGGTTAAGGGAAAGGGGGGGCGAAGGGGGAAGGCGTGGTTGTATAAAAGAGCGTCTCTCTTTAAAATTAGTGTTGCATGTAATGAGAAAACTGGAAAAGCGAAGAGGGGAGGGGATTTTTTTTTCTCCAGTGGGTCAAAGAAGGGGTGGATGGAGGGGAAACGATCCTCTAGGTCCCTTTTAGAAGAGCATTTGGTTCCTCTTCTTGCAAACCTATATTATCACTGTAGTTGGATTGAAAGGGGGGTAATGTGGAAATTGAGAGGGTTTTGGAGAGTTTTTGTGGGAAAGGGGGAATAGCGACGACAACCGGTTGACCCCGAACCGGGTTCGTGACGGGTCAAGGGTAGCTGAGGTTATACAAACAGAATCAAACTGGATGCATACCGCATGGTTGGTTTTCGTTAAAACACCTTAAAGTGGATTTGAAGGGGATGCGATTAAAAGGACAGGAATTTTTAACAGTTTTTCATATCAAAACTTTTGTTTTTATCAACATAAATAAAATAATTCTCCAGTACAAACAAAGAATTTAATTTTCTTCACATGGTGATATCAACAGTTGTTTAATATCTGTCATGAGCATAGCGGCATTAAATGAAAAACTTTTTAAATTAAGAGAAAAAATTGTCATTAAATTCCAAGGCACCTTTGACAAGATATTCTAGAAAATTTGAAGGTCATCATATGAAAAAAAGTTAAACTATTTATGTTTCTACTAAAGCAATAGTTTATTTATTTCAGGCAAAAAAAAAATTCGATGTAAAAAATAAAATCACGGCCCATAATTTGTTTCCTACATCCCGAAATTCAATCCTTATTTCCCCCAGTGTAAATCATTACCATTTAGGATTACACGCATTTACAGTTTACTAAATGTTTTAGTGTGCTAGGGATGAGGATGGAATAATGAAAATAAATATCATCTCATTTACATGGGACCCCTTCGGTGGCCACATGGTCTAAGGTTCTACTCTTGAATTAAACTAGACTGCCGATGACGGGGTGAACGAGGTTTGAATCTCGATCGGGTTTACTTAGTGTGACTTTTACAAAGCTGTTTTACACTCTCTTTCCACTCAAATGACAGTACATTTCATATAAATATAACCTTCCTAATGCCTAAAACCATTAGTGTAGCTAGTACATGACTATATAAACCGAAAGGGGAAGTATCTTTATTATAAGCACCACGTATTACTACCCGTTCGAGCTATACGCACTTACGCTAATGTGTAATGGTAGGGTGGTTGTGAGATAAAATGGAGGACCTACAGTTTAACGTGGGATCCGAACTACGGTGGAGGCCTGGCACTCCACACGTTCAAAAGTTGTGATTAATACACGTCTTGTCAGAGGTTAAGGAAGGGTTTGGCAATCAGATAAATCTGTGTTGGAACCGAGAATTGAACTCCGGACCCCGGCACAGAAGTCCGACACCTTACACCTATACCGCCAGGTCACCCGAAAGGGAAAGTAACACGTGGTAGTAAAAAAAATTATGTGGAGGTAGATGAGAGAACCTTTCAATAAAACATCCTAAGTACACTCAGCTGGAATCAAAGCCCTGACCTCACTCTCACCGAAAAACCAGACTAAATAAGATAACTAGATACTAGTAGCCGATGTATCGGTAGATGCCTAATGTGTCGGAGGGAATTTTGTTCACAAAACAGATAAATAATTTTAATATTTGAAGTGTACACGAGAAAATGAGTTATAGGTAAAATTTCAGCTCAAATTAAGTTTGTGCTGCCATCGGCGTGGATTGGTTCATCGCATCCTTTTGTTTCAGAGGGGAGGGGGGTTATTTCAAATCGACTTATCGCACATTATGAGGTCTTGAGGAGGTCAAATTACATTGATTCATCACACCTGTCTCTTTGCCTGTTGTTAAAGCTAAGTTTAGGTTAGGTTAGGTTTTTCAATTAGATACAGATTAATGTATAGGCTTATCTGTAAGCATTTGATGTGAACGTATAAATTGAAGTTGACAAACCAAAATTATTAAAAAAAATGTGTTTACTCAAAACTCAATAAATCTGTTCTATCTGTCTGTGGTTGGGTGCGTTGAGTCGATACAAGTGTTATGTGCGATGAAATGATAAATGCGATGAATCAATTGACGCCCGCTGCTATCTGTCATAGAATCATGAACCTTCATAATAATGTACTTAATTCTTATTACAAACATGGGCTGAAAGTGTATAATATCAACCTTTTCGGAAATGATTAGCTATTATTTACTTACTAATATTATAGGCCTATTATCAATTATTATTTCCGAATAGTTTGATATGTCACTTTCAGATAATTTTTTTCAATCAAGAGCCTTCTTCTAGATGTTGTCACCTACCATCTCTCCTACCCTAAATAGAGTATATTTAATAGCAGGGGTCTACAACCTTTTAAGGGCGTTGCCTACCGATTACGTCACGGCCGGTCAAGATAAAGTTTCCTATGTTAATGAATTTACGTTTTAATTGGCGAGTTTTAAAGATATAACGTCGAAAAAAACCCTTATTTTTAAATAATTCTGAAAATAGTTTTACAGTGTCAGTAAACATTTATTTTTATCTTTAAGTAGTTTATTTTTGTAAACTTTTTTTTGTAAACATCCTCTAGAATTTAGACTATTTATCTTGATCACGAAAATGTCCTTTAGGAGTCTTCCTGCCAGGATGTAGATTAAAAAGTTCACGGTAGCAAATGTCTATCTAGAATAGGAAACAAGAAAAAAAGGTGAAATTAAAAAACCAAATCAATTTTTTCAAGGAGCAATATTGAATTGAGTGTGTAGGCTCGTCAGAGGAAGAGGGAAAGGGTCATCAGCACATAGACAAGAGCCCTATAAGCGCGAAATGCTCATTTTCTTCCCTCTGTTTCTATTTTGTACATTAGCGTCTAAGTATGATAGTGCTTACTGCTTAGGTGCGTCAAGTTAAGATGCAACCCGCTTAGCAGAATAGCTCCAAAAATGTTTCAAGTAGGCGACATCGTTAAATAAAATGTCAGTCAGGCTCAATCGTTACATCCACTTTATATATGGCCTTTAATCCCATCGCAATGGTTTTCAACTGTACAATAAGGCTCTCTTCTTTATGACGGCAATCCTGCATTGACCTGATTCCACAAACTCTGCCCTCCCCTCTTTCAACCCACCCCTACAACTTCATCCGACATTGGCCCGCCTCCCTCGAGTTCTCTGGGTTAATGAGGCAGACTTATGACCTTTGACCCGGCTAGCTTGATCCACTACCCTGGGTGAAAGTACAGAAAACGACTTCATTATCAAACAGACACAACTTCTGTTATAATTGGTAAAGTGTATTATTAAATCTCTACTTGTGAAAGGGGAAAGGCTTAAAAACACATGTTTGGAATATCTCTTTTAAACGTTATCCATTCTAATGTTGAATTTATTTTATTTCGTACGTAATTTTAGAAATTTAATCTTTTATTATTATTATTATTATTATTATTATTAACGGCGCGTCTTACTACCCGTTCGGGTTATACGCACTTATGCTAGTATATAATGGTAGGGTGATTGTGAAATGAAATGAAGGACCTACAATTTAACGTGGGATCCGAACCACGGTGGAGGCCTGGCACTCAACACATTCACAAGCTGTGATTAATACACGTCTTGTCAGAGGTGAAGGAAGGGTCTGGTAATAAGATAGGTCCATGCCAGGACCGAGGATTGAACCCAGGACCCCCAACACAGAAGTCCGACACCTTACCCTTAGACCACCAGGTCACCTATTAGTATTTATATTTTTAGATTGCTTACTTTAGGTTGTTTAATGTGTGAATATTTATGAGATTAAAAATGAAAGGGTTTTTAAATTCGAGTACATTTTAAACTTTGACTAAATCTCCTTTTATTAAAATAAATATACATATAAGTGATTGCATTTAAAAATTATATTGTGTGTATGCGCAGAGAGCCCAGATTGGGTACGATAATTTAGAGATTACTGCGAACAATATATCATTTTACATGGTTAATGAATTACAATATTTAGGAACAATTTTTATTAGTCGTAGTTAGAAAGAAAATACAGTCTGGAAATGATTGCTATTACTAGGTCAGTAAGGTGTTGAAAATCGCTTTCTGTCAAGGAATGAAAACATTTAGAATATACTAAACCGGACGACACCTAATAAGGACTGAATAGAATGGTCCGGTTTCTCGTGTGAAACTGGCGCATTCCAATGGAGTTAAGGTGTCGTCTTGTATTTAGTATAGTAAATCAAACTTAGGCCCAGTTTCATAGTCAAATTAGTACGCCTCAAGTGCGCGCTACACTAAGTAATGACGACACCTACCTGAAACCAGAATGGAATGGGCCGTTCTCGCATTGGAAACTGGCCCATTCCATTCTGGTTTAGGTAGTTGTCGTCATGTACTTAGTGTAGCGCCGCACTTGAGGCGTACTAAATTTGACTATGAAACTGGGCCTTAGAGCATACCAAGTCTGACTATGAAACTGAACTATAGTCATGTTTGCATTCCAGTAATGTGGAGCTACTAAACATCGGGGTAAGTGCTCAACCTCAATATATTTTTGAAAAAATGGTGTCATTCGATAACACGAGGCCTGTAAGCCGAAGGTGAACATATTTAGTACTTCCTATGATATTTAGCAGCTCCACATTTGGCCTGTTCGGGTATAAACATGAATATTGCTCGGATATTATATATATATATATTATTGCTTTCAGTTCTATGCCCTCTTAAGGAGACTATCTCAATCTATTAATAATACCAACTTAAGTAGATAATACAGCTCGGACCAGACGTCACATCGTAGCGCGGTATTCTATAGCCTACGTAAAAAAAAATACGGTGGAATTTAGACCAATTAAAAAGTCTTTTACTATAACTAAAATCTGTAATATCATAAAATAATAATTTTAATATTAAATAATTATTTAATTGGCCTAGTTTTAGCTGTTATAAAATGATGAATTAAAAAAACTAACTTTTTTTTCTCGAGTTTATCAAATATCCCCGTTAAGTAGGTAATTCTAAGACCTTCCTTTTAACTACGAGAGTTTTATATAAAAATTGATATATTAGAGTTATTTTGATTGATTTCTAGGTCTCTTTGGAAATTTAGTAGTCTTGAAGCACAAGTGACACAATTTAAATAGTTTATTTTGTATCTGCCCGGGTCATGTGAACTTTTTTATATAAGTCCGAGACCTTCATTTTTACCATGTACTTGACACTAGAAAAAACCAGTGACAGCTATATTTTTTATCTGATCGTTACAAGTAAACTTAGTAAAGTAGGTAATTCCGAGCCTTTCGAGTCATTTACGAAAAATTGATATTTTTGGAGTTAAATTTTTGGTTGTTTGTTAGATGTTGCTGGCAATTTTGTAATATAGACGTCCCAGCCAGATACACTTTTTGAATTTTCCCTTATTATCTGATCGGGTCCTATGAAGTGGTTTTATGTAAGTTATTCCGAACCCTTCCTTTTACCGTATACGTTGACTATAGTATAGTAGCCCTAAGGACTGCTATATTTTTTTATCTAATCGTGGCATACTATATCTCTTTATGTAGGTAGCTTCGAGCCCTTCCTTTTATATAGGAGAATTTTATACGAAAAATGTATAGCTTTGGAATTATTTTGATTGTTTTCTAGATCTCCCTGGCAATTTTGTAGTATTGAGGTGCCATTACATTTTAATTTTATTTATTATCTGATGCGGGTCATGTGAAATATACCTTGATTTTGGTAGGAAGAACAGTAGAGAAAATCCAAAAATATTTATTTGCGGCCAACATTGACAACATTTCTTTATACTATTTGTGTTATTTTATAGGTATTGATTATATCTATCAAAAGTGACAGCTACAGATAACATGACTTTATGTATGAATATATTAAAATTGTTTTAGTAACTTTAGTAACGAACTTCTACTGTTCTTCCTACCAAAATCATACTATTTTATGTGAATAAGCACTAGCCCTTACACTTACCAAATAATTTAACTATAGTAGCACCAGTGACAAGATATAATATTTTCCAATCGTTACATGTAAACACTATTTAAGTAGTGAAACAATAGCCGGAACTATTATTATTATTATTATTATTATTAGCACCGCGTCTTACTACCCGTTCGGGTTATACGCACTTACGCTAATGTGCAATGGTAGGGTGATTGTGAGATGAAATGAAGGACCTACAGTTTAACGTGGAATCCGAACCACGGTGGAGGCCTGGCATTCCCCACATTCACCCGGAACTATTGTTAATGCATTTAGTGAGATAACACCTCTCCGATATCATATTCTGAAAATGAAAAAATTACACCTGGACACGGGTTCGATTCCCGTTTCCAGTGTCATTTTTCAATTTTCAGACTATTTAAGTAGGTAATTCCGAGCTCTACCTTTTACATAACAGAGTTTTATACGAAAAATTGATAGCTTTGGAGTCATTTTTATTGTTTTCTATGTGTCCATGACAATTTTGTTGTTTTGAAGATCAAGAAACATTTAAATTTTTATTTTTTATCTGATGTGTCATGTGAAATTTTCTATGTAAGTAAGTGCGAGTTGTCTTTTTACCATAATGTGCTGACAATAGAAGACCCAATGACAACTATATTTTTTATACAATAGTTACATTTAAACTCTCTTTAAATAGGAAATTCAGAGCCCTTCTTTTTTAGATAAATGAGTTTAACACGAAATATTGATATTTTTTGAGTTATTTGATTGTTCGCTAAGCGTCCCCAATTTTTTTGTAATATTGAGGTGCCAATACACTATTGGAATTTATATTTTTATCTGATAAGCTCATGTGAACTTTTTAAGGTAAGTAAGTCCAAGTTCTTCCTTTACCAAATATGTTGAATATAGAAAAACCAGTGACAGTTATATTTTTTATCCGATCCTTACATGTAACCTTTCTTTAGGTAGGTAATTCTGAGACCTTAATTTTACATAATAGAGTTTTATACGAAAAATTGATAGTTTTGGAGTTATTTTGATTTTTTTCTAACTTGCTTTGGCAATTTATCAGTGTTGAAGTACCAACACAACAATTTACTTTCTATTTATTATCTGATCGGGTCATGTGAACTAGTTTTATGTAAGTCCAAGCCCTTCCTTTTACAATATATAGTTGACTATAGAAGAGCCAGGGACAGCTATATTTTTTTTTATCTGATCTTCATGTAAACTCTCTTAAATCAATCATAAGAAGGGTTCTTAAGGTATATATAAAAAAACAATATTTTAAAAATAATTTCTCTCTCTATAATAAAGTGAATTGTTCACAAATAACTTCGTATCAACTTTTCTTTTGTATTCCTTGTACCAAATAAATGTGCTACGACCGACCTTTTTTTTTCATTATATTTATTCACTATTCCTTCTCCTTCTCCCCCTCTTCCTTCCTCCCCTCTCCCTTTATCATACTCTTTTTTTTTTCTCGGAAAAGAAAGATTCATCGGGCGGTTTTATTAGGGAATGACGTCACTTTGTTTTGTACGTAGGATGACAGATTGTATTCCCGTTCCAACCGAGTGGGCAGTTGAACTGATTGGATTGAAACGACTGAGGCGTGTTTTCATGGCCTGTTCACCAATAAAAGACGAGAGTTTTCCGTGGCTTTAGTCTCTCTAGAATAGCGAGCGGTATTTTACCCTTCGGAGAATAACTGGGACCTTCTTATTTTGTCACCCACCTCGGTGGCGTAGTTGGCTAACGCGCTGGTCGTGTTGATCTAGACTGCCGAGGACGAGGAGATCGAGGTTCAAATCTCGGTCGGGTGAACTGGGGGTGGTTTTTCCTAAATGGTTTTTCCACTCTCCCTCCACGCAAATGCGGGTTCACTTCCTCTAACTCAACCTTCCCAATACCTAATCCATTAGCGTAATTAGTACTTAAAGCGTATAAACCGAATGGGTAGTAAGACGCGGTGCTAAATATATATAATATATTCTTATTTGTCACGTGGTCGTAAACGAGATTTTTTTTTAAAATGTCACACCGATGGTTATGCGAAGAATTATTTTTTATCACGTCTTATTACCCATTTGGGTTATTACGCGTATGCATTAATTAGGCTAATGTTAAGACGAGTGATGTTAATGTAGAGGAAATGTACCTAAATATGAGTGGAATGTGAGAAAAAACCTCTGGAGAAAAAAAAATCCACCCTATTTTTGGACTGGTATAAATCTAATTTTAGAATTTATTTGTTCTTAATTTTAAAAAGTGATGATGGAAAACATTTCTATATAGAATTAATTTGGGGTAGGGCTTGTTTAATGATAACTATCATTAATTTTTAAATATATTATATAAATCTAATATATATTCTTCTTTCATTAGTCTGAATGTATCTCTCTACCCACCCCCCTCTCTCCCCCCTCGTGTACAAACTTTGAGTACCTTTAAACCAGTATTTTAAAATTTTGTTTAGTTTTTTAAATTAATTTTAAAAACTGGGTAGGGAAAAATAAATTGAATAGGTTTTTTTCTGTCTGTTTGAAGTAAAATAAAAGCATTGCCAGGGGTAACACCATGCTATGAATTGCGTGGTTACCCTGGCAATGACGGGTATTTCTTCTAGTATTAAATAAATATATTTCACTCTAGAAGTTCACTATCTACAAGACGAATATTTTTAAAATTTGTATAAAATTATTTGTTTCTAATGTTGTGGATAACATATTGAAATCTCTATTACTTGGACACTACCCTATGTGGGAAAATATTTGACCTGTATAAAACTTAATTAATATATCTTTTTTCATCGCCGAAGATTAAAATTGTTCATTAATTAAATTTCATTCTACGTATTTAACGTTCACTTTCTGAATCGACTTATTATATCAACACATGACTTATTAACTAACTTAAATCTAGACCAGACACAACACCCAGTCCCCCTGCTGTTAATTCCTTGCCATGAAAAGAGGAATCCCCACATTACACCAATGATAAATCTTCCAGCCAATCCAGGAATCGAAACCAGGACCCTTAGCTCAGTCGACAGACTTGCAACCGACTGAGTCATCGTGTCGGAAATTAACAGTTTTGAAAGCTTGGAATTTTGTATATTTTTATTTATTAACAATCTGTTATTTTATTTCAAACCCTGGTGGTCTAGGGGTAAGGTGTCGGACTTCTATGCTGGCGGCCGGGGTTCAATCCTCGGTCCCGGCACAGATTTATCTGATTCCCAAACCCTTCCTTCACCTCTGACAAGATTATCTTGTGAATGTGGGGAATGCCAGGCCTCCACCGTGTTTCAGATTCCACGTTAAACTGTAGGTCCTTCATTTAAACTCACAATCACCCTACTATTACACATTAGCGTAAGTGCGTATAACCCGAACGGGTAGTAAGACGCGGTGCTAATAATATAATAATAAATATTTCAAACCGTACAGGATTGTATCAAACATAAGAAAAAAAAGTATGTGTATATGTATAAATTAAAAATAATAATTTGATAGAAAAATTTATTTAAAGCGTAAATCCGAACGGGTAGTAAGACTCAGTGCCAATTTTTTTTTAAATATAAAGATTAGTTATTTTTTTACAAAATATTAATAACATCAATTTAAGTTTAGACAAGAGCAATTATAAAATTAATTAGCTCGTGTTGCGAATGGAGGGGGGGGGGGGTTATCTTCCCAACTAAATATAGAAGAAGCAACGCCCTTACCCTCGTGTTAGATGGCATTCAGTAAATGTCTGAGACATAGATGGGGAGTATTCAATCTAGATAAGTTTTGTTAGGGGATGAAAATGATGGAAGCCACTTCATTAAGTAAGACATTTTACTTTTGTGCTAAAGTTTTGATAAATAGGATTAAATTATTAAGGCACTATATAACAGTTCAAAACCAACACGTTTGAAAACACACATGACTTTAAAACTTAAGAGCCTTCATCATAGCAAGGCCTAACTCAGCTCCCGGCTCGCGTGAGGTATTATGGGAGTAACAAGACTGTAACAAGACTAACTAACAAGACTGTAACAAGACTATACTTGACTAGCCCAACAATACTGTAACAAGACTATCTCGACCAACCTCCAACAATACTATAACAAGACTAGCTCGACCACCTCCAACAATACTGTAACAAGACTAGCTCGACCAACCTCAACAATACTTAACAAGACTAGCTCAACCAATCTCTAGCAAGACTGTAACAAGACTATATCTCTACTAGACTAACAAGACTGTAACAATACTAGCACAACTAACCTCTAACAAAACTGTAACAAGACTATATCTCTACTAGACTAACAAGACTGTAACAATACTAGCACAACCAACCTCTAACAAGACTGTAACAAGACTAGCTCAACCAACCTCTAACAAGACTGTAACAATACTAGCACAACCAACCTCTAACAAGACTGTAACAAGACTGTAACAAGACTAGCACAACCAACCTCTAACAAGACTGTAACAAGACTAGCTCAACCAACCTCTAACAAGACTGTAACAAGACTAGCTCAACAACTAACAAGACTGTAACAAGACTAGCTCAACCAACCTCTAACAAGACTGTAACAAGACTACCACAGACCTCTAACAAGACTGTAACAAGACTAGCTCAACCAACCTTTAACAAGACTGTAACAAGACTAGCTCGACCAACCTCAACAATACTATAACAAGAATGAGACTCAAGCTCGTATCTAAATACTGCACACTTCTTTACTACGCAAGCGCATTTCAGCCTGGGTTTAATGGACCGTAAGTATGCCTACATATGTGACAATCACTTGCTCTCTCTGCAAAACTGCACACAGACCCTTCCACATTTAACTACAACCATTTTAACTGTTGTATATATCTACATAATCATATTTAAAGTTTCATATTGTTTTTCTGATGGAATACGTATCATAATTTTTTGAAGAACATATCTTAGAAGTATGAATTTTTACTTAGGTTTTTTTTTTTTTTTGTTTCTGGGAGACTAGAACACAATTTATAATGTTTTTTCATACAATCGTCTAGATGACTTCTAACACTAATCTTAAACTTTCGTTATCTTTTTACTTTTTTTTTGTTATTTAACTATCTCAAGGAAAAATAGTTTATCTACAAATTTCAACAAATGAATTATAAAATAAGTGTTTGGCACTCAGAGAAAAGATTCCTTTGGATCATTGAGAACGAATGTGCTTATAAATTTATTAAATGAGGTTTGTAACACGTGGTTTTTCAATGAGAGAAGTTAATGGTTTGACTCCTAGCCGGGTATAGTTAGAAGATTTTTCATTAGGTATTTAAAATCTTTTCCACAAAATTGCTCCCACATCATTTTGCCACTAATGTGAATATGAGGACAAGCCTAGCGGGTATTAAAATGGAATGCAAAAACTATTATTTTATTAATTATTCCAGTTTTTTACGATTTATCTGGCTATATTGTTTCGTTTATGTTTCATCAACAGTTTGATTGGTGACCTGGTGGTCTAGGGGGTAAGGTGTCAGACTTCTGTGCTAGGGTCCGGGGTTCAATCTTCGGTCCCGGCACAGATTTATCTGATTACCAAACCCTTCCTTCACCTCTGACAAGACGTGTATTAATCACAACTTGTGAATGTGTGGAATGCCCAGGCCTCCACTGTGGTTCGGATCCCACGTTAAGCTGTAGGTCCCCCATTTAATCTCATAATCCCCCTACCATTACACATTAGCGTAAGTGCGTACAACCCGAACGGGTAGTAAGACGCAATGCTAGTAATAATAGTAAATAGTAATAATATCTGTTTCTCCCCTCTCCTTTTCGTTAATTTGTTCATACCAGTTTGTCCTTTACGAAAATAATAATAATAAAAAAATTCACGGTCATCTTTGAAACAAAAATAGTCTTTTATTTGAGTGACCTTGAAATCAAGATACACGAAATTATCATTAGTTTAAACACCAGCCATGTCATTCAGGGAGCTATCTAATCTTTTCAAATTGATAATTTCATTTTTAAATGTTCATGTTTTGTGGAGTAACTTGACCTCGCCCGGATTTTGTAAAATGTCTCCACCCCAGCTACAATTTTGAAATCAGTGGTTATTAAAAATATTTATCAAGGTCAGACGTATCATTTTAAGCTTTTAAATTATCAGTTGATTGATTAAGTGAACATTCAATAATTGTTTTGTTGTATCCCGCGTCTTATTTAGTGTTCAAGTTATACATATCTATGATACTCTAATAGGATAGAAATGAGGAAGAAAGCATTTTATAGGTATTGTATACGCATTTGCTATAAGGAGAGTGGGAAACCATTTTATTTAAAATAACCTCAGTAGATATTAATAATAATAATATTTAGCACCGCGTCTTACTACCCGTTCGGGTTATACGCTTTAAGTACTAATTACGCTAATGGATTAGGAATTGGGAAGGTCAAATTATAGGAAGTGAACCCACATTTGCGTGGAGGGAGAGTGGAAAACCATTTAGGAAGAGCCACCCCCAGTTCACCCGACCGAGATTAGAACCTCGATCTCCACGTCCTCAGCAGTCGAGCTCAACACTACAAGCGCGTTAGCCAACTACGTCACCGAGGCGGGTAACCTCAGTAGAACTGACCGGGATTTGAACACTTGTCTCCCTTTATTATCAGGCCAGTCTAACATTAGAGTGACACCTTAGACAATTCATCCACTGTAGCGGGTACCAGCAGTTAACTTACCTAAATTAGTAAAAATTGTTTTTAAAACAATCGGAAAACATCACACGTATTGTATTGGCTGCACCTTGGACAACTGTCCTTTATTCAGATTTGAAAAAAAAATCGATCCTAATTATTGATCCTAGTCTATATTTTGGAAAAAAAACGAATAATCTAAAATTGCCTCATAGAACCAAATAGTGCAGTCCTAATCTACAGATAGTGTCCTGGAGATAAGCGGTTTTTCCTCCAAACCGGAGGAAGCTGTGCTCATTTGGCCAGACAGTAATAAATATAAACATGTTCCTTTTTTTTTTTTTACCTTTCTACGCCCTCCTTCAACTAAACGTTCATACGCCATTGTCCTCCCAGTCACGAGTTGCACGATGCAACACTAATCGTCTTGTTGCAAAACTGTTGGTTTTTTTTTATTGTCTCTTGTTTCTGCATAAGTTTTTTTTTTCTTTCTTTCCATGTTTCGTATCAGCCGTTTGCCAAACTTGAAAGTCAAGGTCGCAAGGATGTCAAACTCTTACTGAAGGACATGTTTGGCTTAGTGGAGTATTTACTTATTGTTAAAAGTTATTGTACAGAGATTTGTTAACTATGGCAGTTATATAATTATAAAATGAGAAATATATCTTATAATATGTTGAAATTAAAATCAATATTTATATAATTATTTTTATTTTTAGCATAGCGTCTTACTAATATTTCGGATTACACATATGTGTTAATTACACTAATGTGTCATGGATGAGGAAGGTTGAATTTAAATAAAGTACACCCACATTTGTGTGGTGGGAGAGTGGAAAACTATTTAGGAAATATTACTCGGTTGAGATTTGAGCTCCGGTCTCTTTGTCGTCGGCAGTCCATTCTATTGCAAGAGTGATTACTTAGAATATTCTACCTTTGAAGGATGGTTTATAGTATTAATACTGTCAACTCTTACGAACACATGGTTATCATTATTACTATCATCATTATCATCATTATTTAGCTTAGAACAGTAAGCATTTACAAATTAACTGAATTAGTCATCATGCAGCCTACAGCTGACAGCTGATGGCTTTGAAAAGCTACCAGACCAAATTATGTATCCCTACGCCGAACCATATTATCTGCAAACACATGTGTTTAGCAGCTGTCACTTCTAACAGTCGAAATTTAGGTATTTACCTAAATGTTGACTGTCAGCTGTCAGTCAGCACCAAAGAAGCCTTGGGCTTCTGTAGCAGACATTTAATTCCTATGAGCTTGTCAGAGATCGAATCTTGGCTATGTGATTTTCCGCCATGTTATTTTCACTCCAACCTTTCCATTATTTCTAGCTGCTATTCCTTAGGTTTAAGTCACCGTTACCAGCGTATGTTTTTAAAAAAAAGACCCGCCTCGGTGACGTAATTGGCAACCGCGCTTGTCTTGTTGAGTTTGACTGCTGAGGACGGGGAGATCGAGGTTCGAATCTCGGTCGGGTGCATTGAGGTTTTTTTTTCCTAAATCGTTTTCCACTCACCCTCCACGCAAATATGGGTGCATTTCCTCTATAATAAGTCTCACTAATACCTAACCCATTAACGTAATTATTACATAAGCGTACAACCCGAATGGTTAGTAAGACGCAGTGCTAATAATAATATTACCTTATCTGAAGGTAATAAATATTGTTAATAATTAATTGTACTTATATCTAATTTATCTTCAGGTTTTTTTTTTGTATAAACTCGATTGAACTTTAATCTATCCATCTTGAAAACAAATAAGTGTTCTAAGGATCATTGTACCTTGCACACACCCTTTCATTTCTTACATGCCATCTTTTGGTTTAAGTCTTCACTGAAGGTTTTCATATTTTTTTTTTCTCTCCACATAGAGTTTCTATTTTAATCTGATCACTTTTTCACATTATACTTATTTAAGAAGTTGATAAAAAAATAAGAACCACGTCTTATTTATTATCATACGCATATGTACAATACTAATTACGATAGTGCGTTAGAAAGAAGGATACTTTTTTTTTTAGAGGAAGTGTACTAGCTTTTTCACAGAAGGAAATGAGGAAAACTGTTTAGGAAAAACTACCCTCAGTACACCCGACCGGGATTTGAACCTTGATCTCCCCATCATTGGCAAAAAAAAAAAACACTATTGAGACAGCGAAGATTTAGACCATGTGGCCACCGACGCGGGTCAATTGATAATGATTGGTAAACTTAAGTAGGTCTATAGAATTTTTTTTTTTAATATTCAATTAATTTACTCATTATGGCGCCCATCTCGGTCAGCGAGAAAGTCTCCAGTCAGTCCACACAGCTTAAAACAATTTTTTTTTCTGTAATTTTCTGGAACTACTTATCTTTTATGTATAATCTTATACTCCCTTTCGATAATCACCTACAACCCCAGTTTTCATGTCAGTAAGAAAGAGGGAAAAGAGAACCATGACATTTCAAATCTCAAGACAAAGAGGAAAGCTACCTGTTAGTTAACAAATATATTAAAATTTTCTGTTGTGACCCTATAAAAAAAAATTATTGTTTTGTAAACGGAAAGTTAAAGCTAGAGCCCTTTTTCATCAAGTCTAGTCTCTTGGCTCAAAAAATTATACTTGAAAAGTTGTAAGATAATATTGTTTAACTGTTGAGTGACTTACTGACCATTGGGGTCAACTTAAGATGGGATGGAAAGTGACTCTTCAAAAGGCAGATTTTTTTTGCAGTTTTTATGACAAAACCTTTCATTGGTCAAAATAAATAAAATATTGTTCCAGTACAAAAATAGATTTTAATTTTCTTCAAATGGTAATATAAAGATGTATTGAATATCTGTCATGAGCATTAGATGATAAAATTTAATGAAGAAAAAAAAAACTCTCATTAAAATTCTAGGACACGCTTAACAGATATTTAAGAACCTTGATGTTACAATGAAATAACATGAGATGGTGCTTGTATTGTTAAAATATGGATGCATACAAACTGATGGACAGCAAACTGTATGACGCAAGAGAACAAACCTATGGACATAAAAATGATACACTTTAAGAGCTACGTGGACAAAATTGCAAACACGAGAAGCACCAAGTGATTTAAAATAAACATTTGTAAGACTGGGAGGGTCACGTGGTTAACACCAAGTGTTTTCTATTAATATGGACTATTGAAGAGTTTTATTCCTAAAATTTAGGCTGGGTATTTTCTTAAATTATATCCATTAATAGTAATATAATATTAAAGACATCAGAATAATGTATTGTTGCACAATTTATTTTTTATATCACTAAAATACATATATTATCGGATATGGAGACCAAATTTACTAATAATTATTTACAAGAATATATACTACTATTTTGTAAATCAATTTTTTCTTTGACCAAGCTAAACTTGGTTTTAAGCTTATTTAAATACATTTTACATTTAATTATCTGTTAAAATTCCAGTAAATTCTATTTCTAAATATTCTGAGACAACATATTTATAATTTCTGTCATGAATAAATAAAGTAATTCAATAGACATATATATATATTTATTCACTATCAATATAAACTGGCTTTAATTTTGTTGTAAACACACTGTATGAATTTATATTTAATCCTTTCGGCAAATTGCTTGCTATTTAATAAATTACTTGATTCTATTTTAGTCACTAAACAAACATATTTCCAAATATTCCACTCAATAACCTATTCCAATAATGTGGGATGACTTAAAACAAACTTTTGGGTACGTATGTTTATCAATTATTTACTTTGTCTTATTCGTTGATACTCGTTAACTAATGATGCAATTAAAATTAAGTTAATCTTGAATTATACATGAGATTATGTTGCGTTTCAATAAACGTCTTATATTAAATTGCTTCTTTTACTGATAAATATAATCCCTTGCTTGAAATTTACTTTTGATTTTTTTTAAAATCATTTATATTATGTTACGTTTAAATCTAAAATCCATTTTGTTTAAAATATTTTATTGTTGTTATTTTTATTTTGCATATGTATGGCAGTTAAATGATTTATAGATTTACAAATTTTAAAATTGTTTGTTAAAGTGTTTTATAGACAACTTTAAATTATGAAATTATGTAGGCAAAACAGCTTAAAACAGGTTTTAATTGGAGTATTCATTAAAACCCAGGAGAAATTAGATATATAAAGATTAGATCACTCTTGCTGTCTATTTAAGTATTAAATTGATTAGATTATTTCAGAAAATGTTTTAATTTGATTTTATTAGGAGAGATAATAGTTTAGAAGCAAAATAAAGAGTGAAGTAAATATTTGTTATCAGTCCATTGTATCGTAATTAATTGCGCAACATTAAGCAATACAGTTATTAATACATTTAATGATAAACTTACGAAATGAGGTGATTTATGTTAATTAAAATTAAAAAGCAACTATAAGTCATATAAAAAATGTCTAAAATTGATAATGATGATAATTTATAGGTAAAAATTTGAATCTAATTTATTTGTTGGCATTATAATTTAAAGTATAAGAAATAATCAGCCATATAAATTTTGTTTGAAACATTAAAATTGATCAACACAACTAAATAATTTAAAAAAATATTGTGTAGTTTTTATTTCAACACAATTTGATTAAAAGTAACTGTTAATCATACACACGTTAAGCTACGATTCTAGCTTACAAATGAAAGTTCTTTAGTTGCGTCTACGATAATTATCTTTATAAATATCTTATTAGCTTGGTAAATAACTAAGTCATTTTAGTAACACGTGGTTCAAAATAATTCTGGTGTCACGTTTTTTTAAGTGTATGGATATTTGTTTTATAAATGATTACAAACCCGCTTCTGTGGCTGAATGATATATTGCGTCACTCTTGGCAATAGGCTAGAGATACCATGATTGTGAATGTGGGGAATGCCAGACCTCCACCTTGGTTCGGATTCCACTTTAAACTGTAGGTCCTCCATTTCATCTCACAATCACCCTACCATTACACATTAGCGTAAGTGCGTATAACCCGAACGGGTAGTACAAAATTGTGATAACTTTTTTCTATCACGCACAAGTTTATATTATATATATGAACTGATACTTTCGCTCGACTACTTAGAGAGAGGAGTATTGTGATAATAAAATATATGGACCTCAAGATTTTGACTAAAAAATGTCAACCTTTCATGATACCCTAAAAAAGAAGTGTTTTTTTTTTGTTGCGATACCCCCTGTTGTATTTTAGCCAGGACAGAAAACATTTTACTGGTCAGGTTAAAACATGGTATCTAGGGTTTTCATAAAGTCCCCCCTTCCTAGAGTGGTCCTGGAATTTTTTGAATTATATAGCTAAGACTAAAATTAAGGGTAGTTTACTGAAGGGGAAAAAGAGGGGGGGGGAAATTTATTTTCTCAAAATTCGTTTCAACGATTTTGATTAAATCTTGTTCATAGGAACTGTTTTATTTTAAAACCATAATGGCGATTTTAATTTTTCCATAGAAATGATTTTGAGGGTACTTTACATAAGCAGAAATATCAAATTTTGATTATAGCCCTGTAGCTATTTAATATACTAAATAACTTGTCACTGTGAATTTGTAGTACTGTTAAAACGAAACATATTTTAATCTGAAATATATTTTTTAATAAATCTATTGTTTCTGACCGATAAGCATAAATCTATATATCAGTGGCGTTTATTCAACGGAAGCAAGGGAAGCAGCGCCTCCCTAAAATTGAAAAGGAAATAAAGAAAATAAGAGGAAAATAAAGTGAAAACAACCTATTATATTATGAAACCTCTCCAAAAATTAGTATAGCAACCATCGGGAGAATTATCTAAAATACATGTTTATCCACAAGAAAAGAAAATATGTTAATAATCAACTGTTTTAAGTTAGCGTTGCAATGCATCATGGGTCAACATACAGCGTGTGAATTACTGCACCACTCAAGCAGATTCTGTTTTCTATTTTCGCCGAACGTGTGAATTAAACTTTAAGGTAAATTTAAGTGAGACTGATTTTTATTATTCTTAACTAAAAGTATTCTATCACTTGAGAGGTAATATCGCACAGAGTCTGGAAAGATCTCTCATTTATAAGGATGCTGTTTGTCTTGTCTGTAAACTTGTACAGGTACTTCCAGAAAGTTCAGGAAAGATTCGCTATTTTGTGTGTGTGTGTGTGTGTTTTTTCACGAAAACTACAGTGGCACAAATTATGGGATAGAATATTCTTGTTGAACAAATTCAGCACTAAATATCGGTATATATTTCAGAATTTGTGCCGTTATGGGTGTTGCTACGTGAAATTGGCAGCAACCAGAGTTTTTTTTTTAATGTTTTCACAACAACTATGACGACACAAATTATGAGATTGGTATATTCTTGTGGCACAAATTCAATATTAAATATCGGTATATATCTCAGAATTTTTGCCGTTATGGGTGTTGCTACGTGAAATTGGCAGCACCCAGAGTTTTTTTTTTTTATGTTTTCACAACAACTATGACGACACAAATTATGAGATTGGTATATTCTTGTGGCACAAATTCAATATTAAATATCGGTATATATTTCAGAATTTGTGCCGTTATGGGTGTTGCTACGTGAAATTGGCAGCACCCAGAGTTTTTTATTTATGTTTTCACAACAACTATGACGACACAAATTATGAGATTGGTATATTCTTGTGGCACAAATTCAATATTAAATATCGGTATATATTTCAGAATTTGTGCCGTTATGGGTGTTGCTACGTGAAATTGGCAGCACCCAGAGTTTGTTTTTATGTTTTCACAACAACTATGACGACACAAATTATGAGATTGGTATATTCTTGTGGCACAAATTCAATATTAAATATCGGTATATATCTCAGAATTTGTGCCGTTATGGGTATTGCTACGTGAAATTGGCAGCAACCAGAGTTTTTTTTTTAATGTTTTCACAACAACTATGACGACACAAATTATGAGATTGGTATATTCTTGTGGCACAAATTCAATATTAAATATCGGTATATATTTCAGAATTTGTGCCGTTATGGCTGTTGCTACGTGAAATTGGCAGCACCCAGAGTTTTTTTTTTATGTTTTCACAACAACTATGACGACACAAATTATGAGATTGGTATATTCTTGTGGCACAAATTCAATATTAAATATCGGTATAAGTATAATAATTTGTGCCATTTGTAGTGCTTCCAGCTTCACGGACCTGTATAAATTTTGTTTCTTGTTCAGTACTCTTTCGTGCGTGCATGCACAGTTCATTCTGTCGCTATACTATCCCCCTTATACAGAGTGCCTCTTAAGTCGCAATCTATTTGGCGAAATCCAACAAATTCAATAACAAATTTTTATTATAACAAGATTCTAATCACATTATTACACATAATACAGATCTTGTAATTATTGTCGGTTCTTATCGAAAAGATTACGCACATATTCAATGCCTGCTCGGGTTAATCTTAACTGTCCAGATCTTATCTCGTTGGGCTCAAATAAAATTCGCTTGGATACCACCTGAAGGTCACACATTTCTTTCTCTGTATGACCCCGTTTTTTGAAACATTCTTGCAAAACATTCCCCTAATTTAATTATGTGGTATATCTTATAAAACAAATGCTACTGCATAAATAGGTTAATTCAAATTCATCACGATTGGTATGGCACTGGAAATAAAATAATTATAATAGTAGATAAATTATGGAATGTTGGTCACAATGTAAATACCTATTTTTCGTATAAATGTATTCTTATAATCATGTCATTTTGACATTTTTATTAAATTCATCTGATTTCACTACATATATAGTGACTTTAGGGACCACCTCATAATCACAATCATCATCAACTGTTTCCATCGTGAGGTCGGGTAAGCTTAGTTAAATCCCTCCATCTCCCTCTATTCTTCTACCACCCTTCCTCATTTAATCCCTCCCACTATTCTCCTTTCACTTGAACACTTTCTGTTATCTGCTCCTCCCATCACTATCGTGGCCTCCCTTGCGGTCTTTTTTTTCCTAAATACTTCATTTCCAACCTTTTCTTTGGTATTTTATCCTTTTTCATCCTCATTACATGCCCATACCATCTCACTATTTCTTCCTCTACTATCTCATGTACCCCAAGATACTCATTGCTTACTCATGCCATCTCAGTCTTGCTTCCTCTACTATCTCATGTACTCCAACATCCTCCTTACATGTCCATACCATCTCAGTCTTGCTTCCTCTACTATCTCATGTACTCCAACATCCTCATTGCATGCTCATACCATCTCAGTCTTGCTTCCTCTACTATCTCATGTACTCCAACATCCTCATTGCATGCCCATACCATCTCAGTCTTGCTTCCTCTACTATCTCATGTACTCCAACATCCTCCTTACATGCCCATACCATCTCAGTCTTGCTTCCTCTACTATCTCATGTACTCCAACATCCTCATTACATGTCCATACCATCTCACTCTTGCTTCCTCTACTATCTCATGTACTCCAACATCCTCATTCCATGCCCATACCATCTCAGTCTTGCTTCCTCTACTATCTCATGTACTCCAACATCCTCATTACATGCCCATACCATCTCAGTCTTGCTTCCTCTACTATCTCATGTACTCCAACATCCTCATTACATGTCCATACCATCTCACTCTTGCTTCCTCTACTATCTCATGTACTCCAACATCCTCATTCCATGCCCATACCATCTCAGTCTTGCTTCCTCTACTATCTCATGTACTCCAACATCCTCATTACATGTCCATACCATCTCACTCTTGCTTCCTCTACTATCTCATGTACTCCAACATCCTCCTTACATGCCCATACCATCTCAGTCTTGCTTCCTCTACTATCTCATGTACTCCAACATCCTCATTGCATGCTCATACCATCTCAGTCTTGCTTCCTCTACTATCTCATGTACTCCAACATCCTCATTGCATGCCATACCATCTCAGTCTTGCTTCCTCTACTATCTCATGTACTCCAACATCCTCCTTACATGCCCATACCATCTCAGTCTTGCTTCCTCTACTATCTCATGTACTCCAACATCCTCATTACATGTCCATACCATCTCACTCTTGCTTCCTCTACTATCTCATGTACTCCAACATCCTCATTGCATGCTCATACCATCTCAGTCTTGCTTCCTCTACTATCTCATGTACTCCAACATCCTCCTTACATGCCCATACCATCTCAGTCTTGCTTCCTCTACTATCTCATGTACTCCAACATCCTCATTACATGCCCATACCATCTCGCTCTTGCTTCCTCTACTATCTCATGTACTCCAACATCCTCATTCCATGCCCATACCATCTCAGTCTTGCTTCCTCTACTATCTCATGTACTCCAACATCCTCATTACATGTCCATACCATCTCACTCTTGCTTCCTCTACTATCTCATGTACTCCAACATCCTCCTTACATGCCCATACCATCTCAGTCTTGCTTCCTCTACTATCTCATGTACTCCAACATCCTCATTACATGTCCATACCATCTCACTCTTGCTTCCTCTACTATCTCATGTACTCCAACATCCTCCTTACATGCCCATACCATCTCAGTCTTGCTTCCTCTACTATCTCATGTACTCCAACATCCTCATTGCATGCTCATACCATCTCACTCTTGCTTCCTCTACTATCTCATGTACTCCAACATCCTCATTGCATGCCCATACCATCTCAGTCTTGCTTCCTCTACTATCTCATGTACTCCAACATCCTCCTTACATGCCCATACCATCTCAGTCTTGCTTCCTCTACTATCTCATGTACTCCAACATCCTCATTACATGTCCATACCATCTCACTCTTGCTTCCTCTACTATCTCATGTACTCCAACATCCTCATTGCATGCTCATACCATCTCAGTCTTGCTTCCTCTACTATCTCATGTACTCCAACATCCTCCTTACATGCCCATACCATCTCAGTCTTGCTTCCTCTACTATCTCATGTACTCCAACATCCTCATTACATGCCCATACCATCTCGCTCTTGCTTCCTCTACTATCTCATGTACTCCAACATCCTCATTCCATGCCCATACCATCTCAGTCTTGCTTCCTCTACTATCTCATGTACTCCAACATCCTCATTACATGTCCATACCATCTCACTCTTGCTTCCTCTACTATCTCATGTACTCCAACATCCTCCTTACATGCCCATACCATCTCAGTCTTGCTTCCTCTACTATCTCATGTACTCCCTGTACCCCAACTCTTTCCCAGATAACTTCATTCCTAATCTTGTTTATCCTCGTGACAGCGACTTGCTCCTCACAAACTTCATTCCCACTTGTACAGTAAATATATTTTAAGGAAGAAAGACTCATTTTGAAATAAATTGAGTGTTAAAATATTAATAAGTCCAATGAAATTATGTATACTGAGGAAAAAGTATCCGCTTCGGTGACAGAAAAGTTTAAGCATCTCTTTAAATTGACTGTTAATGACTGGGATATACTACCTTGAATCTCGGTAGGGTGTAATGATGATGTTTTTTCATAGTTAATTTACTAAGCTTCCTCAACGAAAATACGGGTAAATGCCCTCTAAGCTCATCTCTTGTCATCCCTAACACATTAGTTTAGTTACTAAATAACATGTGTGTACCCGAACGGATAGTATCTGCATTGCAAAAGAAAAGAAAAACCTTGCATGTTTATATTTCTTGTAATAATATTATTCGTAATAAAGACATTAAATTACAAAAAACATATATATTTATATATATATTAGTACAAGTCTTACTACCCATACGAGTTATACGCCTTTGTACTAATTAGATTTTAAGGATTAGGAAGGTTTTAATTGAGAGGAAGTGCAGACGAATTTGCGTTTAAGGAGAGTGGAAAACTGTTTAGGTTAAACGACCCTCAGTGAATTCAACCAGGGTCGAACCCCGATCTCCCCGTCTTTGGCAGTTTAGTCTAACAAAAGAGTAGCGCGTTAGACCACGCGGCCCCCGAAGGGGTTATTATATATTTTGATTGATTATGGAATTACTAATATAATTTGAATGTCGAGTCTTAGGATTGATTCCTTATATAACAGAAAGTGTGATCATAGGTGAAGTGGGTCCCCCTAAAACAACGGCTGTGGTATCGTGTTGTTTATATTCTAGATTTAAATTAGTTTATAGATTTAATATAGAATGTAAGTCGTATTCTGATATAATCAGGGAGTTGCTAAAGTTCACGTTAAATACCGCAAATAATATTAACAATAATAATAATAATAATAATAATAATTTTGCTTGCTATTATTTCTTTAAGTTTAAAACCAAAGTTGTAAATGTATTATTCTAATTTTTGTCAAGCAAGGAGGCAATTTAAAGGAAATTAATCAATGTTATAATGGAGGGGAAATATAAAAATCAAAAGTAAAAAAAAACATCTCAGTTCATACTGCTGAAATTCAAACTTTGACCTGTTTGTCAGAGTCAACTGAACTCAATGAGACATCTTATAAATTCTTACATCACAAGTATCCAAATACTTAGAAATGTGGATTAAATATAACTTTAATTTGAATCTTTCACACCAATAATAATAATAATAATAATAATAATAATAATAATAATAATATATAATAATAATAATAATAATAATAACAATAATAATAATATAGAATACGAGAAGCTTAAAAAATAAAAATAAACAATATTGGTTTAGTGAAGTTTTAAAATTTACTAAATGTTATCACGAATCAAATAGCCGAAGCTATTATGTATGCATTTAGTGAGGGATCACTACACACAGATATCATATTATGAAAATTGAAAAATATCACCTGGACACGGGAATCGAATCCGGGACCTTTGGCTTGGAACGCCACTGCTGCAGTGGCGTACTAAGCCAAAGGTTCCGGGTTCGATTACCGTGTCCAAGTGTCATTTTTCAATTTTCAGAATAAACGTTATTAATTACTTCATTTCAATTTTGATATTCTATATTTTATTTGGATCATAAGCCTACTGTAAATAAATGTACTATGTGGTAAAATGTATCTTTGTAATTTTATGGTAAAATAATACATATATTATTTTATGGTAACATAATACAGGGTGGCCCACGGAAAAATAACCCGCCCCCTATATCCAACAGGCCCTCACTCTGAATTGGAGGAGGTCAATCCCTTTCCACCCATATTATGACATGAAGAATGAGCAAGTGAACTGCTTGTATGAAGGTTTATTGAATCATTATTCATATCACAATATAGGTGGAAGGGGAGTGAGCTCCTCCAATTCAGAGTAAGTCGCAAGCTGGGTAAAGAAGGCGGGCTACTTTACCGTGGGACACCCTGTATATATACATTAAAGTTTTGTATTAAATCAAAAAAGTTCTAAAGAAAAAAATCCTTAAAATAAGATAAGCATATACACATATTATTACACATCATTTATATTAACGCCGTAGTCTTGCAATTGTAAAATGCTACAACAGATAGAATATATTATAATAAAAGTCTCTATTTTTTAACTTAAATATATCATGGTTATTAATTTACTTTAAATTAATGTAGCAATTCTTTTAAAATTATTTATTCCCAATAACAAGTCTACTAGTTTATTGTTTTTATAAATATATTTTTATTATTTAAATCCAACCTCTCTTGGAAAATTCATTTACAGTTTGAGAAATCCACCTAAAGAAAAACTCGCCCAAACCCTTTTTGAACTGATCGCAGGCAAAGTTAAAATTCTCAAATTCGGAAAACTCAGACGGTAGCTTTCTTTGTCAATACAGATTGGTCTGCAACATTTCTACAACATGGGTGAACTCCTTTGGTGCTACCAATTCTATTTCTTCAAGAAATGTCTCGAAAGAGAAGGCCCAATATCACAGTCTAGAAGTTGAAGAAATTCGATCAAGCTGTCGTAGTAAACACGGATAAGCTCATCGTAATGATCGACGACCAATCCCATCTCGTGCTAGTGTATAGAAGAAAATTAAATCTTGAATTGGAGAACAATACGCGGCCACCTGAAAATCAACTATTTTGAAACCAATAGGTGATTCCCTTTTAACATCATCTTCCGCATATCGGAACATCATGTTGCTCGTCCAAAAGTCGCGGTGAGCTATCGATTTAAAAGCTTCACTCCCGATGACAGAGCTTGCAGACAATAAATAGGTTTTCTCGAAAACGACTTCAACCTTACCAGCGTGTTGTTTACAATCAGGGATGGATTTAATATATTCTAAAATCTGTTTTTTGGGTTCATTTTCATCGGGAGGGGTGACGGTGGAGGGTCGACAAGCCCTGAGCACGGTGTCCTTGAACACCTGCGGCTTGTGGTTCCTGATGGCTATGGCGGTGGCGTGGAAACGGCTAGGTTGGCAATGGCAAGCTTAGAGTGTCTCATGTCTAACCTTTCTGACGATCACCTGTAACGAAGCCCTTGGCTTTCAAGTTTTCTAGAAGGAGGAGGGCCCCGTCGCCCACTGGTTGACCAACATCCTCGCCTCTTGTAGCCCTTGCACCGTAGCATGCTGGGAATGCGTCGAGGAACTTATCAGCCGGTACCTAGGAAGGTGTGAACATATTAATCTACTTGAATATCTAATTATATAGCCTAAGTGAAGATTATTATTAAACATTAAAATAATATCCATCAAGAGAAAACAAATATTTGGTGGATCATCTTTAGGTTCATGTGTTGTATATATTTCCATTCTATTATAAAATAAAACCTTTTGCTCCAACTGGCCTGCCAAAAAAAAAAAGGCATTAAATAATAATTTTAAAATCATATGAACAATGTTTTAATAAATTGAGCATTAAAAAAATCTTCCTTTAGTAGGTTCGTCGCCGTGGCTAGCGTTTAGTATAGTGGAAAATCATTCAGATAAATTTCTCAGTTTACTGTAAATGCTTTATCCCATTATTAATGTATACGTCACTAAGAAACATAATTAGAAACATAACAAGTCACCAAAGTAAAACATTAATGAATAAATAATTATTATAAAGTAGAAATATCAAACCTACCTTCTTTTCCTTCTGAATCTTTTCATATTCCGGTCGTACCAGAACATACATGTCGTTCTCTTTCCTCACAGTAATATCACATTGGAACATCTCCCTAAGTATCTCTGCCAGGGGTACCAACTTGGCCACCAAGGCTAGTTTCTCATGGCTAGGGCTCAATATCACATCAAGTGAAAGAATATTACTACCATAATTGTCCCCTGGTTTGGTTAGAGGAGTCGTTTCGAAACTTTCCACACTAGTATTCGAGTCAAGGTGAGGTCTCATCACTTCCTCGAGGTCGGATTTAGTGATCAGTTCCGGTTTTTCAGAAGCCATTGCAACAACTAATATTAAAAAAAAAAAATTGAATTTGCGTGCCAATATTTTATGATCCATACAACTCTAGTGTTAATAAACAGGTTCGAAAAGTTAATTATTAATGTCAATAATAAACCTAGATTATGATCAAAATGACTTATTTTAAGTGATAACGTTTCTGAGATAATTTTATTTCTATCTACCTTCTGTTCAAGTTAGTGTTGTAATTTTTTTTAACTAATCTTAATCACAAACTAATTTATCAATCTTGAAAATACAGGCTTGTGTTCAAGATCATTGTTTCCAGCACAAACTCTTTCTTTTGACATGTTTCATGATTTATTTTATGTTTCCATTTAAAGATTTTTAACTCTCTCTCAATACATTACTGTTTCTACTTTAATCTTCTCACCTTTTCCCTTAATAACAATTTAAGCAATTAATAATCTCAAATTTCAGTAATGGCCATAAGGAGCATACCGTTGCAAAATTGTGTCTGTTTGAGACAGACTGAATTATTTTATTAGAAACATATTGGCTAATAATGTGTATACACTTTATGGGAATGTATTGGAAGTTTGGGTTATCTCAATAATTAAGGAGTTGACAGGAAGAAAGAAGTTAGTAAGCTAAGGCCTTTTTGTTAATCAAAGAGTTTATCTGGTTTAATACTGTCACTAACAAAATTTGTATCGATACCCTTATATTTCACCAAACTATGTATCGTTTTCTAGGCCTGTGTTGGTACTATTGGAAAACATCTTATGTTTTATTCTTGACTTTGTTTTTGTAAATATTATCCATTACAATAAATGATAAAAGCTACTAATTATAAGGATATTCATATTTTTTGCGAAATTAAATGATAGGAACGTGAAAATGAACAAAAATATACATAAATGTGTGAAACTGAAAATGACTTTTGTACAGAGATTTAAAATTAATTAGAAACTTCTTACACAGACTATGATTTAGAGCTAGTCTCAAAGAGGAGCCTACGTTTGGATGGTAAAATGTCTGTTAATTCTGATTTATGTTTCATTTCACGCGAAAATAAAACGTGATGAGAAGTCTTACAAAAATTTCGAAAGCTAAACGTGCGGAGAAAACCCTTTTTGTGCACGTTAGATACCTCTAATCCAAAACCTTATTTTGAAAAGATTTCAAATGAAAATCAATAATAAATTTAGGGCTTTTATAGCGTTGGTGATAAGCGCAAACAAGTTGTTCCTTATCATCATGTGTGATAAGCAAGGAGATTAAATCGCGTAGAGTGAATGTGGTCATTATTAAAGCTCGAAACTGTTTTGGGGAATACAATATAACAGTTTGTGGCTGTAGATATTTGATTTTCCGCAATATTTATTTTCACTCTACTATATTTCATTAAAATGAGTCCGTAATGTTCAAAGAAGAATTAAAGCAAGAGATTCATGAGCGTTAAAATTGTTCAAAGAAGAGTTTAAGAAAGGCAGCCAGCGGTTCGAGGAAACTGGAGGCAAACATGACAATCGTCCTCATAAAATGTCACAGTCTTTTGGAAACTTAATCGAGGAACACTGGGCATCCATTCCCCACTTTCGGTTTCACTATACAACCAATAAAATTAATAGTGTTTATTTTGAAACCCTGCATTGAATGTAACTAAATTGTTTGGTCGTTTTAAAAAATAATTTAAACAGAAAACCAACTTAGAAGTGAAGATGAAGTTTCAACATATTTTAAACATTTTCGTCATATTTACCTATGCATTCCGTCAGTCTCTTACTAATATCTGCAATATTTGTGAAAAGTGTTCAGAAAATCTACAATGTAACACTGAGACAGGGACTCTCTGAATATAAAAAATAAGAAAGTTGCAGTTTAAATTTAACACATTATAACAATAAATAATAGGGAAAAGCAATGGGAGCAAACACATCTTGACTTTTGAATTTGACTACGGACCAAATTCACCCTTTCCAAAGCTCAATGATAAGATCGTTACTTTACATGACGATCACTTCTGTGATATAGTTGCTAGAAATCGTAATGTTACATGAACACTATTGCTCGTAGATAATTTCTTATCAAACATTAATGGAGATAAAGAGTCAATAGATGTTACTAATACAGAACATTGTTGAAATTTTAAATGATTTTTAAAAATTAGAGTACACTCTAACTAAAATATACCTTCCTCATACCCACCTAACAACAGTAATTAATTTCGGAACTAAGAAGATTTTTTTAAATCCACGCCATATTTTTGCTAGAAACAAGATGATAAGGCTAAGTTATGATAAAATACAAACATTTAAAAGCACGACCAGTCTTGGATCCAAACACGATCTTTAAGATAATAAAATATATTTGTTAGCTGTCATGAAGGAATATTCGTTGACTGCACAGTTACATACAATGAATTTAGATAAACTACTTTTAGTTGCAATTCGATCAAACCCACTTCGGTGGCTGCATAGTCTAATACGCCACTCTCGCCAGTATTTTTATTTACCGATGACGAGGAGATCGAGTTTCGAATTTCGGTCAAGTGTACTTGGTTTAGGTTTTATCAAAATGTATTTTCCCTATCCCTTTACGCAAACGCGGGTTTACTTCTTAAGAAATATAGATCCTCATCCATAAAATTATTAGCTTATTTAGTACATATGCTTATAGACAGAACGGGTAGTAAGACGTGGTGCTAAAAATAATGGTTCTAAAATTATTATATTTAAAACATTTATAATAGCTTTATATCTATTATTGTTATTTCATTTTATAAAAAAAAATATTATTTTAAATCAACATTGGATATATTTCTTATCAACATAGCCAGACATTTTAAACCTTGTAAATGTAGAAAAAATAATTGAATAAATAAAGTAAATTCAGTTTGTCTTGAACGGTAGCAATATTACTTTGATTGACTAAACCATGGACCTATCTTGTAAGCTATACCATAGTGTAATACTGTAAGGAGAGCTTATTGCCTTTCAGAGTAAATAAAGGGTAACTTACCATTAGCTCTACACCTGACAAAATTAAGTTATCAATATTTATATATTTTTGGAACAGAAAATAGTTTAAATAATTATAAAACTAACTTAAAGCCATTAAAGTACTAGTTGGAATAGTAACTACGATTTTCCACTTTTAACACAATATCTTTTCAACTCTCTAAATTAGTATCTATTTTTTTAACAATACACTTACTATTCTCTAGGATTTTATTTTTGTAAATAATTGTTTTATTTAAATTTCAACGCAATTTGATTAAAATTAACAATTCATCATGCACACGTTGAGTCGGCTAATGCTGCCAGAATACGACTGAAATATTTATCTGGTTGCGTCTAAGATGATAACATCGATACAGATCTAATCTGTTAGGTGAATAATCACGTAATTTTAGAAATTAGTGATTCAAAAAATGCTGTCTGTCTTTCTTGGATGTCTGAACATATTTTTGGCATGTACAAATTTATATAGATTTGTTAGTTTTAATACGTAGATTTATTATTATTAATATTATTATTAGTATTAGGTGTTCTATCTTACGACACTATCTTTAATTTCGTCTTTGCCTCCTCATTTAGCTCACAGAATTTTCTTCATTTCTTTGAGTCATCTAAAATTTTAATCCTCCTTTGTCCTAAGCGCTGTTCTTATAAATAAATTATGCAAATATTTTAAATATCACTAAATAAATTTTCTTATATTGTCAATAAATGTAAAAAAATCTTGGTAGATCTAGATGTATAGATAATAATTCATCCCTCTTGTTACTCACTCATTAGTTAACTCACTCACTCTGGTAACATTTTAAAATAAAATTATGATTATTATTAGCACCGCGTCTTACTACCCGTTCGGGTTATACGCACTTACGCTAATGTGTAATGGTAGGGTGATTGTGAGATGAAAATGAAGGACCTACAGTTTAACGTGGAATCCGAACCACGGTGGCGACCTGGCATTCCACACATTCACAAGATGTCTTGTCAGAGGTGAAGGAAGGGTTTGGTAATCAGATAAATCTTTGCCGGGACCGAGGATCGAACCCCGGCCGCCAGTATAGAAGTCTGACACCGTACCCCTAGACCACCAGGTCACCCACTTAAAATAAAACATTCTTATAGAAGTCCAAGGTCTTGTTGTGAATACTATGAGATTATATAACATTTCAGTTTCGGCGTAGTCATTGACCTTGTTGGTAATTTAAATAGATAACATCGCGTTCACCGAGTAGCTCTTAATCAATTGCATGATTATTATAATGTGAAAAATATTCATAGATTTGAAAAATGACTCTTAGACACGGGAATCGTACCTTGATCATTTAACTTAATTAAAAAAAAGCTTAATTTTGTCTCACAATATAAAATAGTTTTGCATTGTATGTTTTTACGACTGAAGATTGTTTAATAGAGCTCCGTAAATAGGTGGATCCATTAAAAAAAAAAAGACAGATCTCTGCTTATCGAGAAATGATAAACCCACTTTTTGATATAATAAAATTATCTAGTACAAACAGTTGGGAATCTAACCAAGACCTCTAAGCTAAGAATATATACTACATGCCAGATCTGAGATTCTTTTCATCGGCTGTTCTCGGATACACAATGTGAACGTAAATAAACTACATTTAATATCAACTGGTTCTAACAATATTATATTTGAAACACTTGTAATGATTACCTTTAACTAGTAGGTTTATTGTTATTTTATTAAAAAAAAAACATAGGAATGTATAATCGACACTGGATTAATTTCTTATCATTCAGAGTTAATCATTTTTAAATGCGTTTGTTGAAATAAAAATTAGTTCAAAAAATAATGTACTACAGACTTGAAAAAATTAAGTTAACTAGTCATTATTATTTTGGATGTATATGCATGTATATTTGACGATATAGAATAATAACATTTTTAAGTTATCAACACAACGATTGTCGAAAAACTAGTAAATTTAGTAACAATATGTTTCCACAGTCAATATAATACATTCTTAACTCCCTGCTTTTTATCAATAAACTTACTATTTTTCCCAACTTCTATTTTTTATTTCAACACAATTTGATTAAAAGTAACTGTTAATCATACACACGTTAAGCTACGATTCTAGCTTACAAATGAAAGTTCTTAAGTTGCGTCTACGATAATTATCTTTATAAATATCTTATTAGCTTGGTAATTAACTACGTCATTTTATCAACACGTGGTTCAAAAAAATCTTGCTATCACATATTTCTTAATTGTATGGATATTTGTTTTATAAATTATTACAAACCCGCTTCGGTGTTTGAATGATATATTGCGTCACTCTTGGCAATAGTCTAGAGATATGATTGTGAATGTGTGGAATGCCAGGCCAACACCGTGGTTCGGATCCCACTTTAAACTAACAATCACCCTACCTTTACACATTTTCGTAAGTGCTTATACGTCAAATGGGTAGTAAGACGTGATGCTAATAATTATTTCAATTTCCTTACTACAGTGCTGGCCAACAGTCGTAAGATCTATAATAGACCAGCACTGAAAAGTACACAATTACCTTACAAATACATACTCGTATATTTACATGAGAAAATAAGATAAACAATAAGAGTTGTATAATTTTATATATTGTTTAATAGTGCTGGACAAAAGTAATTAATAATGATAAGAAGAAAATATAGTAATAAGCACAAATGAATAAAGAATGGTTTTAATCAATATAAATTTGCAAAAAATAAATCAGTATATTGTAAATTTACATATTATAGGCAGAACCTTTACATGAAAAATTATCAAAATGAGCTTTCTTTAAATAACTCTTTAATTTTAGGTTTGATTTATGATAAAAGTCAAATTCAACAAAGCTAGAATTGGAACTATAGAAACAATGACCTATAGAACTATAATAATAATAATAATAATAATAATAATAATAATAATAATAATAATAGAACTATAATAATAATAATAATAATAGTGGTTTAGTGAAGTTCTAAAAACTTACTATATGTTATTAATAACTACATTATATTTTTATATTCTAAATTTTATTTGGATCATAAGCATTCTGCAAAATGAATTTATTATGTAATAAAATGTATCTATTATAATTTTATGGTAAAATAATATATATTGTATTTTTGGTTACATAATATATATACATTAAATTTTATATTAAATCTAAACAGTTTAAAAACAAACTTATATAAATAAGATAAGCATAAACAAATATTATTACATACATAATCGATATTAATTCTCTAGTCTTGCACTTGTAAAATAATACAGATGATAACATACACTGTAATAAGTGTCTCTATTTTTAACTTAAAAGTATCATAGTTATGAATTTACATAAATTTAATATAGCAATTATTTTAAAATTATATATTCACATTAGCTAGTCTACTGGTTTTTTGTTTTTATAAATATATTTTTTATTAATTTTTATTATTTAAATCCAACCTCTCTTGGAAAATTCATTTACAGTTTGAGAAAGCCTTCTAAGGAAAAACTCTCCCAAACCCTTTTTGAACTGATCGGAGGTAAAGTCAACATTCTCAAATTCGGAAAACTCAGACGGTAAGCTTTCTTTGTCAATACAGATTGGTTGCAACATTTCTACAACATGGGTGAACTCCTTTGGTGCTACCAATTCTATTTCTTCAAGAAATGTCTCGAAAGAGAAAGGCCCTATATCACAGTCCAGAAGTTGAAGAAATTCGATCAAGCTGTCGTAGTAAACACGGATAAGCTCATCGTAATGATCGACGACCAATCCCATCTCAGTGCTAGTGTATAGGAAGAAAATTAAATCTTGAATTGGAGAACAATACACGACCACCTGAAAATCAACTATTTTGAAATCAATAGGTGATTCCCTTTTAACATCATCTTCCACATATCGGAACATCATGTTGCTCGTCCATAGGTCGCGATGAGCTATCGATTTAAAAGCTTCACTCCCTAAGACGGAGCTTGCGGACAAAAAATAGGTTTTCTCGAAAACGGCTTCAACCTTATCAGCGTGTTGTTTACAATCAGGGATGGATTTAATATATTCTAATATTTCTTTTTTGGGTTCATCTTCATCGGGAGGGCTGACGGTGGATGGTCGACAAGCCCTGAGTATGGTGTCCTTAAACACCTGCGGCTTGTGGTTCCTGATGGCTATGGCGGTGGCGTGGAAACGAGCTAGGTTGGCAATGGCAAGTTTGGAGTGTCTCATGTCTAGACCTTTCTGACGATCACCTGTAACGTAGCCCTTGGCTTTCAAGTTTTCTAGAAGGAGGAGGGCCCCGTCACCCACTGGTTGACCAACGTCCTCGCCCCTTGTAGCCCTTGCACCGTAGCATGCTGGGAATGCGTCGAGGAACTTATCAGCCGGTACCTAGGAAGGTGTGAACATATTAGTTTACTTTATTATCTAATTATGGAGCCTAAGTTATGATTATTGCTAAACATTAAAAGGATATACATAAATAGAAAACAAATATACCCAAACAATTAATGGGTTGATTATATTTATGATCATGTGTTGAAAATAATTAAATTTTATTATAAAATTAATCCTTTTGTCTCCGAATGCCCTCCCAAAAAAAAGTATCAAACAATTATTTTAAAATCTTATGAACAATTTATTATTATTATTATTAGCACGCGTCTTACTACCATTCGGGTTATACGCACTTACGCTAATGTGTAATGGTAGGGTGATTGTGAGATGAAATGGAGGACCTACAGTTTAACGTGGAATCCGAACCACGGTGGAGGCCTGGCATTCCCACAATGAACAATTTACAATAAAATCAAGCAATAATAAAAAAAAAATCTTACATTTATAGGTTCATTGCCGTAGTAGAGTTTAGAAGAGTTAAAAGCCATTCGGATACATTTCTGAGTTTACTGTAAATGATTTATACCATTATTAATGTATACGTCACCAAGTAACTTAATTAGAAACATTAACTAGTCACCAAAGTAACACATAAATAATTAAATAATTATTGCCAGGAGGAATATTAAACCAACCTTCTTTTCCTTCTGAATCTTTTCATATTCCGGTCGTACCAGAACATACATGTCGTTCTCTTTCCTCACAGTAATATCACATTGGAACATCTCCCTAAGTATCTCTGCCAGGGGTACCAACTTGGCCACCAAGGCTAGTTTCTCATGGCTAGGGCTCAATATCACATCAAGTGAAAGAATATTACTACCATAATTGTCCCCTGGTTTGGTTAGAGGAGTCGTTTCGAAACTTTCCACGCTAATATTCGAGTCAAGGTGAGGTTTCATCACTTCCTCGAGGTCGGATTTAGTGATCAGTTCCGGTTTTTCAGAAGCCATTGCAACAACTGAATAATAAAAAAAACATTTGAATTTCCATGGCAATATTTTATGATTTATACAACTCTAGTGTTAATAAACAGATTATAAAGTTAATTATTAAGTCAATAATAAGCTGTAGATATTTATCTAAATTACTTATTTTAAGTGATAAAAAATGTTTCTGAGATAATTTTATTTCTATTTACCTTCTGTTCTAGCTAATTTTTTTTTAATAAACTCAATCACAAATTAATTTAGCGATCTTGAAAATACAGGCTTGTGTACAAGATCATTGTTTCCAGCACAAAATCTTTCATTCATGACATGTTTCATGTTTTGTTTTATGTTTCCACTTAATGATTTTAAATTCTTTCTCCATACATATCGATTTCTACTTTAATCTTCTCAACTTTTCCCTTAATAACAATTTAAGCAATTAATAATCTCAAATTTCAGTAATGGTTATATGGAGCACACCGTTGCAAAATTGTGTCTGTTTGAGACAGACTGAATTATTTTATTAGAAACATTTCGGCTATAGAATGTGTATACACTTAATGGGAATTTATTGGAAGTTTGAGTTATCTCAATAATTGAGGAGTTAACTGGAAGAAAGAAGTTAGTAAGCTAAGTCCTTTTTGTCCAACCAAATGTTTATCTTGTTTCATACTCTCACTCACAAAATTTCGTATCGATAACTTTATTCTTCACCAAGTTATGGATATTTTTCTAGGCCTATGTTGGTACTACTATTGACAAATATTTTATGTTTTATCCTTGCCTCCGTTTGTTTTAAATATTATCCATTACAATAAATGTGAAAAGCTACTAATTATAAGGATTTATATATTTTTTAGAAAATCAGGTTAGAATGAATGAAAAAATACATAAATTTGTGAAAGTGAAAATGACTTTAGTACTGAGATTTCAAGTGAATTAGAAACTTTTTACTGAAACTATGATTTAGAGCTAGCCTCGAAGAGGAACCTACGTTTAGGTAGTAAAATGTCTGTTAATTCTTATTTATGGTTCATTTCACGCGAAAAAAAGAAATGCTGGGAAGTCTTTCAAAATTTTGAAAGCTGAACGTGTAGAGAAAAAACTGTTTGTGCACGTAGATACCTTTCATCCAAAACCTTATTTTGAAAAGATTTCAAATGAAAATCAATAATACAAGTTTAGGAGCTTTTAGAGCCTTGGTGATAAGCGCAAACAAGTTGTATTCTTATCATCATGTGTGATAAGCAAGGAGATTAAATCCCGTAGAGTGAATGTGTTCATTATTAAAGCTCGAAACTATTTGTGGGAATACAATATAAGTGTTTGTGGCTGTAGATATTTTGTATGTTGCAAATATTTAGTTTCACTCTACTATATTTCATTAAAATGAGTCCGTATTGTTCAAAGAAGAGTTAAAGCAAGAGATCATGAGCCCGTATTGCTCAAAGAAGAGTTTAAGAAAGGTAGCCAGCGGTTCGAGGAAACTAGAGGCAAACATGACAATCGTCCTCATAAAATGCCACAGCCTGTATGAAACTTAATCGAGGAACATTGGGCATCCATTCCCCACTTACGGTTTCACTATACAACCAATAAAAATAAAGTGTTTATTTTGAATTCCTCCATTGAATGTAACTAAATTGTTTGGTCGTTTTACAAAATAATTAAACAGAAAACCAACTTAGAAGTGAAGATGAAGTTTTCAACATATTTTAAACATTTTCGTTCATATTTACCCTATGCATTCCGTCAGCCTCTTACTAATATCTGCAATATTTGTGAAAAGTGTTCGAAAAATCTACAATGTAACACTGAGACAGGGACTCTTCTGAATATAAAAAAATAAGAAAGTTGCAGTTTAAATATAACACATTATAACAATAAATAATAGGGAAAAGCAATGGGAGCTAACACATCTTGACTTTTGAATTTGACTACGGACCAAATTCACCCTTTCCAAAGCTCAATGATAAGATCGTTACTTTACATGACGATCACTTCTGTGATATAGTTGCTAGAAATCGTAATGTTACATGAACACTATTGCTCGTAGATAATTTCTTATCAAACATTAATGGAGATAAAGAGTCAATAGATGTTACTAATACAGAACATTGTTGAATTTAATGAGTTTTAAAAATTAGAGTGCATTCTAACTAAAATATACCTTCCTCATACCCACCCAACAACAGTAATTAATTTCGGAACTAAGAAGATTTTTTTAAATCCACGCCATATTTTTGCTAGAAACAGATGATAAGGCTAAGTTATGATAAAATACAAACATATAAAAGCACGACCAGTCTTGGATCCAAACACGAACTCTAAGGTAATAACATATATTGGTCAGCTCTTGATTGTGACATATACATACAATGAATTTCAATAAACTACTTCTAGTAACAACTGGATCAAACCCACTCCAGGGGCTTTGTTGTGTAATACGCTATTCTGGCTGTAGATTAAACTACTAATGACGAGGAGATCGAGTTTCGAATTTCGGTCAAGTGTACTTGGTTTAGGTTTTCCAAAATAGTTTTAGACTATCCCTACACGTAAATGTGTGCAGATAAAATCTTAGAAATATAGATTTCCTCATTCTTAAAATCATTAGATTATTTAGTACTTATGCTTATAGCCAGAACGGGTAGAATGACGTGGTGTTAAAAAAATACTTGATCTTGATTATTATATTTAAAACATTCAATTTTTTTTTTATCTAGTATTGCTTTTACTATTTTATAAAAAGAAATATCAAATAGCCAGACATTTTAAATCTTGTATATGTTGTAAAAATAAATCAATAAATAAAGTACATTCAGTTTGCCTTGAACGGTAGCAATATTACTTTGACGGACTAATCCTGGTCCAATATTGTAAACTATACATACCATAGTGGAATAATGTAAGGAGAGCTTATTGCTTTTCAGAGTAAACCAAGGGTAACTTACTATTAGACCTGACAAAATTATATTATCAATATTTATATATTTATAAAAAATAAATAGTTTTAAGTAGTTATTAAATTAACTTAAAACAATTAAAGTACTAGTTTGGAATAATAACAATAATTTTCAACAGTTAACATAATATCTTTTCAAATCTCTAAATTAGTATCAACTTTTTAACAATAAACTTACTATTCTCTGCGTTTAATTTTTGTAAATAATGGTTTTATTTCAATTTCAATTAAATTTGATTAAAATTAACTATTCATCATGCACACGTCGAGTCGCTAATGCTGCCAGAATACGACTGAAATATTTATCTGGTTGCGTCTAAGTTGATAACATCGATACAGATCTAATCTGTTAGGTAAATAATCACGTCATTTTAGCAATTAGTGATTCAAATAATGCTAGCTTCATGTATTTCTTGGATGTCTGAACATATTTTATCAAGTACAAGTTTATATATATATTTGTCAGTTTTAATATGTCGATTTATTATTAGTATTATTAGGTGTTCTATCTTACGACACTTTCTTTCATTTCGTCAATGCTTCCTCATTTAGCTCCCAAAATTTCCTTAATTTCTTTGAGGTATCTAATATTTTAATCCTCCTTTGTCCTAAGCGCTTTTCTTATAAATAAATTATGCAAATATTTTAAATATCCCAAAATAATATTTCTTATATGGTAAATAAATTTAAAAAAATCTTGATAGATCTAGATGTATAGATAATAATTCATGCCTCTTGTTACTCACTCATTAGTTAACTCACTCACTCTGGTAACATTTTAAAATAAAACATTCTTATAGAAGTCCAAGGTCTTGTTGTGAATACTATGAGCTTATATAACATTTCAGTGTTTCGGCCTAGTCATTGACCTTGTTGGTAATTTAAATAGATAACATCGCGTTCACCGAGTAGCTCTTAATCAATAGCATGATTATTATAATGGTGAAAAATATTCATAGATTTGAAAAATACACTTTGACACGGGAATCGTACCTTGATCATTTAACTTAATTAAAAAAAAAGCTTAATTTTGTCTCACAATATAAAATAGATTTACATCTATGTTTTACGACTGAAGATTGTGTCATAGCTCCATAACTAGGAGGATACATTAAAAAAAAAAGCTAGATTTCTGCTTGACGAGAAATGATAAACTCACTTTTTGATATAATAAAATTATCTAGTACAACCAGTTGGGAATCTAACCGAGACCTCTAAGCTAAGAATATATAGTACATGCCAGATCTGAGATTCTTTTCATCGGTTGTTCTCGGATACACAATGTGAACGTAAATAAACTACATTTATTATCGACTGTTTCAAACAATATTATATTTGAAACACTTGTAATGATTACCTTTAACTAATAGGTCTATTGTTATTTTATTAAAAAAAAAAAACATAGAAGGTCGAATAGACACTGTATTAATATCTTATCCTCAGAGTTGATTATTTTTAAATAGTTTGTTGAAAAATAATAAGTTCAAGAAAATAATGTACCACTAAAAATGAAAATAAGGAAGTTAACTAGTCATAATTAATTTGTATGTATAGGTATGTATATTAGACGATAGAGATTAAGAAAATTTTTTAGTCATCAAAATATGGATGGTCGAAAAAATAGTAAAGTTAGTATCAAGAAGTTATGATATTGACTGTGTTAACTTATTAAATTCCTGATTTTTTATCAATAAACTTACCTTTTTTTCCCCACCCTTTTATTTTTAAGTTTAAACACAATTTTATTAAAAGTAACTGTTAATCATACACACGTTAAGTTAAGATTCTAGCTTGCAAATGAAAGTCCTTTAGTTGCGTCAACGATAATTATCTGTATAGATATCTTATTAGCTTGGTAAATAACTACGTCATTTTAGCAAAATGTGGCTCAAAAAATTTCAGCTGTCACGTCCTTTTTAAGTGTATGGATATTTGTTTTATAAATTATTACAAACCCGCTTCGGTGGATGAATGATATATTGCGTCACTCTTGGCAATACAATGATTGTGAATATGTGGAATGCCAGGCCAACACCGTAGTTCGATCCCACTTTAAACTCACAATCACCCTACCATTACACATTAGCGTAAGTGCTTATACACCAAACGGGTAGTAAGACGTGATGCTAATAATTATTTCAATTTCAATTTCCTTTATTACAGTGCTGGCCAACAGTCGTAAGATCTATAACAGCCTAGCACTGAAAAGTACACAATTACCTTACAAATATAAACCTTAACACGAGAAAATAAGATAAACATAAGAGTAAAATAATTTTAAAAATTGTTTAATAGTTCCGGAAAGAAGTAATTTATAATGATAAGAATAAAATATAGCAATAATTACAAATTAATAATGAATGGTCACAATCAGTAAAAATATTCGGAAATAAATTAGTATATTGTAAATTTAAATAGAAACCTCTACAGGAAAAGTTATCGAAATGAGATTTCTTTAAATAACTCTTTAATTTTAGATATTATTTATGATTAAAGACAAATAACACAAATCTAGAATTGGAACTATGGAAACAATGACCTATAGAGCAATAATAATAATAATAATAATAATAATATTGGTTAAGTGAAGTTCTAAAAAAAACTTACTATTTGTTATTAATTACTACATTTCAATTTTGATATTCTATATTTTATTTGGATCATAAGCATTTTGTAAAATGAATTTAATATGTAATAAAATGTATATATTATAATTTTAAAGTAAAATAATACATATGGTATTTTATGGTATCATTATATATATATATATATATATATATATATTTAAATTTTGTATTAAATATAAACAGTTTAAAAAACTTTGAAAATAAGATAAGCATAAACACATATTATTACATACATAATCGATATTAGTGCCGTAGTCTACCCCTTGTAAAATGCTACAGATGATAACATACACTGTAATAAATGTGTCTATTTTTAACATGAAAGTATCACAATTATTAATTTACTGGTGACCTGGCGGTCTAAGGGGTAAGGTGTCAGACTTCTATGCTGGCGGCCGGGGTTCAATCCTCGGTCCCGGCAAAGATTTATCTGATTACCAAACCCTTCCTTCACCTCTGACAAGACATCTTGTGAATGTGGAGAATGCCAGGCCTCCACCGTGGTTCGGATTCCACGTTAAACTGTAGGTCCTCCATTTCATCTCACAATCACCCTACCATTACACATTAGCGTAAGTGCGTATAACCCGAATGGGTAGTAAGACGCGGTGCTTAAATAATAATAATATATTAATTTACTTAAAATTAATGTAGCAATTCTTTTAAAACTATATATTCACATTAGCTAGTCAACTGGTTATTTTGTTTTTATAAATAGATTTTTAATAATTTATTATTATTTAAATCCAACCTCTCTTGTAAAATTCATTAACAGTTTGAGAAAGCCTTCTAAGGAAAACATGGCCCAGACCCTTTTTGAACTGATCGGAGGTAAAGTCAACATTGTCAAATTCAGAAAACTCAGAAGGTAAGATTTCTTTGTCAATACAAATTGGCTGCAACATTTTTACAACTTGGATGAACTCCTTTGGTGCTACCAATTCTATTTCTTCAAGAAATGTCTCGAAAGAGAAAGGCCCAATATCACAGTCCAGAAGTTGAAGAAATTCGATCAAGCTGTCGTAGTAAACACGGATAAGCTCATCGTAATGATCGACGACCAATCCCATCTCAGTGCTAGTGTATAAGAAGAAAATTAAATCTTGAATTGGAGAACAATACACGACCACCTGAAAATCAACTATTTTGAAACCCAAAAGGTGATTCCCTTTTAACATCATCTTCCACATATCGGAACATCATGTTGCTCGTCCAAAAGTCGCGGTGAGCTATCGATTTAAAAGCTTCACTCCGATGACGGAGCTTGCGGACAAAAAATAGGTTTTCTCGAAAACGGCTTCAACCTTATCAGCGTGTTGTTTACAATCAGGGATGGATTTAATATATTCTAAAATTTCCATTTTGTGTTCATCTTCATCGGGAAGGCCGACGGTTGAGGGTCGACATGCCCTGAGCACGGTGTCCTTGAACACCTGCGGCTTGTGGTTCCTGATGGCTATGGCGGTGGCGTGGAAACGGCTAGGTTGGCAATGGCAAGCTTAGAGTGTCTCATGTCTAGACCTTTCTGACGATCACCTGTAACGAGCCCTTGGCTTTCAAGTTTTCTAAAAGGAGGAGGGCCCCGTCGCCCACTGGTTGACCAACGTCCTCGCCTCTTGTAGCCCTTGCACCGTAGCATTCTGGGAATACGTCGAGGAACTTATCAGCCGGTACCTAGGAAGGCGTAAACATATTAATCAACTTTACTATATAATTATATATCCTAAGTGATTATTACTATTGAAAATTAAAAGAATATATATCAAGAGAAATATATCTATTCCCAACCAAATATTTGGTGGAAAATATTTAGGATCATGTGTTGAATATAATTCCATTCTATTATAAAATAAAACCTTTTTATCCGACTGCCCCGCCTAAATAAAGGTATTGAATAGTAATTTTAAAATCTTATAATAATTTATAATAAATTAAGCATTAAAAAAATCTTCCCTCTATAGGTTCTTCCCCGTGTAGCGTTCAGTATAGTTGAAAATCATTCAGATACATATCTGAGTTTACTGTAAATAATTTATCCTTTATTAATGTATACGTCACCAAGTAACTTAATTAGAAACATTAACTAGTCACCAAAGTAACACTATAAATAATTATTGCCAGGAGGAATATTAAACCAACCTTCTTTTCCTTCTGAATCTTTTCATATTCCGGTCGTACCAGAACATACATGTCGTTCTCTTTCCTCACAGTAATATCACATTGGAACATCTCCCTAAGTATCTCTGCCAGGGGTACCAACTTGGCCACCAAGGCTAGTTTCTCATGGCTAGGGCTCAATATCACATCAAGTGAAAGAATATTACTACCATAATTGTCCCCTGGTTTGGTTAGAGGAGTCGTTTCGAAACTTTCCACACTAGTATTCGAGTCAAGGTGAGGTCTCATCACTTCCTCGAGGTCGGATTTAGTGATCAGTTCCGGTTTGTCAGAAGCCATTGCAATAACTGAATAATAAAAAAAACATTGTATTTTCATGCCAATATTTTATGATTGAATCAGCTCTAATGTTAATAAACAAATTACAAAGTTAATTATCAATGTCAATAATAAGCTGTAGATTGTGATCTAAATGACTTATTTTAAGTGATAAATAATGTTTCTGAGATAATTTTATTTATATCTACCTTTTGTTGAAGTTAATGTTTTTTTAATAAACTCAATCACAAATTAAATTATCGATCTTGAAAATACAAGCTTGTGTACAAGATCATTGTTTCCAGCACAAACTCTTTCATTCATGACATGTTTCATGTTTTGTTTTATGTTTCCACTTAATGATTTTTAATTCTATCTCCATACAATGCGCTTTATACTTTAATTTTTTCAATTTTTGCTTTAATAACCATTTAAGCAATTAATAATCTCAAATTTCAATACTGGTCATATAGAGCACACCGTTTCAAAATTGTCTCTTTTTGAGACAGACTTGGTGACCTGGTGGTCTAGGGGTAAGGTGTCAGACTTCTGTGCTGGCGGCCGGGGTTCAATCCTTGGTCCAGGCACAGATTTATCTGATTACCAAACCCTTCCTATTCTTCTGACAAGACATCTTGTGAATGTGGGGAATGCAAGGCCTCCACCGTGGTTTGGATTCCACGTTAAACTGTAGGTCCTTCATTTCATCTCACAATCACCCTACCATTAAAAAAACATTAGCGTAAGTGCGTATAACCCGAACGGGTAGTAAGACGCTGTGCTAATAATAATAATAATAATAATAATAATAATAATAATAATAATGAGATAGACTGAATTATTTTATTAGAAACATATCAGCTATAGAAAGTAAACACACTTTATGGAAATGTATTCGAAGTTAGGGTTAACCCAATAATTCAGAAGTTGGCTGGAAGAAAGACGTTAAAAAGCAAAGCCTTTCTGTCCAACCAAATGTTTATTTTGTATAATATTGTCACACACAAAATTTGGTACCGATAACTTTATTCTTAACCAAGCTACGGATATTTTTCTAGGCTTATGTTGGTACTATTGACAAATATATCATGTTTTATCCTTGCCTCCGTTGGTTGTATATATTATTCATTCCTTTAATGTGAGTAGCTACTAATTATAAGTATTTTCATATTTTTGTGGAAAATCATAAGAGAGTGACGTGAAAATGTGTGAAAAAAGACATAAATGATTGAAAGGGAAAATTACTTTGTACAGAGATTTAAAATGAATTAGAAACTTTTTACTGAGACTATGATTTAAAACATAGTCTCAAAGAGGAACCGACGTTTGGGTATTAAAATGTCTGTTAATTCTAATTTATGGTTCATTTCATTCGAAAAAAAATACGTGATGGGAAGTGTTTCGAAAATTTGAAGCTGAAAGTGTAGAGAAAAAACTTTTTGTGCACGTATATACCTTTCATCCAAAACCTTATTTTTAAATTATTTCAAATGAAAATCAAAAATAGATTTTTAGGGGATTTTATAACCTTGGTGATAAGCGTAATCAAATTGTATTCTTATCATCATGTGTGATAAGCAAGGAGATTAAATCCCGTAGAGTGAATGTGTTCATTATTAAAGCTCGAAACTATTTGTGGGAATACAATATAAGTGTTTGTGGCTGTAGATATTTTGTATGTTGCAAACATTTATTTTCACTCTACTATATTTCATTAAAATGAGTCCGTATTGTTCAAAGAGGAATTAAAGCAAGGGATAATTAGCAAGTATTGTTCATATAAAAGTTAAAGAAAGTGAGCCAATGGTTCGAGGAAACAAGAGGCAAACATGACAATCGTCCTCATAAAATGTCACCGTCTGTCGCAAACTTAATCGAGGAACACTGGGCATCCATTCCCCACTTACGGTTTCACTATACAACCAATAAAAATAATAATATTTATTTGAAGTCCTGCATTGAATGTAACTAAATTGTTTGGTCGTTTTAAAAAATAATTTAAACAGAAAACCAACTTAGAACTGAAGATGAAGTATTCAACATATTTTAAACATTTTCGTTCATATTTACCTTATGCATTCCGTCAGTCTCTTACTAATATCTGCAATATTTGTGAAAAGTGTTCGAAAAGCTACAATGTAACACTGAGACAGGGACTCTTCTGAATATAAAAAATAAGAAAGTTGCAGTTTAAATATAACACATTATAACAATAAATAATAGGAAAAGCAATGGGAGCTAACACATCTTGACTTTTGAATTTGACTACGGACCAAATTCACCCTTTCCAAAGCTCAATGATAAGATCGTTACTTTACATGACGATCACTTCTGTGGGTGATCTAGGGGTAAGGTGTCAGACTTCTGTGCTGGCGGCCGGGGTTCAATCCTCGGTCTCGGCACAGATTTATCTGATTACCAAACCCTTCCTTCACCTCTGACAAGACATCTTGTGAATTTTGGGGAATGCCAGGCCTCCACCGTGGTTCGGATTCCACGTTAAACTGTAGGTCCTTCATGTCATCTCACAATCACCCTACCATCACACATTAGCGTAAGTGCGTATAACCCGAACGGGTAGTAAGACGCGGTGCTAATAATAATAATAATAATAATAATAGATCACTCCTGTGATATAGTTGTTGGAAATCGTAATGTTACACGAACACTATTTGCACGTGGATCATTTCTTATCAAATATTAATGGAGATGAAGAGTTGATAGAAGTTCCTAATACTGAACATTGTTGAAATATTAAATGATTTTTTAAAAATGAGAGTTCATTCTCACTAATATATACCTTCCTCATACCTACCGGCAATTAGAGTTATTAATTTTGTAATTAGGAGGAGGATTTTTTTAAAATACACACCAGGCTTCTGCTAGAAACGAGATGATAAGGCTAAGTTGTGATAAAATACAAACATATAAAAGCACGTCAAGAATTTTGATCCAACCATGAACTCTAAGATAATAACATAAATTTGTTATCTGTCATGAGAATACTCGTTGATTGTTCATATATACATACAATGAATTTAAATAAACTACTTTTAGTAGCAACTGGGTCAAACCCACTTCAGTGACCTCATGGTGTAATACGCTACTCTCGGCTGTAGATTAAACTACTAATGACGAGGAGATCGAGTTTCGAATTTCGGTCAAGTGTACATGGTTTAGGTTTTCAAAAATAGTTTTTCAATATCCCTCCACCTAAATGCGCGGTCACACTTCTTATAAATACAGCTTTCCTCATCCATACAATTATTAGCTTATTTAGTACTTATGCTTATAGCCAGAACGGGTAGTAAGACGTGGTGCAAAAAAAATACTTGTTCTAAAATCATTATATTTAAAACATTAAAATGGCTTTTTATCTAAAATTTCTTTTTCATTTTATAAAAAGTAATGTGTTAGTCAACCCAACATTGGATAATTTTCTTATCAACATAGCCAGACATTTTAAATCTTGTATATGCTGTAAAAATAATTCAATAAATAAAGAACATTCAGTTTGTCTTGAACGGTAGCAATATTACTTTGATTGAATAAACCAAAGTGGAATGGTGTAAGGAGAGCTTATAACCTCTCAGATTAAACAATAAAGTAACTTATCATTAGGTCTACACCTGACAATTAAGTTATCAATATTTATATATTTCTGAAAAAGAAAATAGTTTAAGTCATAACAACTTAAAACTAGTTAGAATAATAATAGGTTTCCATATTTAACATAATATCTTTTCAACTCTCTAAATTAGTATCTACTATCTACTTTTTAACAATACACTTACTATTCTCTCAGCGTTTTATTTTTGTAAATAATTGTTTTATTTCAATTTCAACGTAATTTGATTAAAATTAATTATTCATCATGCACACTTTGAGTCGGCTAATTCTGAAAGAACACAACGGAAATATTTATCTTGTTGCGTCTAAGATTATAATATTGATATAGATATAATCTGTTGGGTAAATAATCACGTCATTTTAACAATTAGTGATTAAAAAAATTATAGCATCATGTCTTTCTTGGATGTCTGCACATATTTGATCAAATACAAGTTGATATAGTTTTGTCTGTTTTAAGTTGATTCGTCCAACAAACATCTCCAAGAATTAATAGGCTCTAACATTTTAAGAGGGTAGTTTTATCGTGGTTGAAGGGGGTGGGGATAGGGCGTCCTGGGCAGAAGGGGGGATCTGAATTGTTTCCACTTGGAATGGTATCCATTACGATAGTTTTGTAATAAACAGGTTTTTTGAAAATCCTGAATTTTATCCTCCTTAATTATATCCACAAAAACCTGAATTGTATCCATTCCAACAATGTTGTAACAAATTGCTTTTGTGAAAAATCCTGAATTGTATCCACCCGAATTATATCCACTCTGACTGGTATCCATTCTGATAGTTTTGTAATAAACTGCTTTTGTGATTTAGGTGGACAACTATGTAAAAATAACTATATTTTAACCATTTAATTAGTCAGTGTGTAAATATTTAGACCTGACTAATTAAAGTAGGCATAATATTGTGTAGATACAGTTTGTAATACCTAAAAGATCCATATTTTACATTGATTTATAATAATAGAGATACCGAAATTTCCATAAAAATTTCTAAATTGCATCTTTTTTCTTTCTTTCGCTATTTATAAGATTTAATTGGAAGACATAATATAATATGATTAGTTCTTATATTATTAGGTTAATGATTATTGCTATATACGTACAAATAAATTGTTTATAAAAGTCTTTATATTTATTTTATTATATTAACCATATAGTTGATTGAAATGTGGTGCTAAACAGAAGTTGAGAAGATCAGGTGGACAGACAGGGGACAATTGAAGTCCTAAGAAGAGTGGGTGAGAAGACCAGGTGGACAGACAGGGGGACAATTGAAGTCCTAAGAAGAGGGGTGAGAAGACCAGGTAGACAGACAGGGGACAATTGAAGTCCTAAGAAGAGTGGGCGAGAAGAGAACCATTTTGGATGCGATTCTTCAGTGCAAATCAAACTGTATCAGACACATTCTTCGGAGGAACTGTCTTCTGCGTGATGTCATGGAAGGAAAAGTTGAGGGAAAGAGGAGCTTAAGAAGGAGGATTATTTAAATATAGGATGACTTAAAGGAAAGAAGAAAATTCTGGGAGCTGAGGTAGGAACTAGAGGACATGGCGTATATGCGGTCCAACTTCACCGATAAAAGGAATGGGCCCTTTTATAAGACATAACACCTAATAATAATAATATATGATTGATAACGTTTGCTTTATATGCCTTGAGAATATTACGATTGAATTATTTATCAGCACTTGTCAAGTGTTTCCTAACTCTTAACCAAAGTGTATCATTTTCTACAAATCACATAATTGAATGGTGCAATCAATTGGACTCTAATGTATATTTTTCATTTCACATCATATCAAATCAACGAATAGAATATTCTAATTAGTAGAATTAATTTCGATGACGTAATTAATTTTTAATCTAATAATTTACTACCCAGTAATATAAATGTTGGCCTATATTTACTATTCTATGGATTTTAGAACAAACGTGTGTTCATTTTGCTAGTATGTTTATTTAATGTTTTTTTGCAACTCATCTTATTACACGTTCGAGTTTCACACATATGTACTAACTACGCTAATGTGTTAGGGAGATGAATATTGAATTTAGAGGAAGTATTACAAGATCTAAAACATCTAACGCGTTAAGCTAGACGTCAGTACGTATTCCCGCGAAGATAAATACTCCGCGGTTCGATTAATAGCTTGGTCAAAATATGCATTGGTGGTCATGGGGTTGTGTGCTGTCTAAATACTGTTTTAAATCAGTTGGTAATTTGTGTGGTTATATAATCAGTTGGTTCAGAATTTAAAATGTGAAATACCTTTTATATAAAAATACAAATTCTTGTATTGTTGGTTTTCTTATTTAAAACTATGCAAGAAAAACCATATCTGAGTGCTATTATCAATATTGAATTATGATTTGAAATTATATTGACAATAATATAATAAAATTATAATATAATATCAGATTAAAGAGTATAAGTTAATTGTCAGTGGCGGGAAGGAGTCTCATACTTAGATTCACATGCGATTTTGGATTTTTTATGTTACTGTTTTTAAAATAAGTTATTTTTAGTTCTTGAGCAGTATAATTCCTGTTGATATAATAATATTAATAATAATGATTATTATTATGATTATTACCCGTTTGGCTTGTACGCACTTACGCTAATGTGTAATGGTAGGGTGATTGTGAGATGAAATGGAGGACCTACAGTTTAACGTGGGATCCGAACCACAGTGGAAGCCTGGCATTCCCCACATTCACAAGTTGTGATTAATACACGTCTTGTCAGAGGTGAAGGAAGGGTCTGGCAAATAGATAAATCTGTGCCGGGACCGAGGATTGAACCCCGGATCCCAATTGATACGAGATCTTGTGCGTGCTGCCAAAACTCTTTAACTAATATTAGAAAGATCTAAGTATTTTAAGATACTACAACGATTATTTTATTGTGTAACGCTACTTTTAAGGGTGGCCTGGCATTCCAGAGGTAAGGTATCAGACTTCTCTACTGGGGGTTCGGGGTTCAAACCTCGTTCCCAGCACAGATTTATCTGATTACCAAACCCTTCCTTCACCTCTGACAAGATGTGTACCAATCACAACTTGTGAATGTGTGAGGAATGCCATGCCTCCACCGTGGTTCGGATTCCACGTTAAACTGTAGCTTCTTCATTTCATCTCACAATCATCCTACCATTACACATTAACGTAAGTGCGTAAAAACCGAACGGGTAGTAAGACACGGTGCTAATAATAATATTAATGTACACAAATATATAGTCCATTAGCCATAGGAGAGTTGGTAACCGACAGATAACAGAATATGAAAAAACGTTTAAAAGAAAAATGTAATTACCAACATATTGTGGGTGGTTAAAGTTTTTACTGGAAAAAATGTAACAACAAATCAACGTAATTATGGTCTTGCAGATAACATGGTTTGGCGAATGGATACATATGTGTAGGTAGGCCTATATCTGTTAACTTTAACTAGCTGTCACCTACATTCCTCTACCGTAGGTGGGGTGTACGTATTATCTTGTTATTAAAACTATTGTTATTGAATCCACCTTTTTTTTTACCATCAAATAATATAATATACTAAAATACAACAGTTGCTTTTTATAAGCAAAAAATAGCTAAATTATTAGTGATATATAAGATAATTATTAATGTTGAGTTATTATAAAAAATTTCAACTCTTTAAAATATGTGTTAAGTTAATTAACTTACGGTTTTTGCAGTATTTTCTTTTTGAAAGTAAGTTTTGTTATTAACTATAAAGCACACTGATTAATCTAACAAGTAGCTATTCAGCACATAATTGTAGTAGCTGTTTATAAGGATGACGTACAACTGAAAGAGTTTGTTTGATGTATCTGTGATATATGTTGCTAAAAGGACTAATCTGTTTACGTGTTGAGTAAATAATTGCGTCACTTTAGCAGCTCATGTTTTAAGATATTTTGACTTCATATTTCTGTTAGACGTATATACATACATACACACGTATCAAGTTAAAATTTATAGTTTTAAAATTTAATTTAAAATCTAAATAAATAAAATACCGAACAAAATAACATAAACATATTAAAATATGTACTCCTGATTTCAACAAAAGTTACTTTTATAATTTAACTTTAAAATGTTAAATTTAATTAAACTCTTGGGTGACCTGGTGGTCTAGGGGGTAAGGTGTCAGACTTCTGTGCTGGCGGCCGGGGTTCAATCCTCAGTTCCGGCACAGATTTATCTGATTACCAAACCCTTCCTTCACCTCTGACAAGACATCTTGTAAATGTGGGGAATACCAGGCCTCCACCGTGGTTCGGATTACACGTTAAACTGTAGGTCCTTCATTTCATCTCACAATCACCCTACCATTACACATTAGCGTAAGTGCGTATAACCCGAACGGGTAGTAAGACGCGATGATGATAATAATAATAATAATAATAATAATAATAAAACTCTTCTTTGATTCTAAGCTTGTTCTTCCCCTCACTAAACAAACATACCAAACGAAGTTGACGTCTTAATCTGCTTGACCACTGATGCGGGTAGTATTGATATTGATTTCCCTAAAACCAAGGTATCTTAAAATATGTTAAATTTTCCAAAGAGTAGGGCACTTTTTATAATAGGATTCTAGATAGAAGGGAACTTTAAGAAAATACAAAAATAATTTTATTTTACTGTATTATTGGTGAACTGTGATTTCAATGTAAATATATATTCAATCCCCCACATTTAGATGATCAGAAAATTAGAATGTCAAGGATTTGCCATATTAAACATTGCTTGGTTATATTTTATATCCGAAAAGAATGTGCTAGTGAATTATTGCAATACCGTTTCGGTGGCCGCATGGTCTAACGCGCTACTCTCACAGTAGACTACAGGGCTGATGACGGGGAGATCGAGGTTCGTATCTTGGTCGGGTGTACTGATGGTGGTTTTCCTAAATGGTTTTCAACTCTCCCTCCATGCACATGGGGGTCCACTTCCTATACATACAATCTTACCAATCACTAAAATCATTGGCGTAATTAGTACAAAAGCGTATAATCGGAAAGGGCAGTAAGATGTGGTGCTCGAAAAAAATAAATGGTACGGTGCACCACTGCAGAGGACTTTATCTCTCTTTTATCTTAAAATAGACATTCACTAAAAACTCGTAAGATTTGTTAAACAAAATATTAGAAATACTATACCAAAGATCATGAATGAAATAATATACAATGTTACTTAGTCTATGACATTAGGAACACTGTTACAGAAAAATTGAGAAATTAGAAACATCTTTGTCAACCAAAAAGTATAAGAATCAAGTTCATTTTCTAAGCCCTGAATTAAAAAGTATATATATAAAGTTCATATCTCAAGTAGTTGCGGATAAATTAGGAAAATTGGAAACATTTTCTTGTGTAAAGTACTCTCAAAGTAATTTTCATGAGAAAATGAGATTTTCATCTTGTTAATGATAATAAACAGTGTCTAAATATAAAACTTACTAAACATCGTTAGAGCGAATTTTGAGAAAATCGATTTTTTTTCTCTTTTTACTCTTCAATAAACTATTCTTAATTTTATAGTTGGATGTTTATTCCCACAAAACACTCGGTAACCCTGGAATTGCGAAAACCACTTTTTTACTTTCAGGGAGTCATGAAACTTCGACATTTATTTAAATCTCGAGTTCGATTTTTTTTTATGGTCACAACACTTTCTCTCCGAGGGGTCGATAGAAATTTAAAAAAAAAACTATTGTAAAGGGTAAAATCCAGATCAGATAGTCGAGGGTTTTTATTCTAAAGACATGCCTCCTTCGTGGCATGTCGTGTCATGTCGTGTCATGTCATGTATTGTCGTATCGTATATTGTCGGTTGTGTCGTATATTGTCGTGTTGTGTCGTATATTGTCGTGTTGTGTCGTATATTGTCGTGTTGTGTCGGTATTGTCGTTTGTCGTATATGTCGTTGTGTCGTATATTGTCGTGTTGTGTCGTAAATTGTCATGTTGTGTCGTGTATTGTCGTGTTGTGTCGTGGTCGGGTTTATGTCTACGGTAATCGGAACTTGTTAAAACTGTATCTATGAAAAGTTCTCACTCACTCATCCCCTATTTAACAAATCGCAGATAAATCCACTATCACACCTCACCTGGGAAAGTATTTACGTTAATACCTGGACAGTGAATATTATATTAAGTAACGAGAACAGTTTACAACTAAATTTTAAACTAATTCTGTTAACTGTCAAATACTCCTACACCGCGCCATTTGTATTTACATAAATACCCGCCTCGGTGGTGGAGTTAGCAAACGCGCTAGCTTTGTGTTGAGCTAGACTAACTAGGATGGGGAGATTGAGGTTCAAATCTTGGTTAGATGAACTGGCGCTGGTGTTCCCTAAATGGTTTTTCACTCTCTCTCTCTCTCCACACAAATGGGGGTTCACTTTCTCTAAAATTCAACTTTCCAAATTCCTAACCTATTAGCGTAAATAGTACTTACAGCGTATAGCCCGAACGTGTGGTAGGTTGCGGTTCTATAGTTTAATTTTCTACATAAATATTCAACATTCATATTAAAATACCTAAATAAAAAAATTTAAGGGCCACTTTAGTGGCCGTATAATCAGATGTTACTCTTGCTCAAGACAGAAATGCCGATGACATGGAATTTGGGTTCAAATCCCAGTCGGAAATACTGTGGGTGGTTTTTTTCTATAGATGGTTTCCCAATCTACCTCTAATAAAATTATGGATAAACTTCCTTTATATACAACTTTTCTTATTTTTAATAAATAACAAATCCAAAAGCTTAGTAAGATGTGGTGTAAAAAAACTGTTTATTTAAATCAACTGTTTTGTTTTGGAAAATCATATATAATTGAATAAAGTGAAAAACTGATGCTATGATGCAAATCAAACATGATTCTCCTTGAATATTGCGATCCGAGCCTGGTTTGACTTCGCTGGAGAAGAGTCAAATGGGATTGAACTTGTCTGATATGAAAATTTTCTATATATAGACCTCCTACCCCCCCCCCCCCTTCCTTCCATGACCTAATCTGGAGTGGTTTTGTTCAAACATTCTGTGGGTTTATATTATTTCTTCCAGAGATGACACCATTTGGCGGCACGCCCAGTGTCTCTTTGATCTGAATCTTGCACATGTGCTGCGCTATATATATGTAGTTTTATTATAACATACAATATGTTCACATGTGTTTTCGACATTTCCGTGGGGAAAGAGGGAAATAAAATTGGACGCAGAAATTTTACGAAGATTTCTGATAAAAAGTGATACGGTTCAGCAACTATATTACAAAATAAATCACATGAACACTATATATGAACTGTTTTTTCAACTTTAATTAATACCTTTATTGTAGGTAACCTGGTGGTCTAGGGGTAAGGTGTCAATCTTCTGTACTTGGTGGTTCGGGGTTCAATCCTCGGTCCCAGCACAGATTTATCTGATTGCCAAACCCTTCCTTCACCTCTGAACAAGACGTGTATTAATCACATCTTGTGAATGTGTGGAATGCCAGGCCTCCACCGTGGTTCGGATCCCACGTTAAACTGTAGGTCCTCCATTTAATCTCACAATCACCCTACCATCACACATTAGCGTAAGTGGCTATAATACGGGTAGTAAGACGCGGTGCTAATAATTATAATAATACATTTATAATTTTCATTGCTTTTCACAAACATTCCGAGCCCTATCAATTTCACTAATGGAATAGGGATGATAAAGATGATATAAAAACACTATACAATAGAATCTTGTTCATTCGAACTGATTGGGACCGGAGTTTGTTTGGATTAGCGAAAATTTAAGCGTGAGAGTACAGGGATACAATATTTTCATGAATTCTAAATTACAGTTAAAAGAGTTTAATCAAATCTTCATTTATTTAACAGATGTTTAAAACGTAATATGTATTGTAGTTATTTTTATTTCCACAAAAACGGATTGTGTTGAATAAAACATGCACATATTAAGCATTTATTATCATACATTTCCATTATTTTTTTTTCGAAAACGCCTTTAACGATTTTATTTAAAATTATTATTTGGATACTTTTTGGCATGTCAAATAACACTATATTTTTAGGTGTAAGTTTATTTAAAGGCAGTTTACTAGACCCTTAAATTTTTAATTTAGATTTTGAAAACGGCTCTGACATATATGTTCAAAATTAGTATCTATAGAGTTATGTGATAATAAGAATATATATTTGTTTTTATTTTAGAAAAATTCACTTTAGTTTACTGAAAGCTTATTTTTTTTAAATACTTGTCACATACTATAATATACGCATACATATGATGGTATACGTAAGATCAATTATGTTGAAAGTGCAGTGAGTATTAATATGCTCACCTCCTATTTTAAATTAAATGGTAGCGATTTAAAAAATAATTTATCTTCTAATTCTATCTCAACAAGGTTCAAAAAAGCAATGGTAATCATAGTTATTACAAAAATATTTTTAGTGTTCATTTTAAGATACTTCTTAACCTTGATAAAACGCATGTCGTAAACATTCTTATCTTTATGTGTGGTACACAGTTAAGTATTTTTGAATTATGGTTTTAATTTATTTGCAAACAATCTTATTATCGGTGGACTTTGTATTTAACCACATGCACACGAGTGAGATTTCAACCTGGTATTCGTGTGCGTTTTTATCAAACTATAGCCTCATTTTTTATAGTTTAATATAAAGTCATTATCGACTGATATATTTAAGGTCACATTTAAAGAGGGTTATGGTGAAACACACAACAGTTGTTTTAAATGATTTGTTTTGCACTGTACATTTATAATAAAATAGCGATATTTTTTACTTTCTCACTATCTTACAGGCAGAGAAAGTGTCGTGATCGTCAAAAAAAATCGAATTCGAGATTTTGACGAATCTCGACGTTTCATGAGCTTCCCGAATGCGAAAAAGTTGTTTTTTAATTTCTGTTTGTCTGTCTGTCTGTCTCTATCCCCAGTAGCTCCTAAACTATTTTGCCGATCAGGCTAAAATTTGGTATCTAGGGTTTTCATAGGGTTGCCCCGAGTGGTTTTTGGAATTGGATATCTAACCCTAAAATTAAGGGTAGTTTACTGAAGGGCAAAAAGAGAAAAAGTCTATTTTCTCAAAATCGGCTCTAACGATTGTGATTAAATTTCATTTCTAAACATTACTAAATATTAAAAACAAAAAACTATTCTCAATATTACGGTAAAATAACTTTAAGGGCTCCGGTCTGATGCGTAAATTCTTATTTTGTATCATATCTCCGAAACTATTTGAGAAATGAAATTACTTATCATTACAAATATGTAGATCTATTTATAATACAATTATTTTAATCGAAACAACATTTTTTAAATCAATAACTTTCAAGCTATACGCTATTAAATATATTTTTTAACTTTTAGGACACTAAAGGTAAAGTATTGTGACCGTAAAAAAACCTAGATTGAAATGTTGAGGGATTTCAACGTCTCATGACCCCCCGAACCCTAAAAAGTGGTCTTTGCAATGACGTCTGTTTGTGTGTCTGTTTAAACTTAACAGTAAGAGTAGCTTAGTAAGCGGCAAAAAGAGAAAAAAAAGATTTTCTCAAAATCGGCTCTAACGATTTTGATTAAAATTCGTATCTGGGCGTTGATTAAGATTACAAATAAATTGACTATTTTCATTTTCCCGTGAAAATAACTTTTAGGGTACTTTACAGAGGCTGAAATTTACGTATCTACGCAATTATTTGAGATACTAAATAAATAATCATTGCAAAATTGTAGTACTACTAAAAATAAAAACTTTTATATGGAATATATTTTTATAAAACCAACAGTTTCTTAGATATTGGCAAATATATTAATACAATTTTGTGAGCTTTAGTTGTAAAGAGATACTACTTGAAATTTTACGCAATAATTATCTAATTCCATAGAGTAATTAAATATAAGCAAGTCTCTCAAAAAATTTATGTTATTTTTCCTTAAACCTCCTAGGAAAAATATTTGTACAACAATGATCTATCTCCACTCAATAGCCAATATTTACATATTTTGTTGGTCAAAATTTATAAATGAGGAATTTAATAGCAATGCGATGGCATGAAGATGTAAACACCTAATAAAATGTCGACAATTTTAACCGTAAGTCGAAATTTTAATACGAAGTGTTGACCCTTGTGGACCCAATATTGATATTTTTTGTATTGGTCCAAACATAGAATTGAGGACATTAATTCTCTAAAAATAAAATTATAAAATTTAAACTGTGACTCAAAAAATGATTTACATAAGTATATGCAATTTATTCTTGGGTTTGCTAGTGTATATTATTTTGATTCACATATTTTACGAGTTTTGAGTAAATATTTCCATTTTTAAACAATAGAGCGAGAAAGTACGTGCGGAGCTCCTTACCATTTATTTGACATAGTAGTAGCAATTTATAGATCTATATTTTTTTTTATAGAAAGCCTTAAGGTTATTAAAATCACCTTTCTTTGTACTAAAATTAAATTATATATATAAAACACACAACAGAAACCAAGATGAATTTAATTGTAATGAAACTTTAATCATTCTATTCATATATTGAAAAATGACACCTATCTCGGAGAATATAACCTAGTGTCTTTGGAACAACGCACCTAATCTCTACCATTGATCTATCCAGGTAATGTCTCATACTCGTGGTCATTCTTCACTCATAATTTAAGTCAGAATCTCTGCTGGACGTATTTTAATCATCAGCTACGTCAGGAGTTGGAAAACATTTTTATCGTGGGCCTTAAGTGTTTTTATTATTTTTAAATGATGGGCAGGTTTGGAAAAATATATAGGAAAAAAATATTTCAACATCATTTTTCATAAAGTAATCTGTCAGTAGTCTACTTTCATGGACACACTATGTTTGATAAATATTTTATCGGCCTCGGTTCACGGACTTGGTTTGCTGACCGCTGGGGTACTATGAACTAGCGATTATATCACAACAACCGGTGACTTGGGGCTTATATTGAAGTTGCCGCTAATACAACGACAGTAAGTTGTACTAATATAATCTAATAGCACAGAATAAATCTAAATATTGTACTAATTTTAAAATTAAGGACAAGCGCCCAATATAGTATACACAATCAATTTTTTTTTTCAAACGCAAAGTAATGAACATCACCTAATCGAACAAATGATGTTACAAAATTGGAAATCTAAATTTAACATTACATAAATGGTTGAAATTGAATTAATCCAGAAAATAGTATTCTAAAATAACAAATCATATCTAAAATTGCAGAAAATATTGAAGTTGACCTAACATAACAGTATATAAAACTGATCAATTTTTTTAAAAAATGTAATAATTCACAGAAAAATGAGAATGTCTTATTATTAGGACTATCACGAAAATGGCCATCTTTATGAAACTCACTCACTGTAGATGCATCTCTCCTTGACCGCTTACGGTTGTTCCTCGAGAATCCAAGACAAGAGGACGACCAGGCGGCCGAAAGATAAATCCACCAAACACAAGTCTCCCCTAACCCCCGCGCGCCCACCCTCAACCACCCCTTTGCCCGGTAACAACAGACCACCAATTAATTCTGTTTGCCCCTGGTCTTCTGACCTCCTCCTCCCCCCCCCCCCCCTCCTCACACCTTACACTTCATGGTCAGCTGCGGTTCCAGATAGATTGTCTTAGATCCCTACTCTCACACCGAACACGACAGGGATTCTTTTTCCCTCAAGGAAAAAAAAAAAAAAAAAAATGTAACTTCAGGAGGTCCAGTTTGAGTAACTTTAATCTAACCATGAAGACCGTACATATATTTCTGTTTATTTTTTTTTTTTTTTAGTTTTTTTTAAGAACCGCGTCTAACTAAAGCACATATGACCCGCCTCGGTGGCAAAGTTACCTAACTTACTAGATTCGTGTTGAACTTTACTTCCGAGGAAGGGGAGATCAAGGTTCGAATCTCGCTCGGGTGAACTGGAGGTGGTTTATTCCCCTAAATTTTTTCACTCTCTCTCTTTCCACGTAAATGTGGGTTCACTTCTTCTATATTCAACATTACCAATTCCTGACACGTTAATGTAAATAGTACATAAGCGTATAATCCGAACGGGTAGTAAGACAAGGTAAAAAAAATAATTAACCAAAATAAAAATCAAATCAAACGAACCCCTTGAAACCCTTCAGACTACTTTTACCTTTTGCGGTGACCTTCACATTTAACTGTAAGAGATCGTAACTGGTATAAGATCCTCCCGAAGAAGAGCGGCGTGGGTAGTGAGTGTGTCGCTGTAATTTGCGGTGGTACATAAAGGCGTACTTAAGAGAGGGAAGGTGCAAACTGGTGTCACCTACAATGCGAGGTACGCTTGGCGCGGGGGTGTGGGAGGGAATTTATCACCTAGCGACTGCCATACTAACGTTAATTAAGGAGGAGTTACAAGTATGTCTTGTTGGATCTAGGTGAGGTTTTGGTCCACGGGACTTTTGCCAGCTTACGGTGCAAAGTAGGATACGGCCCCTTTCAGATGTTGCCAACACTTGGGGAACAAAGTAACAATATAACATCTTACTACCCATTCGGGTTATACGCTTGTGTAATAATTACCCTAACTGATTAGGAATTAGGAAGGCTATATTCACAGGTATTGTACCTGCATTTGCGTGAATCGAGAGTAGGGAACTATTTTGGGAAAAACTACCTGCAATACACCTGACTGAGGTTCGAACCTTGATCTCCCAGTCATCGGCAGTCTAGTCTACTGCGAGAGTAGCGCTTTAGACCACGCTAATATTGAAGCGGGTATCAAAGTAATTTGATAAGTTCAGTTTTTATATGAAGGGCTTTTTTTTTATAAAATATAACCATCTCGATTTGGTGTCAAAATTGATAAAGTTTTATTATTTTATTAAGTAATTTTAAAGTTTTTGCTAAGATCTATCAAAAATCACAGCTACAGCTCATGTAAGATTAGGTATGAAGACTTGAAAGTAGATCGAGTAACTTTTCTATACCAACTTCGGTGGTGGAATGGTTGAGGGCGTTATTCTCGAAACATACTCGACGGCCAGTGACAGGGATATTTGGGTTATAGTTCGGGTCCGGTGTAATTAGTTATTTTCCTCTATTTGGTGTTACCCTCTTTTTAGACGCAAATGCGGGTAAATCCCCTCTAAATTCAACCTTGTCCATCACTAAAATATTAGTGTAGAGCTAACCTCCTTCGGGGAACGCATGGTCTACGTCGCTACTCTCGCAATAGATTATATTGGCGATGAACGTGAGATCGTGGTCCGATTCCAGTTGAGTGTTTTTCCTAAATGGTTTCTCACTCTCGGGTGACCTGGTGGTCTAGGGGGTAAGATGTCAGACTTCTATGCTGGCGGCCGGGGTTCAATCCTCGGTCCCGGCACAGATTTATCTGATTTCCAAACCCTTCCTTCACCTCTGACAAGACATCTTGTGAATGTGGGGAATGCCAGGTCTCCACCGTGGTTCGGATCCCACGTTAAACTGTAGGTCCTTCATTTCATCTCAAAATCACCCTACCATTACAGATTAGCGTAAGTGCGTATAACCCGAATGGGTAGTAAGACGAGGTGCTAATGATAATAATAAATAATAATTCTCACTTTCTCTCTCTCTCTCTCTCTCCACGAAAATGCTGGCACACTTCCTCTAAAATTCAACCTTACTTATCACTAATCCATTAGGTTAATTAGTACATATGCGTATCACCTGAATGGGTAGTAAGCCACGAAGCTAAAAAAAAACCTTCTAGCTGCCAAATACTTCCTAAGAAAATAGGGCTATAGTAATTTTGTAAACGTGTTTATTAATAGTTTATGTGTGACATCAATTGGGTCGTTGACCTTTGTGGTCTTGGGGTTCAAGTGCTCCCCTCAGAACCTGATGTTTATTGGTTCAAACCCAGCTGGGGTTGACGGATGTTTCTTGAGAGATAAAAATCCGTAGCACAACTTCCTTCGGATGAGAAGTGAACCCGTCGGTCCCCATGTCGATTGTGGCGTGTAAAAGAACCCTGGAAGGTATGTGAGAATAACTTTCCCGGTAAAATTGGTAGGTCCCTTCACGCTCGCTCATAGAAATTATCATCTGCTGACGTATAATTAGTCGGTTCAGAAAGTGCACGTTGAATAAATCAAATCAATTAATTTTTGAAAATTCAGTTGAAGTCAAATTACACAATTATATTTTTTTTAAATATTCGAGCTCCGCGTCTTAATACTAGTCCTGTCCATCCGTATGAATCCTGCAATCTGGTAAATATGATGAAAGTAGAACTATTTTATTTAATCTAATAGTAGATGGGGGGGTCGTGATTTATGTACTATTATCATTATTATTATTATTACTATTACTATTATTAGCACCACGTCTTACTACCCGTTTGGGTTATACGCACTTACGCTAATGTGTAATGGTAGGATGATTGTGAGATGAAATGGAGGACCTACAGTTTAACGTGGAATCCGAACCACGGTGGAGGCCTGGCATTCCACACATTATTCGTGTACTAATTGCGCTAGTGATTCTAGGGATTAAGGAGGTTATATTTAAAGGAAGTGTACCCGCATTTTCTCGTTGGAGGGAGAGTGGAAAACTATTTTGGAAAAACCTCACTGAGTACACCCGACCGAGACTATTATTATTAAAAATTGAGATGAAATATTTATTAGGTGTGATGATCAAAGTTTTATAAATCATCATGTGATTAAAAATAAATTTTTAATCTTAATTTTAACTGATTTCCCTCACACTATGACGTAGTTATAAAATTGAACAGTAATAAATCCCCCAAATTTGGTTACGAATCCACCAAGTTGGCGTCACTGGTGTTCTGCCGTTCTAACATTCAAACCTCCAACGTAATGACTCGCAAAGAAGATAACACTTTGTCTCAGGAAAATAAATTGCCTTTTAACACGTAACAAGTTTTCGTAACAGACGTTAAAGATATTTTATTACTATCTTCATTTCCCTCTCAGGTTTATTTTGTTGTTGTCCCTTTTTTTTTTTTGGTTGAAACTAAGGAAAGTGCCGAGTTTTTAATGATCAGTAAAGTCAAAAGTTACTTTTGGAAGGTAATAATATGAAAGTTTTTATAAATTTTAAATAGTACGGAAGCATTTTGGTATCTATCTACATCTTAAAATGCTACTAGTAATAAAATACAAGAATTTATTAACTTCTGAGAATTTTCTTGTAGACTAATTTTTTTATAACCCAATACTATTCATTTATATGTAAATTAAATTTCAGAGAGATTTATTATATTATTATAGAGCTACATACAGTCTGCATTAAAGAAATATTTAAGTTTTCTTTTTTTTCTAGGCTAGGATTCAGATCGTTCACACCTTTGTCTTAGCGTATTACTACCCGTCCCCGTGGTGAAGGGGTCAGTGCAACTCGCTATGATCTTAAGGGTACCGGGATCGATTCCCAGATGATTGCTTTGGTATTTTTCCCAAAAGGAGAAATACCCCAACAGTCACTAAGGTTTTGTAAGTTAGGCTTGGTTAGGTTTAGGTGTTTCCCTTGTTACACATCCTCATACTCATCTTCACCTTCTTCACTATCATCATCATCTTATCGGGACATGGAAAGAGCCTCCACGGAAAGGATGTACGATTAGTACACTCGGGCGTCCCCTGGACAACGGTACATTAGTACTGGATAATATTTACATACTGGCTACTATTGATGTAGCCAGATGTGCAATATTATTATACTGCTTTATATCTACACTAGTGGTCACATGGGCCAGGGATCGGGCTCATAATATACTGGATCTTTGGTGACTGGGGGAGTGGAGGTTTGAATCTTGGCTGGGTGCACTTAAGGTGGTTTCAAATCTTTGATTTATTCCCTTTTTTTTCATTAAAACAATGACTTTACTGTCGTTTGTAATTCACTATATTGTGACACTGACATTTTAACTCGTGTGACCACTGGTGAGGTTGAAAGGGTAAAGTTTAAAAAAATTGAATTCAATAGCCTAGATTGAAACCTTTTGTTTCGGGTTATTTTTCCATGTTTGGGTTAATTTTTCTATAATTATTTAATTTGTGTTAACGGCAGTCATCGGTACCAACTATTAAATTCAATGTAGGTTTATTGTTTATTTATTGGATTTGAAAAATTAAAGAGTGAGATATCAATTTTAAAGAAAAAGAATCGTTAAATTAGAAAGGTGGGTGTTATTTTAAAGATAAAAAAAAATTCTTAAATATTCAATATAGATTATCGATAGTTCGAAGTTCCGTATAATTCGAGGTAGGTATGTAACGGTTGTCACATATCCTTTTACATAGAATCGATCTGAGTAATAATGACTGACTGTTCTAGGGGTCCGGGGCTCAATCCTCGGTCCCGACACAGATTTATCTTATTGCCAAACCCTTCCTTCATCTCTGACAAGACGTGTATTAATCACAACTTGTGAATGTGTGGAATGCCAGGCCTCCACCTTGGTTCGGATCCCACGTTAAACTGTAGGTCCTCCATTTCATCTCACAATCACCCTACCATTACACATTAGCGTAAGTGCATATAATACGAACGGGTAGTAAGACGTGGTGCTAATAATAATAATAATAATAATAATAATAATAATAATAGCAAAATGAACGATACTAGTAATAACATAAAATATACAGCCAATCCCTTTGATGAATGGAGTGAAAGTGTTCCTTATAAGGCCATTTGGTGGATGTGTTTCATTGGTTTGGCAGACTGATGTGCAATAGTATCTTCTGGCTCAGTGAGGGAAATAACAGGAAACTATCACACTCCTTATTTCCCTAGTACCACCTCTTCAGTGCTGCCTAGGTCTTTACAGCCGACGGTGGAACTGTTGAGGATCCAACCAAATAGAAACAAATTATGGTGGAAATTTGAAATTAAGTTGTAACAGAAATTCCTGGATTTAAGATTCCATTGATACGGAAATTAATCAAATAATTTAAAACGCGTGACTATTTTCATTATTTTTTTTTACCCCCTTTTTTCCGTGTAGTTCGAATTTTCAATATTTCAAGGTGGACTTGGTCTCACTTAGTTCGAGCTATTGAGGGACTACCTTAATATTTTTCACCACGTGCTAGTATTCTTTTGGGTTGTACACATATATAGCCTTTTTTATTCTTACTAAGTCTCACTACAAGTTCGGGATACACTTGTAATTAATAAATTTACCACACTAATGGACTACTTGTGAGCAAGAATAAACAAATCCACATTGACGTGGAGGGAGAGTGGGAAATTATTAAGGAAAAAATAAACGCTTCTAGTACACTCCACTGGAATTAAATCTTTTTTTTTATCATATGGCATATTTGACCGAGAGAGAAATGACATACTGGTTCGGTCACCTCTATGTAGACTAATCGCTTTGCTCGTTGAGTCCTGTGAGTTTTCTTTGTAACTCCAGCGTTGTTTTGAACGTAACAGCTTAAAGTTACCGGTATAAGATTGTATTTTATATAGTGCCCGTTAGTTCAACCCTGTTTTGTATTAAAGTATTAAGGCATTTTTACTTGGACTTTTTAATAAGACCAAACTTGTCGATCTCGCCAAATCCGTAGCTGCTGGTGCAATCTAGTTTTTGATATGTCTTACCATTTAGCCACAAGAAGCCACCAAAGAAAGGTCCGCACCGACTTTAAAGTTGTTTCATCATTTAGAGTTTTTTTTTTCGGGAGTTAAAAATTAAAATTTAAAAATTTTGGAATTTTCCCGTCGGTTACAGGCTAGAAGCTTTAAGTTTGCCAAATTTCAAATTTCTAGCTCATCTGGAAGTGGGTAAACATTAATGTCAGTGAGTGAGTCAGCCGTGTGGCTTTATAGTAGTTGGCACGGAGTGTTAATCAGGATACAACATAGGATGTTATCTCCACGTCGTACTCGCAATGAGATGATATTCATTAATATTTTTTTAGCCAGTGCGAGTCTTAACCTAGCTTAAGACCTAATTTACCTACCCCTGGCAACCGTTGGGATCACACGCCTTAGGGGAAAAATACCGAAGGTACCAAACGAGAATTGAACCCGGGATCATTAGGTTTGTAGCCAGGTGCACTGACCACTACATCACGAAGCCTGATATTAAAGTTTCGAACTTCCATCACTGGCAAACCGCCCGACATTGATATTATTTGTCCACCAATGGGGGGGGGGGGGGGGGGGGGGGGTCACTTCAACAAAATAGTGTGTCGTATCTGTTTAAAAATGGAGAATGCCTGACTAAATAATTCCACGCCACACTTTCTTATAATATATTCTGCCATCAGATAAAATTGTAGCAACAAATCGAAATGAAACTGACAAGACTTCATGGCTAGGAAATAAAGTAAAGAAGTGAATGATTGATTCATTACAAATTGAAATGAACATTACAAAAAGAAAGAGAAAGTGAGAGAGAGAGAGGGTGACTCATTGTCTTCTGGTAGACTTCCTGAACTCCTTTCTCAGGTTCTGAAGAATGAATGAAGTGGCAATATGAAAGCATCAGAGTGGAATCGAGGTATAATTGAAAACGGCTCGACACTCCAGAAAGATTGACGATTCTCCACACTAGGGAAAGACTTGAGTGAAGAAAGAAAAGTAAGAAGAAATCCTCTTGACGGAGGGGGAAAGATGGTTTATATTAATACGAGAAAGTTACTCGATATTTTTTTTTTCAGGTGCGCTGGGAAACAGATTACAAACATTCCGGTTGATTATCTCTCTCTCTCTCTTAACGTTTGGCCCTCCCATTTTATCATCTTCTTTGCTTCTTTTTCAATCATTTTCTATGCAGCGTTTATTTTCTTTTCATCCCTCCTTTATTCCTTCATTATTTAGGTATTGACATCCGCTTCTATTGATGGCTTTATTCGGGAATAACTTAAAAAGGAGCGATAAATTTACTTTATATTTTGTGAGGACTTTTGTTTTGTTGACCCAGTGGAGCGACCAGCTTAACGAAATTTATAATAGGAGATATTAATTTTCACCTTTGTCAAACGACGTATGTACATGGAGGGTACGAGGAAAAAAGAGGAAAATATTCAATTTTAACTAAAATTAAATTAATGTTTTCATCTGTCAGAAAATCATATAATTCCCTTGAGATTTTAGATTAAAAGTGGTGACATATTTAAGTTTAATTTAAAAAATATTTGTTGGGGTGTTTATGGGGTTTTTGGTCATCAAAGTTGTTGTCCTGGAAAATATGTGAAATGTGACTTAACCACTCTTTCCCTAGTACTCTTAATGTGTATGCTGTTTGAATTGTATCATCTATTGCAAGACGGACGTCTTAAACGGCGCGAGCAACGGTTATTATCTATGAATATAGTATTAAAATTATTCCTTCTGACTTAAGCACCAAGGAAATATGTCAATTACAAATTCAAGAAGAAATTACAGGAGATATTTTAACTTGAAATCCAAAGATAAATCATTATTACGTTGCCTACTGTGAAGTACCTGGTCTAGATAGGATTTCCCATGTTTAATTATTTACGTTTTACTCGTGAGTTTTAAAGATATAACGTTGAAACAAAAACCATAAATAATTAAATAATCATGGAAATTGTCCTATAGCGTCATAAAATTATTATTTTTACCTTTAAGTAGTTTTTTGTGAATGCATTTTTTGTATAAATCCTCTATAACTTAGGCTATTTGTATTAGCCACAAAAATGTCCTGTAGGAGTCTTCATGTCAGGATGTGGATTAAAAAAAAATAGTCCATGGTAGCATATGACTATCTAGAATAGGAAATAAGGTAAAGGTAATATTAATGAGAAAGTCAACGTTTTCAAGGAGCAAACATTAAAGTGACTCTGTAAACTCGTCAGAGGAAGAGGGAAAGGGTTATCCACACATAGACAAGATCTCTCTCAGGGTGAGCTTCTCATTTTCTTCCCTCTCTTCTTTTTATTATGTACATTGTCATCTAAGTGTGATAGTGCTTAGACTGCTTAGCTGAGTCAAGTTAAGATGCAACCAGCTTTGCAAAATAGCTTCGAAACCTCCAAATAGGTAACGTCATTAATACAGTCGTAACGACAAGAACATGACAGATAAACTTGAAATATATAAATGAAATAAGTGAGGTGAAATCTACGCTAAACAAATCTACTGTTTTTTGATGGTGTCATTTACATATGAATTCCTAAAAGTGATGGCCAATAATGTTTGTGAAAAAAATTCAATATTTTGGATTTATTTATTTATTCTCTCAGCTCTAATAGGGTTATACATGCACTGGCGAGTGCGTGGGTAAAATACTTGCGTCAGTCGGGTGTGGTTTTTCGGTAATGATGGAGTCAGGGTTCAAATCAGGGGGTGGGTATACTGTGGTGAGTTTTCCTCAAAGATTTACCAATACCTTTCTCCACGGAAAGGTTGAAATATCTCCTTTACATTTTTCCTTCCTTATCTCTAATACACTAAAATTATAAATAATTCCTAAATTGCAATTTTATGTTAAGAACGAAACTTTCATGATTAACTCTTTTTGTGTTCTACTAGGTAATTTCACAAAATTGAGTTTTTCAGATTAATAATAGTCTTATTATAAACAAGATTGTATTTAAAAAAAAAACACATTCCCGATAGCGTTACTAAATTGGTTATAGATATATTTCCATTTAATGGTCTTGCGTGGAATCAGTCTAAATGATATTTTGGTAATAAAATACATGTTGATGAAAAATTAATGCTTATTTATGATTTAAAAAATGAAAAATTGGAAAAATATAGAGTTTTTTAAAGTATTGGATTATTTTAATCAACATAATATATTTAATAACAAATATTACTCATGATTTTTCTGAGTAGACAATAAAATATCAAATGTGTTCTCATCACTCAGAAAAGTTGGAAATGCTTACATTTTAACATTTACTATGTAATTTATTTTTAATCATTGAATATTGTATCATATAATATTAATTTTTGTATGTAAAAATATCCTATGCATCTGAGACCAAACGTCTACTCCATGTATAATATGTGTTAGAAAAATTCCTTTAAAACATTCATCTCAAGAAGTTATTATATAAACATACTTACTGTAATCACTAATCATATAAAAGAAATTAGTATAAAACTATAAACCTATACATCTATATATACACGCACGCCTATAGCTTAGTGCTTATTAGTTTTATAATAATATATTTCAAACAAAATATATATATATTTTTAATGGAACCACAACTTGTCAATAATAAGTTATTTCGTATCTCAAATATTTGCAGAAAGATTATACAAAATGGGATACTTTTGCTAAAATAAAGTATCTTCAAATTTATTTTCATGAGAAAACGAGAATAGCCATTTTGTTTGTAATGTTAAACAGTGATTAGATACTGAATTTAATTGAAACCACAAAAGCAAATTTGAAAAAATCAATTTTTTCTCTTTTTTGCCCTTCAGTAAACAACTCTTAATTTTAGGTTTGGATATATAACAAAAAAAATTCCTGGGGGAAGGGTGGATCTTATAAAAACCCGATGTACCGAAACTTAAACTGACCGGTAAAATAGTTCTGGCTCTAGTCCGGGGTATAAACACACATACAGATAGATGGAGTCTCAATAACCACTTTTTTTTTTTTTTGTTCCAGGGGTTTATGAAACATCGACATATTTCAAAATATCGAGTCCAATTTTATTGATGATCACAACACTTCTCTCGCCGAGGGCTCAAGAGAAGGTTAAAAAAAGAAGTAGCTATGTTATAAAAGAGTGAAATTAAATTCTCTTTGAAATAGTTTTACTCATACCGTTACTTTATCGAACCAAGGCCACATACAAGTAAGAAATAGACGCTCAACCTTACGGACGTTTCACTGCGCTCCTTTTAGCAGCTCGAGTCCTTCAACACTGGGTTTTGCTAGTGTCACTGCTGGGTGATGATAGGACTAACCGCAGCGATCCTAGTGGTGAAGAACTCATGCTGCCAAAAGGAGCGCAACCATTTAACCTAGATGTTGAGTGTCTAGTATATTAATTGTCCGTGGCCAAGGGCTAATCCTGAATTGTTAAAATTACAATAGTAACACAGTTGTTTGGACGTATCTCTGTGTAAACAACATATTTAATACAGACAAAGGTAATGCTTCGTTAACATTTGCAGATAAACAAAACGAATATTATAAACCAGTGTTGATGAAAGTTATCGAATTGATTATTTTACAAATGTTTCCTCTAGTTAAATTATTAATTTAAATAATTTTTATAAGGCTATATTTGTATTTTACTTCTTGTGGATTAACACTAAAATGCACCACATTTTTATAAGGGAATTGTTTGACCTTAAAACGGTTAGGCGACTGTTCATAAGTCCTAGTTTTGACTCTTGAGGGCAGGGATTTTAATAGTAATATATATGTATATATACATAATCTCCTCTTCTTGTAAGATTATCCTCAGCTTTACCTGAAACTGGTTTACTACTTCAAGATTCGGTGCCCTCTGATTGTCTACCTTGGATCGAAAAACTTAAGTTTATCGACAATATACCTTAGGTTAAGTTTTTCTCTCAGAAAATATTAGTAAAAATTTAAAAATAAAAAGACATTGTCACGTTTTCTATGTAGTCAGGATTCTAATTGAATGTGTTTATTTGGGTTGGAGGGAGTGCTTGAACTCAGAATATTGGAGTTGGGTTTCACACGTGACATATCAACGTGGTTCTCTCTCCTATTTTCACTCTAATGGGGGTGGGGATAATGTTGCAGATTTTTGGCCATTTGACCTTATCTTTACCGTGTTGAGCTCGACTACTGAGGACGGGAAGATCGAGGTTCAAATCTCGGTCGGGTGAACTGGGGGTGGTTTTTTCTAAATGGTTTTCCACTCTCTCTTTCCACGCAAATGCGGGTTCACTTCCTCTAATTCAACCTTCCAAATTCCTAATCCATTAGCGTAATTAGTACTTAAAGCGTATAACCCGAACGGATAGTAAGACGCGGTGCTATTATTATTATTTATTATTATCATCTTTACCTGGCGTATGGAGGAATTCATTTCTCAGGTGGGGACACTATTAAGGTGCATTCCATTATCCTCAGATGGTAGAATGATACGTGAGAATGACGATGTTGGAATGCAAAGGAGGCCTACAGTTTAACGTGGGATCCGAACCACGGTGGGGGTTCTGGCATTCCACACATTCACACAGCGTGAAAGCACAAAGGTGGATAAAGGGTTTGGTAATCAGATAAATCCGTGCCGGGGCCGGGATTTGTGCCCCGAACCCGTAACACGGAAGTCTGGCACCTTACCCCTAGACCGTCAGGACCCCTTTTTTCACTCTAATGTGAATACACGATTTATAAATTGCTATCTACCTCTTTATATCAGATCTATAAACTATCTAAGTGTTAAAATTGTGAAATAAAAAAAAAGGAAATTTATAAAACATATGAAATTGGTCAAATAAGTTTTTTTAAACAATATTTTTGAATGAGATGTGGAAGTATATAGTAGGCAATGCTCATAACTTTATTGCCTTCATGATATCATTTTTATAAAACCTTTTTCTCAAATCGTAAAGTTGTTTTTTTCAGCAAGTCACACATTTAAGGGGGTTGGTGTTTGCTGGGAATATTTTTATGACACACAACGCGGAGTAGGTTTTTTTTTAATAATCCTGAAAAGAAAAATGACTTAGTGAAAATGCTGTTTTAAATGCGTGTTTTATAGGCTAGTAGCAGGGTTAAGGGTGTAGGCGATTCTTTTCGATTGTGTCTGATGGAAATAAAGTCGGTTACTCGTTTCACTACTTTCCACACAAATAATATTAATGTTGCGCTTTATTCCTTTCGGATGAGTGAATCGTAACGTGGATTTTTTTTTTGCCAAATATTAATTCTACAACCTCTCAAACATTTCCATAAATAGGATTGATTAATATAACCTCATAGCCCACTTACCCGCCTCTGTGGCGTAGTTGGCTAACGCGCTAGTCATGTTGAGCTCGACTGCTGAGGACGGGGATATCGAGGTTCGAATCTAGGTCGGGTGAACTGGGAGTGGTTTTTCCTAAATGGTTTTACACTCTCCCTCCAGGTAAATGCGGGTTCACTTCCTCTAATTCAACCTTCCCAATTCCTAATCCATTAGCGTAATTAGTACTTAAAGCGTATAACCCGAACGGGTAGTAAGACGCGGGTGCTAATATTATTATTATTATATTATTATTATTATCATAGCCCACCTCGGTGACTGCGTGGTCTAAGGCGCTAGTTTGTTTCAATAGCTATGGTTAAAATACATAATCAGCCACTCTTCATTGGACATATTTAATTTAGATGTTAAATTGTAATAAAGGTATCATTATAATTAATCATTTGTGTAAGTTATAGTTCTATTTATAAATTCAATTTTCAACATTATATGAATGATATCTTCACATAATATAAATTAGTCGAGGGTAACTGTGTTTTACAAAAATTAAGTTCAACTATTTTTCTATTAATACATTTGAAAGAAATATTCCTTAAATTGATTACCTTTATTTTATTTTCTGTTTTATTTTACTCGCGTCTCTAGACAATAATTTATATACAGTCCTATTTTCATATAAATAACTTTACCTGACACCTGTAAAAGCTACTAGATCTACTATCACTTATTCATATGTTATCTCATATTATCTTCAGTTGTTAATCTTTATACATATTAATTTCAATATGCCTAAAACGACAAATAAAAAATAAATTGTCATCAATGTTGGTTATAAAAAATATATATTGTATTTTCTAAAAGTTACCTTTTATGAAAATTAACTGTACATCACTTTACACACAACAATTATAATGGAGAAAAAGAAGGAAAAAAAGCTAAAGGCACTAACCAAATATTGTTTCCAGTCAAACGTCCCAAAGTAGAAAATAAGCAGTGACGCAGGAATGGGGGGGGGGGGGGAATGAGGGGGTTCTGGGGTAAAAATTTAGGGGGTAAAAAGTATCATGTATCACACTAAGGTAACATAGTAAAAAAAATGTGCTTGGAGCACACATTGTTTGAAAACTCTGATAGTGATACCAGCTACATCAGCTACTGCAGAAACAAGTTTTTAAATGAATAAAAAACTATCTTCGCTCCACGATGAGGTAAAGTTGACTCAATCACCTGTGTCTGCTGAATTCACACCCCAAGAGGCACAAACTTGAAAATTGCAAAACTAGTTAGTGGTTTTATAGTTATAACGAATATAGGTCAAAGGTGTCTGGAAACTTACCTTAATTTTCGATGTTTCATAATTTTTCGCTAAGCCACATCAGATATAATTTTCCTTAATTATTTTTGTGTGTATTAACTCTAATGTTTGGTATGACTAAAATAAATTTGAAAAATGTACAATGGGACCGTTAAATACAGGTATCCCTCGCTATACGCGATTTCACTTTACGCGTTTTCGCCATAACGCGATTAAGAAATAATAAAAATAATGCATGGTCGGCCGTAATTTCGCAGTCACCCTGTGCAGTGGTGACGTGACCTTGTGCACCCACATTCCAGTGAAGACAAAGATATTTACTGTACAGTTTGGTGTTAGGGCTGGTGGTATTTACAGCATTGGAGATGCACGGGCAAAAATTAAACAGTTCTGTATGAGGGGAGTTTGGAAAAATATTTGTCCTGAAGTTTCTGATTCTCGTGATTTTAATCCTGAACACAAGCTTTCCATTTCAAAACATGATATTGTTGACATAGCAAGATGTTGGATTTAAGGGCATAGACCAGGCAAATATGGATGAATGGCCGTCAAGAAATCAAGAACCTACTAGCCAAAGGCCGTCAAAAGAGCAAGAGCTTGCCATTCCAGAGCCCTCAAGAAAGCACGAGCCTACCGTTCGAGGGCCGTCAATAGACCAAGAGCCTACCATTCCAGAGCCTTCAATAGACCAAGAGCCTACCATTCCAGAGCCTTCAATAGACTAATAGCCTCCCGTGCAGGGCCATCATGAGAACAAGAGAGTAATAATCCAGATTTGCCTGATCCAGTTAATTTATCATACGATTGAAGATTAACAGTAAGTGTACCTGTAACATTGTATTAATTAAATACATTTATTAAAAATTTGCATTTGTTTACTAATTTCAGGGGATTGAAGATTTACAAAAGGTGTGGGCTACCTATAGTATTGTACTAGTTAGATAAATTAATAAAAAAAATTGCATTCATTTACAAGTTTTAAGTTTTTATTTACTTTTTTCCTTTGGAGTAATCCTATCTCACCCATGTTAAAATCAATTCTCTTTACGCGTTTTCGTGTTACGCGATTATTTATCAGAAGTAATCACTCGCGTAGTGTAAGGAACAGGTGTATTACATTTCCGTGGTCTTTTTTAAATCTCAAAATATGATCCCCTATAAAAGCACATTATTATTTAACCACCCCCCACCCCCCCATTAAAACTTTCCTGCGCCCTGAAAATAAGGATGCTTTATGTTAATAACCAGGTGAATAAAAAAATTTTAATCTAAAACAAAGTTAAATTTACAAAGATTCATTCTCTTAACACTAATGTCACAAATATATCTCTTACACTCTTGACCCATCGGCCATATTCTCACCACTTTTAACTTTTTTTAAATTCCCATGTTCCCTTATGACCTTCTTTTTAATTCAATTAAATCTTTCCGTCCTTCCTCCCACCAACCATTCTATCCTCCTACCCTCACTTCCTCTTCATACCCTCAACTTTCTTCTTAATCCGTCGAAAGCGTCTACACATTAATTTATGACCACTAAGTTATCACCTTTAATATACAAATATTATAGTTTAATTGTTTTCCTTGGTGATTTTTGGGTAAGTTGCTCTCCTCGTTCATGGGTTCAAACCCAGTCAGGGTCAACGGATTTTTCTTGGGCGATAAAAATCCATAGTACAACTTTCCTTCGGAGAGTAAGTAAAGACGTCGGTCCCATTCCGATTTTGGGATGTAAAAGAAACCTGGAAGGTATGTGAAAATACCTTTCCCGGCAAAATTGGTAGGCCCTTTCGTTCTCACTCATAGAATTATTATTATTTTTAGCACCGCGTCTTACTACCCGTTCGGGTTATACGCACTTACGCTAATGTGTAATGGTAGGGTGATTGTGAGATGAAATGGAGGACCTACAGTTTAACGTGGAATCCGAACCACGGTGGAGGCCTAGCATTCCCCACATTCACAAGATGTCTTGTCAGAGGTGAAGGAAGGGTTTGGAAATCAGATAAACTCACTCATAGAAATTCTCGTGTTCTTATATAACCAGTAGGTTCAGAAAGGACACGATGAATACCCTAAATAAATAGATTAAACATCTTAATTTTTCTTCTAAAATTTTATTTCATTTCTTTATCCATTTTTTCTTTTTTTCTGACCATCGCTAGCTTTACATTATAAAATTAAAAAATTAATTATCTAAGTGTGATTATATATATATATATATATATATATATTATATATATATATATATTATATTCTCTCTTTCATTTAAAGGTGATGGTTTAGTAAATTTATAGAAATGTTGGAAGAGGTTGGTTTGTTGAGAGGCTGAGGGTAGGGTTAGAGTGTGAGGGGGTGATCCATTTCAAATGGGTTACAAGAAACAATGTTGGACCAACATTTCCGACAGCAAATAACGTGGGCAGATCCGACTCTGCTATTTGGATGCTTTGTGACACTAACGTGGGTTTGCTTGCGTCATTATAGGCTAAAAGGTGGAAACATAGTGTGCTCGGGACCACACTAATGGTCCACTAAGTATTCTTGCACACCGCCCTGAGTATATCAGTTACTGATATCTCCTTTTGTAATGTCGTGGTCAGCCGAAAACACTTTGGAACTGATTGAAATATTTCATACGAATACAATGTTGTGAGATGGGACAATTGAGGACTGTAAAACTGGCGTAAAAAACAGTTGTTTTTTAGTAACATAACTACATACAAAACACAAGCCATAGCAGCGCATCCTCAACAGACATCTTTCACTCAACTGAACTCTGCGGGAAACAAATGTTTCATCCTCGTAGTCTGGACGCGATACAATGTTTCTTTAGTGTTGGCCAACAGTTGGGGAACCGGCAAATGATTTATCTGATATCCAAACCCTTCCTTCACCTCTGACAAGACATCTTGTGAATGTGGGGAATGCCAGGCCTCCACCGTGGTTCGGATTCCACGTTAAACTGTAGGTCCTTCATTTCATCTCACAATCACCCTACCATTACACATTAGCGTAAGTGCGTATAACCCGAATGGGTAGTAAGACGCGGTGCTAATAATATAATAATAACAGTTGAGGAACAGCTGGGCAACAGTTGGGAGAGAGTTGGGCGACAGTTAGCCGAAAGTTGTCCAACAATATTTCCAAGTGCGTACTAATCTTTAGTCTCACCTTCATCTCTCCTAGGAATTTAAAAAAAAAGGGTACGCCATTGTGTAATACCACGGAGTATGGCTACAGATTCATTCCAGGAGTTCTAAACAATGTTTTGCTGCAGTAAAATATAAATGCCCTTTTATTTATTTAAAAAAAAAAGTGTGGTGAAGTGAGTTAAAGTAAAAATAAAATAAAAAATACTCCTTATAGAATCTGGAGATGTTTGTGTTTGTCTCTTGAGGGAGATAAAAAAAAATATGGGTCAACGTTTCAGTCAATTTGATTGGTACGTAGTTAGGCTTTGTTTTTTTTGTTTATGATTGTGATAACAACAAGAGATATTTGAGAAGAAAGAGAAAGCTAGAGGAAGAGAGATAGAGGAGGAATGAAGAAATGTTGAAGGTTGGAAAAAAAAAAGTATTATGTTTCTTATTTTATTTTTTCTATTCTTTCATCCAATATTATTTTTATCCTGCAATCAAATATCCAGGTATCCTCCATATTAAATTATACCGTCGATAAACCAATGACCAATGGAGATAGTTCAGTGCCAGCGTGTTTGACCGGCATGTTCGTCTGCGACTCAGGAAGTCAGAACTTGATTCGAATCCCGGCATGTTAACTTTTGGTGACAATTATCTTTCTATACGATTTTCAGGCAAATTATATTTAATTTTATTTGTTAATAAGTAGGCCTACACTATGTGCGAATAATTAATGGATCAATATAAGGCTTAGGCATTAAATAATGCACCTACATTAGAGTTGGGATATATAAAGGAAACAATACTTAAACACACATGTGGATACGTTACAGTAGGTAAAATTTTCATAGGAATACAGCTTGAAAGTTACTAGATCCACTTTCATATATTCATACGTCAAATAATGTGATCTTCAGATGTAACTAGTGATCGATACCTATAAATACCCACAAAATAACACTAATAGTACCGTATGATAAAATTTTATAAATATTAATCACAAAAAAGTTGTATATTTTTAACTGTTCTTCCTATGAAAATTGGACTTCACAAATCCTCACTGATCTCCCTGTCTGACGTCCTAGACTGTGTGGTCACTGGAGTGGGTTTCTTCTACTTCTTATTCCTATATTCACAAAATGTACGAGTTAATTTTATTTTTTATTATTAAGTGTTTTCTTTTTAAGGAATTAGTAATAAATGCCATTAGTTTCAACCGACTTAACCATAACTTAGACAAAATATTACTGCAACTTTTTTTTTTCACTACATATATCCTAACTTTTAAGAAAGTACACCTTACATTACTAGATAAACATTATTTCACTACGCCCAATATCGCAAAACTAAACCAATTAATCTAAATAATAATAAAAAAGTGCATACTTTTAAGTTGAAAGTTCCACACTTGGAACCTTCCAGGTGTAAAAGAAAACACTAATAGGTTACCTGGGGAAGAAGACGGTACATCCAACGTACCATTCCTCTCAAAGTGATATCTACTGAGAATATGATTCAACATCCGAACCTTGAATATTTAAGAAACTTACCCTCTCATTCCCTCCTCATCATTTATTATCCTCCTTTTTCCCTCACTAAAATAAAAAATAAAGAGTAATATTCCTTTAACTCTTAGTATACAGGTGCACAAGACATCTTAATCTAAGACAGCATCCCATTCATCTCTTGAAGAAGAAGAAGAAGAAGAAGAAGAAAAAGAAGAAGTATTCGTGTAAACCTAACTTACTATTCATAGAGCAGTTTCTCAGTCTAGGAGGGGCAATTTATGACCATCGAGGTTGACACTGCTGCACTCTACCGCGCGGGAACCATAAACTAAAGAAGGAGAAGGTTTGGATATGCAATGGGTGTGGCATAAAGGAGTCCCATATGACGGAGGCAGATGGAACAAAAAAAAACAGAAGCAATTTATTGGAAGTTTCACCTGAAATAGTCAGATGCATCTAGGAGAAGTTTCCTGGAAGCTCAAGAGGATCAGATATGTTGATGGATGAGGAAAGAATATCACCCAATTCGGTGGTCGCATGGTCTAGGGCACTACTCTTTCAGTAGTCTAAACTACCGATGACGTATAGATCAAGGTTCGAATCTCGGTTCGGGTGTAATGAGGGTGGAGATTTTTCCAAAATAGTTTTCCACTCTACCTCCACGAAAATGCATGTACATTATTCTCAAATATAATTTTGTTAATCCCTAAATCCACTATCGTGATTAATATATAAGCGTATAACTTGAACGGGTAGTAAGTAATGTGTGGTGTTACAAAAAAAAAGGATTATTAGTTGTATGTATACATTTTTGAATAAACATCTCGCACTTGCTTGAAGAATATAAACCGAATCGGTGGAAACGCAGGTTAGGGCATCAACCTATTAGGGTCTGGTTTGCCAGTGATGGGAAGGTCGAGGCTCAAATTCCATCGAGGGCGCTAGGGGTGATTTTTTTCTCAATTATTTACCTTTCTCCTTTCACACAAATATGGGTAACCTTCATGTAAACTCTTATTCTACCCACCCACATCTTAATGTTCGGATAGCAACTCAAATGCTGGTAAATTTCCTCCAAACTATACTTACCTTGTCATTTATTTGTATTATTATAAATACGTGATAATATTTCTAATAAAGGTAATGCTTGTTTTATTTAATCTCAGGTAAACGGGAATGGAAGGAAGCTAATAATTGCTTAACTTTGACATTTTATTGGTATGACTATAATTAATAACTCCTTTAGTGCAATATAATTCGGAAAATCTAACCGGGTAGTAAAAGGCGGTGTATAAATCAACAATTTACCCTGAAAGTGAAGACGTGATTTGTATAGCTACTTTAATTTCAATGGTACCATATCATTTTGTAAATTTCACAACATTACAAAAAAACACTCTGTCTGAAAGAGGTAATATTCTTTTTATCTAACTGCCACGTTGCTTATTAAAACGTACTTTATTTTTTATGATCTTATCGAATAGTCATTCGGTGAAAGAACTTCATGGTAACGCCTTGTAGCTTTGGGTTTTAATCGCCATTTTAATAACTGAAAGGAATGTCTTAATTGAATCACATCATCGTTAAATCTGAGCAATAAAACGCACTTTGCTTAAACGTTGATTGGAGGGAAAGGGGGAATGGAGAGACGATACTTTACTTGAGCCTCCTCTTGATTCGTCGTATGGTTGGTAATCATTTTGATAAATAATTATGGTAGAAGTTTAATATAAGTAGTATTATTGTTGAGTTAAGAGCACATATTGGTTGACCTGGCGGTCTAGGGGTAAGCTGTCTGACTTCTATGCTGGGGGTCCAGGGTTCAATCCTCGGTCCCGGCACAGATTTATCTGATTACCAAACCCTTCCTTCACCTGTGACAAGACGTGTATTAATCACAACTTGTGAATGTGTGGAATACCAGGCCTCCACCGTGGTTCGGATTCCACGTCAAACTGTAGGTCCTCCGTTCCATCTCACAATCACCCTACCATAATAATAATAATAATAATAATAATAATAATAGCACATATTACGTTGCAGGCGTAGCTGTGAGCCGGCCACATTCTTGGACGTATTGGCGGATTTGGCAGCGCAAACCAACAATAGTGAGTACTTTGGTTACCAACAATAATATTACCTGTATACACTTCATTTATATTGAGAGGTAATTCTTACCTTGACAGTTCACTCTATGGTCCTAAATTATAAAATGAGCAAGGATTCTCACACACAAGCTAAGCAACCAGCTAGGATCCTCACAGACAATTTAAGCAACCAGCTAGGTGCCTCACACCCACAACAAATAAACCAGCTAGGATCCTCACGCACAAGCTAAGCAACCAGCTAGGATCCTCACAGACAATTTAAGCAACCAGCTAGGTGCCTCACACCCACAACAAATAAACCAGCTAGGATCCTCACGCACAAGCTAAGCAACCAGCTAGGATCCTCACAGACAATTTAAGCAACCAGCTAGGTGCCTCACACCCACAACAAATAAACCAGCTAGGATCCTCACGCACAAGCTAAGCAACCAGCTAGGATCCTCACAGACAATTTAAGCAACCAGCTAGGTGCCTCACACCCACAACAAATAAACCAGCTAGGATCCTCACGCACAAGCTAAGCAACCAGCTAGGATCCTCACAGACAATTTAAGCAACCAGCTAGGTGCCTCACACCCACAACAAATAAACCAGCTAGAATCCTCACAGACAATTTAAGCAACCAGCTAGGTGCCTCACACCCACAACAAATAAACCAGCTAGGATCCTCACGCACAAGCTAAGCAACCAGCTAGGATCCTCACAGACAATTTAAGCAACCAGCTAGGTGCCTCACACCCACAACAAATAAACCAGCTAGGATCCTCACGCACAAGCTAAGCAACCAGCTAGGATCCTCACAGACAATTTAAGCAACCAGCTAGGTGCCTCACACCCACAACAAATAAACCAGCTAGAATCCTCACGCACAAGCTAAGGAACCAGCTAGGTGCCTCCACCCACAACAAATAAACCAGCTAGGATCCTCACGCACAAGCTAAGCAACCTGCTAGGATCCTCACAGACAATTTAAGCAACCAGCTAGGTGCCTCACACCCACAACAAATAAACCAGCTAGAATCCTCACGCACAAGCTAAGGAACCAGCTAGGTGCCTCACACCCACAACAAATAAACCAGCTAGGATCCTCACGCACAAGCTAAGCAACCTGCTAGGATCCTCACAGACAATTTAAGCAACCAGCTAGGTGCCTCACACCCACAACAAATAAACCAGCTAGAATCCTCACGCACAAGCTAAGGAACCAGCTAGGTGCCTCACACCCACAACAAATAAACCAGCTAGGATCCTCACGCACAAGCTAAGCAACCTGCTAGGATCCTCACAGACAATTTAAGCAACCAGCTAGGTGCCTCACACCCACAACAAATAAACCAGCTAGAATCCTCACGCACAAGCTAAGGAACCAGCTAGGTGCCTCACACCCACAACAAATAAACCAGCTAGGATCCTCACGCACAAGCTAAGCAACCTGCTAGGATCCTCACGCACAATTTAAGCAACCAGCTAGGTGCCTCACACCCACAACAAATAAACCAGCTAGGATCCTCACGCACAAGCTAAGCAACCTGCTAGGATCCTCACAGACAATTTAAGCAACCAGCTAGGTGCCTCACACCCACAACAAATAAACCAGCTAGGATCCTCACGCACAAGCTAAGCAACCTGCTAGGATCCTCACAGACAATTTAAGCAACCAGCTAGGTGCCTCACACCCACAACAAATAAACCAGCTAGAATCCTCACGCACAGTCGAAGTAACGTACAAGAATCCTCCCATTCAAAGCCACGGAACCAGTCAGGGGCAGTTTCGAATGGTTCTTTTCTCAACCTTGCCCTCTTAATTGGATCAATCACGGAGGAGTTGGAAAAAAGAGGGGGGGGGGGAGGAAGGGGTTGGAGAAAAATTCTCGGTGGTGAATGGGGGTGAAATCAAGGGTACAGGATGATTTGGTGGAGGGGCAAGAGGAAAGTGAAGAGCCTCTTGAACCCACGTCCTGCCCTTGTGTACCAAGAGGGGGGGGAAGGGGGGGAAGGGGTCCCTTAGGCATTAACTGCGCCTACGAAAAGTCATTAGCGCCCTGCTCTTAAAATACAGTAGGAGACCTCTTCTGTTGGCTCGACGGTCGTTAGGGATGTAAGGATGGACCTCACAACTCTCGTTGTTAGTAAAACTGCTAACAGTTGATTTTGTTTTATTTATTTTATTTATTTAACAACTGGGGATTAAATAACGTTAAAATTTGGGCTTGAAAATGTTATCGTAGTTTCACAGGGCTAAGACATGCATTAAGCTCGCATGGTTTAAGTCAAAGGACTTGCGGTGGGGCAGAAGGGGACGAGAGCTAAGATACAAATTTTTGGAATTTTTTTGGCCAAAAACAGTTATTTTTTGGTGCCATAATGAATTAAATATCACTCGTTTAAGTGATCACTTGGTCTAACGTGCTACTCTCCCGGCAGATTAGACTACAGATGATGGTGAGATTGAGTTTCCAATCTTATTTGGGTGTTCTGAGAGGTTTTTTATTTTTCAAAGTGGTTTTACAATCTTCCTCTATACAAATTCGTGTACATTTCTTCTAAATATAACCTTCATAATCCCTGAAACCATTGGCATAATTAATATATAAGCGTATAATACAAACAGGTAGTAAGATGCGGTTCTAAAAAAGTTTCAGTAGGTACATTTATTTTAATTTCTTTTCCCCGTAGTAGTTTCATCAGTTCTTAAATATTTGGGGTATTCGGCCAGAAACCTTTCAATCAAAACTCGATATATATGAGCACTCAACTTGCTTAGAATCATGATGAAAACCTATCTTGTAGCTAAAAAAGTTATTAGCTCTAATTTCACGTATTCATAAACAGGTATGGTGATTTGCAGCTCTGTCTAGGGATAAGGTGTCGGACTTATGTGTTTGAGGGTCCAGGGTTCGATCCTCGGTCCCTGCACAAGTTTATCTGATTACCAAACCTTTCCTTCACCTCTGACAAGACGTGTATTAATCAGAACTTGTGAATGTGAGGAATGCCAGGCCTCCACCGTGGTTCGGATCCCACGTTAAACTGTAGGTCCTCCATTTCGTCTCACAATCACCCTACCCATTACACATTAGTGTAAGTGTGTATAATCCGAACGGGTAGTATGACGCGGTGCTAATAATAATAAACTGCAGCTGTCACTTTTAATATATACAGTAGGATTAGGCCAATTCGACATTGGTCAATTTGAACCCAATATGATTCCCCATGAAGTTTCTATTTAAATAAATGGTAAAAAATATATATTTAATGCGACTTTTAGAAGAACATATTTGGATGGTTAGAAACCTACCGATTGCTAACTTTTTTTTCTAGTTTGTACTAATTTAAAACCTAGCTTAATGATTTTTACCAAACCAAAGCATATACCAAGAATGTCAAATAAAGATATAGTTAGCCTAATGACTCATTGTAAATAAGAAAGCGGGAATCTTCCACCGGTGGCGAGTGGGTTGCTTAATTTAGGGGTTGTGTTGTGTTTGTTCAGCTTTTATCAATTCTGATTTAAGTCTGGAATTTTAGTATGCTAATTTTTGCAAGCTTTTAAATTTTGTGTCTGAATTTTTATTATTTCTTATGTATGTATTTATTGTGTATGTGAATTTTATATAGCATAAATAAAGTGTGTGGTTATATGTAGGTCTACCACTTTTGAGATTAATTTATTGTGTATCATATGCCTAGATACTCATAAACATGGTTAGTTCGAATTTTGGATATTTCAAGCTTTTTTTAAATATCCCTAGGACTTCAAATTAAAAGAGATCTACTGTATTATCAATACCTTTAAAAGAACACTAACTATAATAGAAAGCACTATCAATTTTGAAAGCAAACACAAGTTCGTATTTTCTAAACTGAACCTCTTATCTAAATTATACTGTACATCCATACATTCCTACAAATAGATCATTATCTAATTATATAATACAGTGGTCCCTTTTGACAAAGGGTGTGAATTTAAAAAGCCGTATAGTGAACATTTGCCAATGTTGGCTACTATTTATTTATTTTTTTACAATATTTTTACTATGGCATTAGATAGCCATACTAAAATGGTCGAGTAGGCAAATTTTTAAAATAACTTATTTTAACGTGGTATAATCTTAAAACACGTTTGAACCAAATAAATGAAAAATTACACACACAAATATGTAGAATTAATTTTCAAGGTTAATTTAATTCGAGGTAAGGATTGTTTATTTTAAATCTAGCAAAAATCTTCTTCCTTAAAATCCTTTCAAATCCAAGGTTATATCATATTGAGTTCATAAAATTATTCCAGATAAAAGTCATATCGTGCTATTTCCATAATATATTTTTAAATTATATGTAAGATCTCGAGCCCCTTCCATAATATTCTTCCATATTTTTTTAGATCATGCCACTTTAACAATATCAATCAGTATTCTTAGATCATGCTGGTTCAATATTCCATATTCAAAGTTAGATTGTGGAGCATACAAAAAAAATACATGCCAGATTAGATCATACTGCTTTAAAACGCTTGCCAAATATGAGGTTAAATTATACTTTCTCTATAAACTTCTAACATATGTGAGTTTAGATAACATTTGTAATCTGATGAATTATTTAGATAGATCCATATTTTTTTTCGATAGTGTGTAGTAAATATTTACCTGAACTCTTTATGAGTCTATTTTTAATGAATCGATAATCACTGTCCTATATTAATAAGTGTCCCAACAAGACGTTAAATTTTTAAATTTCCTGTTCTAGCACCACTTATCTGATTTTTAAAATGAACTTTATAAAATAGCTTAGAGCACATAGTTTTAATTTAATTTTAATCTATGTTCTGATACATAAAATTCCTAATATATCAATTTGGTTCGATCTTATATCTTTACTAATATTTAATCTGTTTAATCTATTATAATTAATCTCGGAATTTAAACATGAAATCAACTAGAAAGATTATCATCAAAAGGTGAAAACACAAAGATTTTTTTTTTTTGCTGTTAAAATGATATTTATGTCAATGGTGTCTTTAAGGATAAGAACTTAAAATTTTCCTCTCAAAAAAGGATATAATTTTATTTGTATTTAAGTCACGTCAGCTCATAAAAGTCATCTCGTCTATCACTTTGTAAAGGTAAAAGCTACTTCAAATATTGTCAGGGAAGATAAGAAACATATTTAAATTAATCCGTTAAGGAATAAATTAAGAAAGAACAGCAGGGGGAAAAATATAAAGAAAATATAAATGCCTCCCCTAGATTACCAAAGTGTCTGTAAAGTTGATTGAGATTCTTGAAGCGTTGTTGTGTCATGTCTTTTATAATTAAAATTTGCTCTTACATAACTCCTCCCTATCCTTAAGAGTAATTTTTTTTAACTCTTGGAAATAATTAAGAGGTTTTATAAACTTATACGTATTTATCTATCAGGACTATACCATCTTATGAAACCGACTTCTAATTCTGACAACATTTGTTCTTTATATCGTTGTCTGTTAAGCTTGGATTTGAGGAAACGTGGTGAGGAAAGGTAATTGTTTTTGCAGTTTTTGTGGCAAAATATGGTTTTACCCAAATAAATATAATTATTGCTTAAGTATAGACAGATAATTTAATTTTCTTCACATGGTGATATCAATATTTCTTGAATATCTGACATAGGTATAGCGGCATTAGATGAGAAACCTTTTAAATGAAGAGAAAAAAAAATAAAGTTTTCATTAAATTACAAGACAACCTTGACAAGATATTTAACAACTGTTGAGGTCAACATGTGAAGAAAATCAAACTCTTATGTTTCTGTTGGAGAATAATCTGATTTATTTTATAAAAAAAAAGTTTTTATAAAAAAAACAACCAAAAATACTACCTTTATTCACTTTCCCTGGATCCCCACATTAAACTTTATTCAATGGCTTGTTTTGTCATCGATCGTTATAAATGATTGTTTATATCAATTTTACTTAGACTAAGTTAGTATGAAATCATGTGATTACTTAACTTAAAACTTTAACCCACGTCGGTGACCACCTGGTCTAAGGCGTAAACCTCGCAATAGACTAGACCGCCAATGACGGGAATATCCAAGTTCGAATCTCGGTACGGGTGTACTCAGGATGGTTTTTCCAAAATATTTTTCTCTCTCAATGTAAATTTGGGTACACTTCCTTAAAATATAACCTTTCTAATCCCTAAAAGTCACTAATGTAACTAGTACATATGCCTATAGCCCAAACGGTTTGTAAGAAAATAAAATTAATTAATAATAATAATATTTAGCACCGCGTCTTACAACCCGTTCGGGTTATACGCTTTAAGTACTAATTACTCTAATGGATTTAGGAATTGGGAAGGTTGAATTAGAGGAAGTGAATCTGCATTTGCGTGGAGAGAGTGTGGAAAACCATTTAGAAAAAAAACAAAAAAAAAACAGTTCACCCGACCGAGATTCGAACCTCGATCTCCCCGCCTCAGCAACCGAGCTTAACACGACAATAGCGTTAGCCAACTACGCCACCAAGGCGGGTAATATAAAATTAATTATACTAGTTCAAGTTTGGTAGTCTTATTCTTATTGATTGTATGAATAGTTAGTAAAATGTCTATGGCTGGTTTAGATGAAAAGTTATTATTATTATTATCACCGTGTCTTACTACCCGTTCGGGTTATACGCACTTACGCTAATGTGTAATGGTAGGGTTGATTGTGAGATGAAATGGAGAACGTACAGTTTAACGTGGGATCCGAACCACGGTGGCAGCCTGGGCATACCTCACACATTCACAAGTTGTGATTAAAACAACTTTTCATCTATGTATTAAATTTTTAAATTACATCTTCCAGTTTTAATGCCAATGTTACAACGTGAAAGTTCTTTTCTTCATACACATTCTACCTGACATGGTAGTTATGTACAAGGATATGTAGAGAAGGTGCTTGGTTGGATAGAAGTACGAAGCAGACATTAAAATAAAACAGGAGAAGTACCATTTCAGAAGAATAAAATAAAAATAAGAGTAAAAGGGGCAGTGTTTTCAATTTAATGGATGAAAATGTACATATTATATATATATATATATATATATATATATATATATATATATATATATATATAGAGAGAGAGAGAGAGAGAGAGAGAGAAAGAGCTGGCGTAAGAAAATGGAAGCTCCAAAATAGAAGGCAGTAACGGGAAGAAGAAATTAGTGATAGGAATTAAAACAAGGAAGTCTGTTTGGGGGTAGGGCTAGAGGGTTGTGATGTGTGAAAGGGGGATAGTAGTTTAAGGGGTTTGGGGATTTATAGAAGATGAGAGAGAGAGAGAGGTGGCGCCTCTTGCGGGTTGGACGTGGAAAAGTTCAGACGTGAGTTATTTTGCTAATGAAACCATCGACCAGCTAACTGAAGAGAGAGATAGATAGAGAGAGAAATAAAGAACCAAACCTGTGGGAAAATTAATTCCATCCGAGGAAACTAGAAGAATGAAAGAGATAAAGATGGGTGAAAAAAAAAATATATATATGAGTGGAAAATAAGTGAGTTAGCAAGAGAATAATATGGGGAAGTTTTTTTTTAAAGGATGCATAAGAAAAGGCATTCCAATATAATTTCTTCTTATGTTTAAGATAAACATTTTCTTTTTTTTATGGGCAGTAATTACAATTTATTTCAGGCTGATTGGTACATTTATTTGTTTAATAATAGTGGGATTAGAAATATTTTGGTATTTCTGAATAAGTCACATAATGATTATGTTTCAATAGTTATTAGCTATTTTAAAAGAAACCAATAATATTACATTAAAAAAATATTTTTTATTGTTTTGCTCCCTCTTACTACCCGTACGGGCTACAATTATTTTATTCGCCTAGTAGGAATGAGGAAGGTAAAATATAAGTAAATATATCAGTATTTACGTTGAATAACAATGGTAAACTATTTAAAATTAATTACTCTCAGTGTACCCTGACCGGATTTAAACCTCGACCTTCCCGAATCCTTCAAACCAAACTAGATTATCCTGAAATTTAGTACACGTGCATACTTTTGAAGTTTAAAAAAGCTACTAATTTTTTAATGATATAATATAACTAAGAATCGTAACTAAAATTTATTAAATTAAATATTGGTTTTTAGAGAGAGTGTGTAAAAGAGCTTTTGGCTAAATATATATTATCAGTTTTGTTGGGTTAGTTTTAAGCCAAAGACTCGATCTGTGATTTCACAGTATTAAAGCAGTCACACTACAAAGTTAGGGGACTTTGGTTTGATCCCTGTGGTTTTTAAAATTAAATTTATATTAGTCTATGATTTTGTATCAATCAGTGTCTCTGAATCGAGTGTTGATGGGATGAGCAAAGCTATAGTATTATTTAGATATGAATAATAGTAGAAGTTACTTACTAAAGTTACTAAAATATTTTAATATATTTATACGTCAAGTCATGTTATCTACAGCTGTCACCTTTGATAGATATTATCAATACCAATAGGTTACCTGGCGGTCTAGGGGTAAGGTGTCAGACTTCTGTGCTGGGGTCCGGGGTTCAATCCTCGGTCCCACACAGATTTATCTGATGCCAAACCCTTCCTTCACCTCTGACAAGACTGTATTTATCAAACTTGTGAATGTGTGGAAGTCAGGCTTCCACCGTTGTTCGGATCCCACGTTAAACTGTAGGTCCTCTATTTCATCTCACAATCACCCTACCATTACACATTAGCGTAAGTGCGTATAACCCGAACGGTTAGTAAACCGGTACATATAATAATAATAATAATAATAATTAATAATCAATACCTATACAATAATAATATGCTAAAATATTATCAATGTTGGCCGTAAAGAAATACATTTAAATTTCCTAAACTGTTCTTCCAACAATGATCAGGGTATAGTTTGACTGTTCCTGGGAATATTCTCATTACTCAATAGAACAGATATACATAAAAATATATTCAAAAGTAAGAGTTGAGTCTATGTTATAATTGTTCAAATTGGGGTGGGTGGTGGGGGGGGGGGGGAGGCCAAATGGGTGATAACTTATCACAGATCAAATTTATAATTATCTCTGCTTGCTCTGTAAACAAGTTAGGACACGACACTGTTCGATATTCATATCTGTAATTTTTTTTAAGCACCACGTCTTACTACCCGTTCGGGTTATACGCTTATGTAGTAATTACGATGATTGTTTTAGGGATTAGACAGGTTATACTTAGAAGAAGTGTACCCGTTTTTGCACCGAGAGAGAGAGAGAGAGAGTCGAAAGCCATTTAGGAAAAACCACCCTCAGTACACCCAACTGGGATTCGAACCTCGGTCCCCGTCATCGACAGTCTAGTCTACTGTAAGTGTAGCGCGTTAGACCATGTGGCCACCGAAGCGGGCCATCTGTAAAATAACTGAGATAACCTCTTGACATAGCTCAGTAGGTCGGCTTCGACTCCCTGAATGGCATAAAAGTTTATCATTGATTAATTTGGGGGCTTCCCCTTTCACAGCAATGAATCGGCAGACGGCGGACTGAGTTCTAAGTTTGTTCTAAAATTAAATTATATTGTAAGTCATATTGTGCTGTTATATAGTCCAATTGGTTCAGAAATTGTTGGTAAAATACTAAAAAAAATGGCTTTTTGAAATACAAATAAATTTTGAATTTATTTCTAAACTAACAGAAGTACACGTTGTGAATTTCGTGACTCGCCCGGGTAATGCTTTTCTTTGCTTCAAACAAATATATTTTTTTTAATCTTTATTTTATTTCTTCAAATCCAGTTTTTAATAAATGTAATACATCTTAAAATCCGCTTCTGTGGCCGCATGGTCTAGAGCGCTAGACTATATTTCCGATGACAGGGATATTGAGATTCACTCCTAGGTCTGGCGTACTGAGACTGGTTTATCCCAAAATGGTTTTCTACTCATCTTTCACGCAAATGCGGTGTTATTATTATTATGATTATTATTAATATTATTTTACTACTATAAAGCCACACGGCTGACTCACTGACATTAATGTTTACCAACTTCCAGATGAGCTAGAAACTTGAAATTAGGCAACTTCTAGCCTGTAACCGACGGGAAAATTACAAAAAGTAAAAAAAAAAAAATTAACACCCGAAAAAATTCAAAATGTCGGAGCAACTTTAAATTCAGTGTTTACCTTTATTTGGAGGTCTCTTGTGACTAAACGGTAAAACTTATCAAAAAACGGCTCTGGAATTACATTAGTTTACATCCACTTGCAAAGAAAACTCACTGGGGGTTTGGGGGCGGAGCCCCCTACGAGCAAAGCGAGTATTACCGCCATAACGCTTCGCTCCTCATCCTTACCATATTCGAGTAGTTTATATATCCGTCTAGATTGAACAGGTAGTAAGACGCGGTGATAAAATAAAACAGTTAATTACAATAGGTTGTAAGAAAATAATTATACAATTTTATTTGAGTAAAATTGATCGTAATTTATTATTTTTATCAAAAGATTAAGCTCCCAAATCTACAGTAAAAAATTAAACTACCTTGGTGGCGTAGTTAGCTAAAGCGCTTGTTTCGTGTTGAGCTAGATACCGAGTACGGTGAATCGAGGTTCGAATATAGTTTGGGTAAATTGGGGGGGTTTTCCCAAATGGTTTTCCACTCTCTCTCCACTCCAATGCGGGCTCACTTCTTCTAAATTCAACCTCCCTAATTTCTAACCCATTAGAGTAATTAGTACTTAAGCGTATAACCCGAACGGGTAGTAAGACACTGTGCTATGTATTATAAGTATTATTATAGTAACATTGTTATAGGACAGATTGTTTTATTGCTGTCATTATTGGTAATATCTTCCTATTTTATATGTTTTTTCTACGGTAGTTATTAATATATGTCAAAAGTTACCGTTGTGTATCAACATGACTTTACATATGAATGTGTTAAAGCAGTTCTAGTAACATTTTTTTTTATCTGTCAATTAAAAACCCCTTCCTTTTAAAAATTAGACTATAACTTGGTTTCACCTGTAAATTACGAATGTAAAATAATAATAATAAAAACAAAAATTGTATCGAGTGATCAAAACATTTTCAGCAATAATAATAAAATTTCTGGGAAACAAAAAACCAAAATGTCATGTATCCCCAAAACTCATCAACTTTGAAAAGGCGTTGTCAGAGCCAGGAAATTACCCGAAAAATCACAACAAATTAAATAAGCTACACGTGTCGGGTGGAAATTGCCTGTCTCTCCTACTACTACTACTACCCCCCCCCCCTTCCCATCCCTCACCCATCCTTTCCTGTGACATTGAACAGTTGCATTTTTATGTTGTTGTTATTATTTACATCCATGAAGCTCCCCCCCCCCTTAACAGTCCAACCCCCTTTCCCCTTCATGTGTGTTTAATCACGCGTTGGATTCGAATGGTAGTTTCCGTGTTTAATACATTCCGGCGGTAGACCGTTTCTGGCTCACACATTGTTGTTATAACAGTGTTAGACAAAAAGCGAGAATATAGGGGAAATAAAGATGGAGGGAGATAAATATAATTCGATGTGTCTGTACAGGGGAAAAAAAAAAGATAGCATAGTTATTATTATTATTATTATTATTATTATTATTATTATTATTATTATTATTATTATTATTATTATTATTATTATTATTATTATTATTATTATTAGCACCACGTCTTACTACCCGTTCGGGTTATACGCACTTACGCAAATGTGTAATGGTAGGGTGATTGTGAGATGAAATGAAGGACCTACAGTTTAACGTGGAATCCGAACCACGGTGGCGACCTGGCATTCCACACATTCACAAGATATCTTGTCAGAGGTGTAGTAAGGGTTTGGAAATCAGATAAATCTGTGCCGGGACCGAGGATTGAACCCGGCCGCCAGCTCAGAAGTCTGACACCTTACCCCTAGGTCACCAGGTCACCCAACGATAGCATAGTTAAAAGCCTAAATACATAACAAAAATATATAATAATAATTTTAATGGATCACTTAAATATTTACTTTTATCATCATTGGTGGTCACATGGTCTATCGCAGTGATTATCAAACATGGTTCCGCAAGCCCATGTCCACGGTTCCACGAGAATTTGCAAACGTTAGGTGTTTTTTTATTTGTATGTCCATAATTATTGGACAATATGTCGAAATGTTAAGATGTATTATTATTATTATTTAACACCACGTCTTACTACCCGTTCGGGTTATACACTTTAAGTACTAATTACGCTAATGGATTAGGGATTTGGAAGGTTGAATTAAAGGAAGTGAACCCGCATTTGCGTGGAGGGAGAGTGGAAAACCATTTAGGAAAAACCACCCCCAGTTCACCCGACCGAGATTCGAACCTCGTTCTCCCCGTCCTCGGCAGTCGAGCTCAACACGACTAGCGCGTTAGCCAACTACGCCACCGAGGCGGGTGAAATGTTAAGAGAAATCAGGTATCCAAAATAAAAGGTGACGAGAAAAGTGCCGGTAAAAATATTGATTATTTTTTAGCACCACGTTTTACTACCTGTTCGGGTTGTATGCCTATGTACTAATTATTACTCTAATGGCTTAGGAATTTGTAAGGTTTCATTGATACTAAGTGCATCCGCATTTGTATGGAAGGGGAGTGGAAAACCATTAAGGAAAAATCTCCCTCGGTGCACCCAACCGGGATCGAGCCTCAATCTACCCGTCCTTGGCAGTCTGGCTCAACACGATACTAGCGCGTTAAACCACGCGGCCACTGAAGTGGGCTTATAATATAATTGACAAATAATTTTATCATCATTGTGTATCTTTCAGCCATTTTATTATTCGTGACTTTCCAAAACGGACACTTGAAATAAATCTTTTAAAATAATTATCATCCCCATTAAACACTAAAATTGTTTCCCCATTAATATGTTGGTTGTTTTTTTTCCACGCTTGATTGGTAACAAATTATGAAAACAACCTTCCCATTATATCGGCCTGGATTTGCTGAATCCCCTCTTTGCACGGCCCGATGCTTTCAAATATCCCCCTATCCCCCCGTACCTCAACCAACGCCATCTCCTGCCTCTTCTCACCCCTCCAAATACCACCCCTATTTTCAACCCTCGAGGCTCGCATAGACTAGTTGTGCTATTGGCAACGACGCAAACACAATCCGGCTCTAATAAACTCAACCGACCTGAAACAAATGAGGCACATGTATCGCGTAGATTCCCCTACTCAACTCGAGTAAATGGATCGGGGTTTTCACTCGGTTACATACCTACGCAATGATCGTGGTAGAGTTAAAAAAAAAAAAATAGGGAGGTGGGGTTATAAAGCTAAAGATAAAAGGTAGCCTAAAAAACTTGTTTGTTTTGTTTTTATCCTCAATGTCATTAAATGAATCTATTAACTGACTTATTGAAGTATGATTTTCAATAAAAAAAATTTACCAGTTTTGGTGGCCACATGATCTAAGGCGTCACTCTCACAGTAGACTATAATGCTGAGGGCAGGGAGATCGGGGTTCGAATCTCGGTTGGGTGTACTGAGGGTGGTAGGTGGGTAGTAAGTGGAGCGAAGTCTCCGGTAGGGCACCTCCTCAGGTGGCGGGGAGGGGGATGCCAATCTGGGGACTATTAGATCCGGAGTGCGGTGGGACCCCTAGCGGGGCAGGGTACCAGGGGCGTAATACACCCGGGGTGGACCAACTTGTAGGCTAGGTATAGGAAAGAAGGACAAATAGGACTTTTAGATTTAGGTGTTTATTCTAAATTTATTATTGTATTTTTTAGAAAATGCTAAAAGATGTAATGTTAATTCCAGATGTAGATCTAGGTCCCGAGCTACATAATAGGAATTGGAATAAACAGTGTAAATAAGTAAATAAATTAGGGTGGTTCAGCCAAAACGGATTTTAGCTCTCCCTCCACACATATGAAGGTACACTTCATCTAGATACAACCTTACTCAGTCCTAAAAACCATTAACGTATAGCCCGAACTGGTGGTAAGACGTGATACTAATAATAATAAATATAATAATAATAATATACACTTAAGTACTAATTACACTAATGCTTTAGTAATTGGTAAGGTTGAATATAAAGGAAGTGAACTCGTATTTGCATGGAGGGAGAGTGGAAAACCATTTAGGGAAAAATCACCCCAGTTCACCCGAGTGAGATTCGAGCCTCAATCTCCCCATCTTCAGCTGTCTAATATCTAGCTTATAATTTAATTGAAATGTTACGAATGAAAAAGTAAGAGAGGGAGTATGGGGGGGGGGACACATATAAATTTGCCAACTCCAGTGTAGATGAAATGTGGTCTCTGCCGACACAAAGTAGTAGAGTGTGAGTCAACTAGTTAACTTGCCAGAGATAAATGAAGGTTCCTGGGTGATCGTAGTACGACTCCTCGCCGCCCGTCTCGCTGCGAGCGCTGCTTGCAACAGGCTCTAATGAGGCGGTAATGAAAACCAAGGGAGGTGAGGAGGGTATAAGGTTACAGAAAAAAAAACACCTCCCAAGATGGATTTGGCTGGGACATAATAATGGAGGTAATCGTATCATAATCCTGACATTGTTGACGTTCAACTTCATCTTAATCTTGGGGTTGAAATTTTGCTTCTGATACCGGAGGAAAAACCACGCATTGCTCAAAATTGAAGTTCGACTTCGTACGAGGGTGTATATATATATATATATTATATAATATAAAAATTTAACATAACTGTTTGGGATCAGACTATTTTCAGGAAATTGACGTATTTATCTTTGTCATAATGGGCTTTGAAATATTCAAACTTTTTCTTTTTTCTTGTCCGGTATTTTGAGTCAAACCGTCCGTATGTTTTAAAGGAAAATTTATCGCATTTGCATGGAGAGAGGGTGGTAAATCTGGTTCTACTACTATCCGAATAATTCAAATTATGGGTTAGGGATGGACAAGGAAGCATTTAGAGGATATTCTCTCAAATTTGCCTGGAATGAGAATAATAAACCATATTCTGCTATCGTTAGCATATTATAAATAATTATTGGTTAGAGATGGGGGAAAGAAGGTTTTACGGGAGATTTTCTCGTGTGTTTGTGAAGGCAGTGTGAGAAACCTTGTTATACTATTATTTATATTTTTATAAATTATTGATTAGGGATAAGGAAGGAAAAGTGTGATGGACATTTACTTGAATGTGTGTGGAGAGAAATGGGAATCCACATAGTGGGGAAAAAAACAACCTCCATACACCGAAACGAGATTAAAACTATGATCTCATTATCATTAACAAAAGGACTGGCGCGTTATATCACGTGACTACCTGTGAAGAATTTTATATGATTACTTAAAAAGTTTTGACCCATTATCTGAACTGTAAATTATTCTTTTTTGGCCCTCATCAGTGGGCACCCATACGGTGACGTCAGCCTCATCTGATCTGGTTTAGCCAATAACTTGGGAGTTCAGGATTCGTATTCCATCTGGGTGAACTAAAGGTATTTGGTCGATGAGTGATTTCTTTCTCTCACTCTTAGTAAATTCGGGTACATTTGCACACAAACCCCTACCTTTATACTTCATACCTTAGTTAGTGTTATTATTATTATTATTATTATTATTATTAGCACCGCGTCTTACTACCCGTTCGGGTTATACGCACTTACGCTAATGTGTAATGGTAGGGTGATTGTGAGATGAAATGAAGGACCTACAGTTTAACATGGGATCGAACCATGATGGAGGCCTGGCACTCCCCACATTCACAAGATGTGATTAATACACGTCTTGTCAGAGGTGAAGGAAGGGTTTGGGAATCAGATAAATCTGTGCCGGGACCGAGGATTGAACCCCGGCCGCCAGCACAGAAGTCTGACACCTTACCCCTAGACCGCCACCGTTAGTTAGTGTTAACATGCAGATACTATGGATACGGTAGTAAGATGTAAAGAAAGCATGAATTAAAAACGTAGTAGACAAAAATAATAAATTTGCTAGCTAAAAAAAAACAAGTTCCAAGCAAAAAAAATAATGGGTGGGTCTTTTTAATCGATTATAAAATAAAACAAAACAAGAATTGTGATTAAAGTTTAAAAGGTGAATAATATGTTTTGTTCTAAGAGATATAGTGTTGATTTTCACAGATCATTGATTGTCCACACTACCGTGATAACTCCTAGCAGTTTACAAAACGAAGTGACCTGAAAGGGTGTTTGAATTTTACACATGGATTAAAGTGGAGGCCATTATTTACCAATTGGTGCTGATGGCCAGAATGGAATTATAGCAGAGGATTTAGGCATTCAATGGGTGGTTTATTCTACTTTTTCTTATACAGCACACCCGCCTCGGTGACGTAGTTAGCTAACGCGCTAGTCGTGTAGAGCTAGACTGCCAAGGACGGGGAGATCGAGGTTCGAATCTCGGCTGGGTGAATTGGGGTGGTTTTTCCTAAATGGTTTTCCACTTCTCTCTCTTCTCTCTCTCTCTACGGAAATGCGAGTTCACTTCCTCTAAATTCAACCTTCCCAGTTCCTTATCCATTAGCGTAATTAGTACTTAAGCGTATAAACCAAACGGGTAGTAAGACGCGGTGCTAAATAAAGTAAAATAAATAAAATCTTATACAGCACGATAGGTGAGTTCTTTTAATACGCGATAAAATGAGAACAAAAGTATGGCTTGTATTGTTTGTCTATTTATATACATAAAAATTGGTTTATAACCAGATTTTTTTTTCACGCTTTGGTGGTTACATGGTCTAACGCGCTACTCTCGCAGTAGACTAGACTGCCGATGATGGGGAGATCGAGGTTGGAATCTAGTTAGGGTGTATAGAGGGTTGTTTGTCCAAAATGATTCTCCCTCTCCCTCCAAGAAAATGCGGATACACTGACTATAAATATAACATTCCTAATCCGTAAACTATTAGCGTAATTAGTGCATAGGTGTATAACCCGAACGGGTAGTAAGACGCGGTGCTAAAAACTAAACAAGACAATGTTCCATTAAACCAGGCAGCACCCTACTAGTTCATCAAGCCACCCTACCTTTGAGATACTAATAAGATTGTGGACAGTAGAACTCCCTCCCTCCATTCAATAAATGATAAATAGATCATATTAATAATTATGTACCCGCCTCTGTGGTGTAGTTGGCTAACGCGCTTGTCGTGTTTAGCTCTACTGCTGAGGACGGGGAGATCGAGGTTCGAATCTCGGTCGGGTGAACTGGTGGGGGGGGAGGGGGTTCCTAAATGGTTTTCCACTCTCCCTCCACGCAAATGCAGATTCACTTCCTCTAATTCAACCTTCCCAATTCCTAATCCATTAGCATAATTAGTTCTTAAAGCGTATAACCCGAACGGGTAGTAAGACGCGGTGCTAAATAAAAAAATAATAATTATTATTATGTCACGTTTTTATCTTTACTACAGTATTAACATTTTTTTCTCTTTGGGATCAAAGTTGTAACATTAGCAACTCTAGTTAACGCTACATTAATACTACCCGACCCGAATATATACAATACATATTATAGACATCCTACAATATCAAAGATTTAAATAGTTTTAAGGGGGGCACTTACCGTAGCACTGAACCCCCTTGCAGAAGTGTAAAAATCCCACTTTTTTTAGGAATTGAATTACTATTTCGAAATATGATTCACGCCAAAACGAGATGAAATTTATCAAAATATCTAAAGCATTAATCAACTTATGATCTAAAAGAAATTCATGTAGAGTTGAAATAAACTCATGTTCAACGGCGTTTCACACTAAATGTTGCAATTCCAAGATTAAAGTAAATATCCAGATATATATCTATGAATATCCTAAAATACATACAGTTTAACGTGGGATCCGAACCACGGTGGAGGCCTGGCATTCCCCACATTCACAAGATGCCTTGTCAGAGGTGAAGGAAGGGTTAGGTAATCAGATAAATCTGTGCCGGGAGCGAGGATTGAACCCTGGACCCCCAGCATAGAAGTCCGACACCTTAACCCTAGACCACCAGGTCACCTCCCTATATATGAAAATAACATAGGGTTGTTATGAAGTGTTACATAGCGAGTTGGTCTGATGTTAATGGAGGTAAATAAAGAACCAGGCGCCTTGACAGTGAGTATACATTCATCTTAAACGTAACTTCACACTCGACTCAGGGCCAAGATGGCTCCTAGGGAAAACCGCGAAGAAACGTAGAACTGTGAGAGGAAACTCAAATATAAAATAAAAAAGGGTGCCTTTCATAATTAGAACAAGTTATTTACTTATACTATTATTATTATGTATTCTGTCTTACGACAGGTACATTCCTTTTGTCAGTGAACTTAGACCGCCAATGCACCCTGTCCTCTGCCCCCTCCTTCAGCAACCAGAATGTTATTCTTTTCTTTAAGTCATCGAATATCTGAATCTTAGTCCTCCTTCCAAAGCTCTTCTTTCCGATACGTGGAAGCATCTGTTTAAGTTTAACCCACGTGGACTCAAGAGAAAGCTCTCGTCCTCTGGGTTAAGGAACATTTATGAGACTATGCTGCCAGGCAAAAAGTACCTATATACACTTCTTTAAAACAAAACGAGATTGGTCTTTCTATGGTAGTTATAGAACGGTCTTTGATCAACTGAATAAAAAAAAGTTTTCCGCCCTTATCTTGACTATAAAACTACCACAACTATTTGTAAACACTTCTAAATACTCATCCGGGATATAAGAATTTTAAATGCTCCAATTAGGTGTGGATGGGGAATATAAAATTTAGAGTAAGTGTGCCCGCATTTGTGTGAAGAGAGAGAGAATGGTGAGCCACTTAGAAATAACACTCTTAGTCCACTAAGACGGGAATCAAACTCTGACCTCCAGCTCATCTGAAAACCAGACATAGCGTGCCTGACATTCAGTCACGTGCCCACGAATGTTGTTAACTGACAGTTGATTACTAGATAATAGTATTACTTACGCTATGGTATTAGGAACTAGGTGACCTGGTGGTCTAGGGGTAAGGTGTCAGAATTCTGTGCTGGCTGCTGGGGTTCAATCCTCGGTCCCGGCACAAATTTATTTGATTTCCAAACCCTTCCTTCACCTCTGACAAGACATCTTGTGAATGTGGGGAATGCCAGGCCTCCACCGTGGTTCGGATTCCACGTTAAACTGTAGGTCCTCCATTTCATCTCACAATCACCCTACCATTACACATTAGCGTAAGTTCGTCTGACCCGAACGGGTAGTAAGACGCAGTGCTAATAATAATAATATTAGGAACTAGTACGTTCGTTGCTGCACTTAAAAAAGTACGCCTTCTATCTCTATCTTGAGATCATAATAAACAGCAATAACTTTTTTTTTTAAATTTTCATTCGTAAGGCCTAAACTCAATTAATTTGAATTTGCTGAAATGTTTGCTAAAATAAATAAATATTAATCTTTAAGAATATTAAAAGTAAAGGTATTAAAATAAATCTTTAGCACATGACTGTTACAGTTACATAAAACCTTTTATTTCATTAAAAAGATTAATTTAATTACTTACTTTATTGTATGTACAATAATATTTGTTAGAATACTGTCTTACACGATTTATAATTTTAATGAGTCATTAATTTTATGTAAAGCGTGACTCATTACACGTCTAAAAAACTTTACTCATCTCGAATATTGAACAGAACCGATTGGTGTTGTTTCATGCTTTTCTTTACCGTTTGTACTATTAAAGACCGGCTCTGTGGTTGAGTGGTCAGAGCTACTGGTTACAGTACTAGAAGTCATGGGTTTGAACCCCGAAATTCAAAAATTTTCTATAAAACAGTGGATCTGGAACGGAGTCAACTCTGCCTCGTCGGGAAAAAATGAGGAGCTACTTGAACGGAGAAAAAAAGTAGTGGTACCAGTATATAAAACTGAGATTAATTGTGGAGGACTTGTTGTGTTGATCACATGATACCTTAAATTCTCAGAAGTTGGCCCTATCTTCGCTAAGAGATGGTGGCCGCATGGTCATTATGTCATACCGTTTTGTGCCTTAGAGATTTATATATGCTTTAAATCTAATGTGCTAGTTAATAGCTACTTATGTTATTATTATTAGCACCGTGTCTTACTACCCGTTCGGTTTATACGCACTTACGCTAATGTGTAATTGTAGGGTGATTGCGAGATGAAATGGAGGACCTACAGTTTAACGTGGGATCCGAACCACGGTGGAGGCCTGGGCATTCCATACATTCACAAGTTGTGATTAATACACGTCTTGTCAGAGGTGAAAGAAGGGTTTGGTAATCAGATAAATCTGTTCTGGGACCAAAGATTGAACCCCGGACCCCCAGCACAGAAGTCTGACAACTTACCCCTGGACCATCAGGTCACCGAGATCTAATCAAGTGATCTCAGCTAAGGAGCCAGTATAATTAAACGGGATTTTAAGGATGTATATTAAATTTATCCTAGAAACAAGGAACCACTCCAGTATTCACTGTTTGAGAAAGATCCTTGGCCCCATAAGTCTTAGGGCCGTATAGATAGTCGAGATTCGGGCGTTAGCAGATCTCCCATTCGGTCTGAACTGCTTATTATTCGTATATTAGGAGATTGGTTGAATCTTGAGACTAGACTATAATTACGGTCCTTAATCAAGAATATTATTTGATAATGAACCACTTCGTGTTGAATCTTCTGTCCAATATTGATCTTTTTCGTTATTTTACAATCCAATTTTCACGGATTAGAGTCTTATAGAAGTAACGTGAATTAGTTTTGAAAATTCTCAACTTTTCTGAAAGTGGCTCTGACAATTTTGTTTAAAATGTTTAATTGAGGGGTGTTTTACATGCTAAAAATAACACTGGATGCCTGATTTTCGTCAGAACATCATTTAAAAGTACAATAAATCTCCTTTAGGCCAAGCCCCGGTTGTCTGAAATTCCGAATAATCCGAACACCCTTTTTGGAAAACGGGGAGAGGGGGAAGGGGGGGGGGATTAAATCAAATAAACTATAATTTAGTTGTTAACAAGCTCAAAGTTAAAAGAGCAATGTAAGAAACAGCGATATCTGATAATAAATACTTAATATGTAGGTCTACATCTCGTAGTCACACACAATCTTTTTTTCCTGTAACTAAAACTAATTAAGTACTTATTACGTGTTATGCATCAGTTAAATAAATGAAAATCTGACTAACCTCATTCAACTGTAATTTAAAATTCGTAAAAATACTGTATCGCCGTATTTCCCAATTAATCCTAACTTTCACTAATCCGAACAATCTTAAGTCCCATTTAGTTCGGGTTGACATAATTGTAATGTTATTAACTGATAACTGAGTTTGTGTAATATTTCGGAAATGCCTTAAACAATTTTGTTCAAAATAGATTTCTTGCGAATATTTTACGTGTTAAATAAGATCGTATATTTTATTTTATCCAATAAGAAATAGAAGTTAATTTACTTATTAATACTACTTTTTGGATAATTTTATTTTATTTAAATAGTTAAGCTAGTTTGGTTCTGCTGATGAATTTAAAAAAAAAAGGATATCTCAATCAAACAATGTCAGATTAATAGCAACATTTATTTTTTATTTACTATCCTACATTTTATATTCTGTCTGTTCTGAAAGGTTATATATTTTATGGCCATCCAATCATTACAACTCGCCGCAAACACATACTGACGCGACTCTAGCGGAGGATTGCTGTAACATACTTAGGGACAGATAAATTAACCGGCCCAAAATTGGGCTGTAAATCACGGGACGATGCGCGCATCCTCCGTAGAGACAAGTCACTGTCCATCCCCCCCCCCCACTCCCCCACCTCCCTTTTCCCTTTCCTATATTCCTCCCGACTGGAACATGGACAGCGAAACGCGTCATCTCAGCCACGTTTTAATCACGACTAAAGTAACATTCTGGTGACGTCACCATCGAATGTCATAGTTTGGTTATGTAGAGTAATAGAGGGATGATGAATAGGTGTATTTGTCACGCGTATGGGATGAGATATTATTATAACATATGTGGGAATGTAGAAAGGACATTCATTACAAACTAGTCACAATTTCAGGTAATTAAATAGACATGAAGAAAAATGACAATATTTCATCAGATATTTAAAAAGAAAATCGTATAAACCCACATCCGTAGACACGCGGTATGAGTGTAAGGTTTATTTAGTCGGGTTCACTATTAATAGGCCGTAGTTCAAATACCAGCAAGGTGTACTGAGGGTAGATTTATTAAATGGTTTCCCTACCATCCCTTAACGCAAATATAATATATTTTTGCTAAGCTATTCATTCTTCATCGCTAATATATAAATATATGTGCTAGCGATGAGGAATGAATAGTGTGTGTGTGTTATATATATATATATATGTGTGTGTGTGCTGTATTGTTTTAACTCGCTTTGTGGGTTTTCTTTGTAAGTGGATGTAAACTAATGTAATTCCAGAGCCGTTTTTTGATAGGTTTTACCATTTAGCCACAAGAGACCTCCAAAGAAAGGTCCGCACCGACTTTAAAGTTGCTCCACCATTTTGAATTTTTTTTCGGGGGTTAAAAATTGTTTTTTTTTTAACTTTTTGTAATTTTCCCGTCGGTTACAGGCTAGAAGCTTAAGTTTGCCAAATTTCAAGTTTCTAGCTCATCTGGAAGTGGGTAAATATTAATGTCAGTGAGTGAGTCAACAGTGTGGCTTTATAGTATTATAATTTAATATGTGATTTAACCCCTATGCTAAGATATGGTGGGAAAAAACTACTCATTGCATTTTTATTTAATAATTAGAATGAAAGACTAATTTTTGAATAACTATTTTATTCGACGTAAACCTTTTAGCTAAATAAAAAGATATGTCAGCACAAGCCTAATTATACATTTTTTCGACAATAATAATATGGTTATTACTCATACTCATTTATATCGTTTACATTTTTGTGAAATGGAAAGCGAGACAACACATTTAAATATATTTAATTTATTTTTCAGCCTCCCCTTTTTGATACCACCCCTTACAACTTGTCCAAACGATAGTTACATTGCATACGATTAGGGTAGGAATGACGAGGTTGAATTTAAAGAAAGTGTTCCACATTTGCGAGAAGGGAGATAGAAACTATAAATGAAAAATCACATAAAGTACATCCGTCTGGAATTCCAAACTCGTTTTTATCCTCTCAAAAAATCAATGATGGTGAGGCCTTAAACCACGTGTCTACGGTTTCGGTTGACAATATATATATATATATATATATATATTTTTTTGGAACAGCGGCTTACTACCCGTTTGGTTATATACTTATGTACTAATTATGCTAATGGATTTAGGAATTAGGAAGGTTATATTTAGAGGAAGTGTACCCGTATTTGCGTGGACAACCAGTTTTGAAAAACCACCTCATAGACCCGACTGAATTTATAGCTTCAATCTCCACGTCTTCTCGCTAGTTCACTGTTAAGTAGTGCGTCAGATCACGTGGCCACCAAAACGGGCGGAAAATTATTAATATAGCCAATTGAGTGGATGCGGTAGAGCTAGTACTACAGTTCGCCTTTCACTTTCCGTCGAAGACCCTCACGCGCCATCTTAATTTGAACAATGGACCCTCCTTCACAAATGTTGACAGTAAACAGGGTTGCTGGTTAACGAAGTATTCGGTAGGAGAGTCAACATTGAATAGCCCCCGTAATGAGAGATAAGACTACGAGACAGTACCAAAATCCCCTCCCTCCCTCCGTCTAGCCCTTAGATCCCCCATGCCAAAACACCCTTACTCTACCTTTCTTAGTTTCAAGATGTTGAGCCACTTCATCTTGGTCTCTAGTTGAATTATCTGGCACACACCTTCTTTGTCCGTTGTTACAAGCACTCACTCGACTACACAGCGACCCATTTCGGTGGCCGCGTGGTCTAAGGCGCTACTCTCGCAATAGACTAGACTGCCGATGACGGCGAGATCGAGGTTTAAATATCGGTCAGTTGTACTGAGGGTAAGTTTTCCAAAATGATTTTCCCGTCTCGTCCGGGGTCAATCCTCGGTCCCGGCACAGATTTATCTGATTACCAAACCCTTCCTTCACCTCTGACAAGACATCTTGTGAATGTGGGAATGCCAGGCCCCACCATGGTTCGGATTCCACGTTAAACTGTAGGCCCTCCATTTCATCTCACAATCACACTACCATTACACATTAGCGTAAGTGCGTATAACCCGAATGGGTAGTATGATGCGGTGTATAATAATAATATAATAATAATCCCCCTACACGCAAATATGGGTATACGTCCTATAAATATTGACTTCCTCGTTCTTTAAACCATTAGCGTAGTTGGAATAAAAAAAACGTATAGCTCAAACGGGTAGTAAGACGTGGTGCTAAATAATAAACATATTAAAAAGTATATAGCTATTTCAAAATAACAATGGTTTATAAAAATTGTTGGTAGAAAAACACTCCCTTTATAACCACTTAAAGTTATAAAATTGACTGTAAACAAAATAATAAATTGTTAAAGTTGAATTGCTATATATATTAGCAATGCTCAGGTCTCATGTCTTAGACCAGGGGTAAACGGTCCTTTAACATCTGACGGCCACTTGTAATCTAACTGATCATTGGCTGACTGCCAGGTTATTTCTCTTCCTCACCCCCCTCTCCCCCGCTCCCCTACACTTCTACAATAGCCCAAATAACTTTTCCTCCTTATCCTAATTCCACCAAAAGGTTTTTAAATTATTATTAGAAAAATTATGTTTGAAAAGCGTGCTAATGAGACATATTAAAAAATTTTATTCAGCAAACTAGCTCTAGTAGGTTATTGGTTTAAAAATAAAAATATCTCAAAAAAGTTTAGAGTAACGGAAGGAATGGCTACTAGATTCCGAAATAAAAATTTTAGTTAGAAAAGGAACACTTAAAAAAACAATAGCAGTAAAATTATTTATTTGAAAGAACGTACATTACATGTTTACAAAAGAGGTCGTGCCATGAATTGTGCACATCCATTTTACTTCTAACTATAAGTTATAAAGTAAATAAAATGGATCAATGCAATATAATCGAGTTTTTTTACCACTCTAGTTTTAGGCAAGACATTTATAATTCAATGCACGAAAAAATGGCGTCGTACAGAATTTGGAAATTCTCAAGACTTTTAGTATTAGTATTCTATGCAGTATTTCCCTCTCTTAAGTGTCTCTCTCTTGATATTCACACTAAGGTTTTTTTTATGAAGTTTCAAAACCACTAAAACCATTCTCAATTACTTTATAATATTTTTCCTTTGGGGCCCTATTAAAATTCACCCTTTGTTTGAGGAAAACTAGATATGGGTTTCTAACGATTTATTTTGAAATCGAACTTTTTTTTTTGCGTGAAACATCGTTAAAATGAGCCAAAGTCACTTTTTAATGATACATATTTTTTTAAATATAAAACTTTAATTTTAAGGATTTTAATTCATAGGTATATGTAGTACTTTAGCTTCAATTTTGGCGTGAGTTATAATTTGATGAAATAATTGGTACGAGAAGATTGCACAAACATTTTCATAATGTTTATTATAGCTTGGAAAAAATCTCAAATAGTTTTTAAAAATTAAACTATCTTATAAAAACAAACATGTCGTCTTGTATATCAAAATAAACACTATAGATACTAAACAAAATTATTCAAATATTTTTATCAAATTTCATATTTTCCAAAATTAGCCATTTGTAAAACTACCTTAATATAATTTTTAATTTGTAAAAATAAAAACATATTCTTATTTATCACTAAAAAACTGTTCCCATATACCCATTTTGAACTAGATTTATTTACAAGGATAATTTTGAAAAAATACAAATTTATTTTAACTTATGGTAGGTAAACCAACCTTAAATTAACTTATTTAAAAAACATTTTATTGAGCATGTAAAATAGTCCCCCGATACCTATTTTGAACAAAATTGTTATAGCCATTTTTTTGTAATATAAATTTTACAAAATTTTGTAATAAATAAACCAATAAACCAATATTTTTTTCTAGAAAAACAAATATATTTGTATTTTTTTGAAAAGTTAACAGGTACCAATTTTGATTCGATCCTTGAGACATTTTTTTTAAATATTAAAATTAAAAAAAAACTGTCTTCGTTAAACTGCCCTTATAAGACGTCACCTTCCCCCACACAAAAAAATGTGTGTACAGATCTATTTGGCGTGTAAAACGATCCACAGATAAATGTTTTAAACAAAATCATTAGTACAATTTTAAAAAGATTTCGAATTTTTGATAACCACTTACCAGAAAACTACCATTTAACAAGTTTCTAACACCCAAAATACCAGTATACAGTGTTATTTGAGAGTTCAACTGCTCCCTGAATATCCGTTTTAAACAAAATCACTATAGCCATTTTTGAAAATTTTGAATTTCAGAAAAAAAAAATCACACACTCGTTGACTACCCTCAATTTGAGCAGTAATATCAAAATATACAAAAGTCCTGAGTTATTGCAATTTAACAAAAATATCTAGTTTGAACAAAATGCATCAAATCGTTTGATAGGAGGCTAGGGACGGACAGACAGACAGACAGACATACATACATACAAATAGAATGGTAAAATCTACATATTTGAATAAGAACACTGTACTGGGAAAGTCAAAATCTACATTAGAGTTTGAATTGAAAATATATAGTTATAAATAGGTTTGCCTTCCCTAATAGTTAATCGGATATTAAGCGTTGTATGTTCACAACATTTACAAAAAAAATAAAAAGTTCACTACTGAAAAGACACCTTCGTATCTGTTTCGATTCTACGAGTACAATAATGTATTTCAAGGCATTTGAATTGTTTGATAAGCATTGTTACTACGATGCTATCCTCTATTTTATTTTGATAGGGTTCCAATTTTTAGGAATCGGGTCGCTAATACTTTCGAGGTTTTTTGATACCTAAAGTATTAATAAAAAAATTCCTAGTAACAGTAACGTTTACATTATTCTTTGTATCGGTGCGGTATTTTAGTGAGAGTGATTTCGGTCCTATGGGCATTCGACGTCAGCATATTTCAAGATGAAAATGATCCTGTTTCATTTTGTATGGATGGTGTAGAAAATTCCTTTCAATGAAATATCATTCTGTTTTAGAAAGGCATATTGTTAAAAAAAAAAAAAAAAAATTAACACCGCTTCTTACTAACCGTTAGGGTTAAGTACTAATTACGATAATGAATTGGGAATGTTGAATTTAGAGGAAGTGAACCCGCATTCGCGTGGAGAGAGAGTGGAAAACCATGTATAAACCCCACCAGTTCACCTTACTGAGACTCAAACCTTGATCTACCCGTTCTCGGCAGTCTGGCTCTACACGAAACTAGCGCTTTAGACAGCTACGCCACCGAGGCGGGTCATATTGGTAAAAGGACTCAATTGTGGTTTGTAATTTGACGTTCTCCTTTATATATAATTAATATTTTGAACTAGGCCTAATATATCCTAGATAAATTGAAAATCCTTACAAAAATTATTATGTTAATTTGTATAAAAATATTCTTATGGAAAAGATACAAATGGAGAGCTATATTTATGGTACATAAGCAATTTCATTTAGAAAACATGTCCGCAATGTTTGTGGTGCTCTCCTCTGGTTCAATTGATGGCGTAAGGTCCCCCCGGCGTCGTCGTTGACGTCGTTGTCTCAAAGTCCTGCTCTCATCAGGTTGGCGATCGCAGGGGTGGCGACGATGTTGACTTGGGACGCGCCTGTCAAGTCGCCCCGTCTGATATCACCCCTGCGATTATTCCGCCGCAGGTCTCTGTTGCGATTACTCCGACGACCTCTGCGGGGGTGTACCGCGTCTTCTACCCTCACGAGATTTTGGAGGCGGTAGCAGCCCTTGTCACAGGAGATGAGACCATGCTGCACGCCTAGTCTCAGCGCTGTCATCACTTGGCGTCGGATCTCTTCGGCATCGTGGGTGTCGCGACATTCGGAGGCCACCAAGTTGGTGATGTCCTTCACGCGACAACCTCTTGGGGATCTCAGTCTCCCGATGGCTGACAGGACAAACTCTTTGGGTTCTCGGATCCTTGGAGCTCTAGGTGTTGAGACCGGGGACAAGGGAAGGACCTGATCATCCATAGCTCAGGAAGGTTTGGAACTCTACATACAGCAGATTTAGAAAAAATGTTTCGAAAAGGTTCGATGTAGATCTGTCTTGAAACACTTCCCACAGGTACACAGTTTTTACGGATTATAAATAAAAACGATGGTTGTTGCTAGGAAACGACTGTTTAAAAATTTTACTTCATTATTTAAGTAACTAAGAATTTAAACTTTTTTTTTCAAAATATAGGCCTAATTAGGAATAATCTTTTCTTAAGAGTCAACCTAGGTGCTCTCGGGATAAAGTGCTCCACTCAGGACTCGACGTTAATGGGTTCAAACCCGGACGGGGTCTACAGATTTTTCTTGATTGATAAAAATCCATGCACAACTTCCTAATAAAGCCATGTCGATTATGGCATGTAAAAAAACATTGGAAGGTATCTGAAAATACCTTTCCTAGCAAAATTGGTAGACCCTTTCGTTCTCGCTCATAGAAATTCTCGTGTGGTGATGTAATTGTTTGGTTTATAAAGTGTGTGTTAAATACCTCAAAGAGGTAAAATATGTTCTCTTGGATGCATAACAGTAGGTTTATTAATAAAATAAATAGTTATACAGTGATAAGATATTGGTCAAATTTTTTTTAAATAATAATGAGGGGTATTAAATATGCATTTTATGAAATGATTGGTTATACCAGCACACAACCTACAAACTAAAGTAATTCAAATAAATAAACAACAACAAGCCCCCTATTCCTTTAGTCCTCACTATGAAAAGGAAGCCCCTATTTTACCAATGCTAAATATTGTATCCATGCCAATAATTGAATATAGGGTAATTTTCCCACTAGACTGACACACTCTAGCTAGGATAAGGTGTTTTACTAATATCTACCCATCCTTTAGTTCAAACTTATCAATTTAAATTAGTAAATATTTTCAATAAAAAGAGAGAAGATTCTTCTATCAATTCAAAGTCGAGCTTTCATTTATTTTGTGTTTCAAATATATATTTAAAATTAACAATTCTGCACAGAAATTGAGGTTGTGACCCTTTGATAATCGTGTAATTGTCCTTACCAATGAGTTAGCTAGGAAGTTTTCGTGCAAAGGCTATGAATAAATAAATATTTAGTACGGACATAATTCAAAGATAATTTCAACTTCATTACTTTATCTCCGTTTGTGAAGTCTCTGCATTCTTAGTTAAAGGTCCCAGTTTCGATTCCCGGCATGGCCGAAAGATGTATTATTGGTGAAATGTAGGTTTCCACTTTAACAGTAATGAATTACCGGGTGGGGTCTGGTTGGTGTGTCTGTTCTAGATCTAAACTGATGTGATCAGTTGGTTTAGAAAGTGCATTCAAATGTAAAACATGATAAATTAATACCTATAAGTATTTGAGACAATATTCTGGGGCTGTTTAGGGAAGGGGATGAAATCTAAATGGCGTAATCCGCAAAATGTAATGAGATATCTCTTTTAAACGCATCTGTCGGGGAGGACTATAACCGGTTGCGACTGGAATCGAACTGGACACCAAGGGCCTTATAAACTACCCCCATATCCTCCATCCCTTCTCTCTAAAGTGTCCCCAAGGGTGGTAATGGGAGTGGAACGTGCAGGGGTAGTGGAGCGAGTAATAATCTACCCCCCTTTCCCATCCATCCCCTCACTGATGGAGGTCGATGACGCACTTGAGTGGACGAGGAAAATAACTGGGCTAGAACACCAACCCCCCCAAAAAAAAAAAAAATGTCTGTAACGCTCAGAACTACGGTATATTACGAACTAATATTTGTTTTTTGTTTTCTGGGTGGGCGGGGCGTCCCCGTTATTGGATTTTAGGAGGACCGATTTACACCTGAGACCTTCGTTTTTAATCAATACTTTTCCTAATCTGCTGTCCATATTGCTACCAATCCATCCGGGTTATAAAACTAATATTTTGTGGATTATGTAGGTATAATTTAGAGGAAGTAAACCCGCATTTGTGCAGAAAGAGAGTAGGAAGTAGACTTGAGAAAATCACACCTTGGTTCACCTGGGTGATCTTCAAACACCGATCTTCCCATCACTAGCAAACCAGACTAGACTAAATGGGCATCTTTGTTCAACGTGTCCACCAATTTTGGTTATCCTCCTATCTTTAAAGTCATCATCATCATCATCAAATCATCGTCATCAACTGTTTCCAGCCTGTGACCAGGTCAGTCTAGTAAAATGCCCTCATCATACTCTATCTCCCCACATTCTTCCTCCTTTTATTTGCCTACATTTCTTCCACTTCCAATCTCTTTCTTGGCCCCCCTTGTGATCTTTTTTTCCTACACACTTCATCTCCTTCATTCTCTTTGATATCCTTTTTTTTTTTTCATCCTCATTAAATGCCCATCGTCTAAACCATCTCATCCTTTAAAGTAAAACTTACGATACATAATAAAATGTGTAGGTTCAAAATTTCCCTTTGATAAAACCTAAAATGTAAATTATTTAATTCGGAAATAAACTATAAAATTTAATGACAAATATCACAATTTCAACCTTTTTTTTTATCATAACATTTAATCATACTTAATGTAACATTTATATATTCATACTAAACATTAAGTAATTTAATTCACATTTTGAGGAACTTGTGAGAAGAGAGAATTTTATAGAACTTTGAAAAATATAAATTGTAGTCATATTTGTTTGCACCACTGCTGTTTTGGTCTGCAAACATTTGTAGGTCAGGTACATATTATGACTGAAGACGTTCGAGGTTAAAAATCGATGCTCCATGTTTGAAGTCCGCTAGAGCCACAAAGAAGAAGAAGAAAAAATGAGAGGAGAGGAAGGGGAACGGTGATAAAAGAAAAGTGCAGTGTGTCCCTAGCTTCATTCTCTCTCTCTCTTTATACTATCTCATTCGTCTATCGTTCCTTTTCTTGTCTCTTCCTTCCTGTAGACTGTCTTTTGGCCAGTTCCCTCACGATCTCCTATTTGGCAATTACTTGTCCCGGGGTCTTGAGAAGTGGCTCTTTAGGGGTATAGGGGGCAAATGGGGGATGAAGGGGGTGTCCTTTTGCTGAAGGGTCAGTGAGGGGTGGTAGCTAGATGTGGAGCAAGGAATAGGGGTGGGGGAAGGATACCCAGACTCACCCTGGCTGGAAAGAATCTTCCTGAGGTAGAGAGAGCTCTGGTAGTCACTGATGTTACTTACTCCCTTGGAAACTGTACTTCCGAATTACGTCAGTCAATTTTCCCATTTTTTTTTTAGAAGAATGGGGAGGGATCAAAAGTTGTTAAAGGCAAACAAAAATGTTAATCATTTGTTTTTCCATTTCGTATCTGAAAAAAATAAATCGTACGGTGCATCACATAAATTTTTGCCCTCTTTTATTTTAAAATAGATATTTACTGACAACTCTTTGAGATTTGTGAGATTAGATAATAGGGCTATAAATATTGTTTTATAAAGATTACACCAAGATCACAAACGGAACAATATACACTGTTACTTACTCAATGGTATTAGGAACTAAAAACAATTGTGAAAAGATAAACATCTTTGTCCACAAAAGAGTATAAGAATCAAATTCATTTTAAGAAACCTGAATTAAAAAGTAATAATATATATTAAAGTTATTATTGGTTTAGTAAAAAAAAAAAAAATCAAATAATTTTTAAAATCTTTAATACAAAAAATTTACAATTTATAAGTCAGTTCGTATTTCAGAAATTTGTGGAGAAATTATGAAAATAGGAAATTTCCACTATGTAAAGTACCCACAAGGTCATTTTTATGACAAAATGAGAATTTCCTTCTTGTTTTTAATGTTAAACGGTGTCAAGATATAAAATTTAATCAAAATCGTTAGAGCGAATTTTGGGAAAATCGATTTTTTTTTCTTTTCGCCCTTCAGTAAATTACCCTTAACCCGGTGTTCATTGGTTTAAATCCAGCTGGAGTGAACGGATTTTTCTTTGAGTGATAAAAATCGGTAGCACAATTTCCTGCGGAGGGGTTTAAAAGCTGTTGGTCTCATGTTAATTGTGGAATGTAAAAGAACCCTGGAAGCTAGGTGAAAAGACCTGTCCCGGAAAAATTGGTAGACTATTTTGTTCTCGCTCATAGAAATTCTCGTCTGCTGATACAATCAGTACGTTCAGAAAGTGTACGTTATATACCTCAAATAAATAAATAACTATGAATAACAATATGGGTTTATTTAGTCAAGTATTTTCGTAGCTATTTTTGAAAAAAAAAATCCCACTCATCTTCTATTGTGCTTAAATCTTTTACACAAAAGTGTATTAAATATGTATATAACTTCAAAAAATCAATTAGGACATTACTTTTTGGTTACATTTCACAGATAATTTATAAATATTCTATCTTGAAATGATCAATGGTATCTACTACAATGAGAATATTGCTTTAGAATTTTCAATTCAAAATAATCAAGGCTTGTCGTCACTGCCCATAACCAACATTTAACGTGAATAGAGTATTAGGCTGATTAATTATAATTTTGTATTAGCTTGGAGCTTATAATTTAAAATACAAGCTGTGTCTATCTCTAATGTAATATTAAATTACAGCTATTAAAATTTTTAAATGTGAATATAACTTAATCTATTTATATTAAAAATTTGATATGATAGCCTATACAAGCTAATGATTGTAAAATTAATATTTAATATTTTTTTATATGAAGTGAATTTTTGTTTATAAAGCCTTTTTCTTCAATTCATTTCAAGACAAATGTTGTTATTTTATCTTATACTTTCATTTGGGGATTTTTTTCATATTATTTTATTTCTCTTCTTACGAAGCAAATTTACACTGATGATAAATGGTTATACATTCTACAAATGCAAGTTAATTTGATGTCTAGACTAGAAACTCAGTGAATACTTCTTGGATCTTTCTTCGACTTTCTAGACTTAGATTTGATTGAAAAAAGAAGGGGAGAAAAAAAGAATGGTGGGAAGTAAGTGGAGTTAAGTAGTGGGCCAAAATTCAAGTTATCTATTTCCTTGTCCTCCTCTTTCTCTTAGATTCCATCTTTCACTGCTTCCTTTAAAGAGCTACAGTATGATTTAGATAGGAAGGAACTATTTTGGCACTTATAAAAATTACTAAATTATTATTATTAGCACCGCGTCTTACAACCCATTCGGGTTATACGCAAAAATTACTAAAACAATTATCATATGACCCGCCTCGGTGGGTAGTTGGCTAACACGCTTGTCGTGTTGAGCCCGACTGCTGAAGACGGGGAGATCGAGGTTCAAATATCGGTCGCGTGAACTGGGGGTGGTTTTTCCTAAATGGTTTCTCACTCTCCCTCCACGCAAATGTGGGTTAACTTCCTCTAATCAACCTTCCCAATTCCTAAATCCATTAGCGTAATTAGTATTTAAAGCGTATAACCCGAACGGGTAGTAAGACGCGGTGCTAGATATTGTTATATATTTTAATTATCATATGTTTTTACGTAAAGTCATATGCTTTGTTACTGTCGCTTTTCAGAGAAAGATCAATACTTATGAAATAGTATTAATAATAAAGTATAATGTATAAATGTTGACCACACCACCTCCCCCCCTCACAAAAAATTGTAGTTTTTTTTAAAGTTTCTTCCTGCGAAAATCCTACTATAGTTTTAAGGTGGGTGTGAAACCAATTGAAACATTTCGAGAAAGTGAACACAGGATATATTTTCTCCTATTAAGGGAATAACTAATTAATTAGCAGCTTTATATGAACTCGATTTAAGGACATAAGAATCATATTAGTAATTAAAATGTATAATATTATTATCAAGGGGCTTAAGACAGTGGTAAAACTACTGTGCTATGGTTTTTGTAAATTGTATTTTATATATCTTTACGTTTCTTTTTTTTATCACCAATGTAATGCCTTTAATATTATTTATGGGTTTAAACGCTAAGAGACACAATATACTTGATTTTATTACTGGGTCTTGTAAAATGATAATTAATTTATAGCTCTAATTTGTATTATTATTAATTTTATATTGTAATAATTTTTAACCCTCAATATCCATATATTGTAATAATATATAGTTTATAATAATGTGTACTATTCTCTCTTTCTTGAAACTAAGTGTCGTCTTTTATTTTATTTTTTTAGCAACGCGTCTTACTACCCATTTGGGCTATACACTCAAATGTGCTGTTAAATAATATGTCTTAACATTTAAATGATATTTTTCTAACATTAAAATAGTATTATATCCACTGTTAGGGAGAAGTGAAGAAATAAATACCAATTTAAATATAAAATACGAGCTACCGACCATTTGTCGAGTACTACATGATGCTTTGACTATATATTTTATAGAGTTTGTTTTCCCAGCCACATCTAGACTTTTCGTATATTTATTCTAATAGAATAGTTACGAGTAAGGTATATATAAGGTTAAATGTATTAACAATTGCGTGAAGTTAGAGGGGAAAACTGTCTAGAGATAACTACTCCACGTACACCCAACTTGGATTTAAACCCCAACCTCCCATTCACTGTGAAACCAGTCTATATAAGGTTTGCGCCTGGCTTCAAGAATTCTTTGAAGCGGGTCTTTCATAAGTGACTCACAAATGTGGGTTATTGAACTCTTGACTATACTACTATAAAGCCACATGGTTGACTCACTCACTGACATTACTTAATGTTTACCCACTTCCAGATGAGCTAGAAACTTGAGATTTGGCAAACTTAGAGCTTTTAACCTGTATTATTATATTATTATTATTATTATTATTATTATTAGCACCGCGTCTTACTACCCGTTCGGGTTATACGCACTTACGCTAATGTGTAATGGTAGGGTGATTGTGAGATGAAATGAAGGACCTACAGTTTAACGTGGAATCCGAACCACGGTGGTGGCCTGGCATTCCCCACATTCACAAGATGTCTTGTCAGAGGTGAAGGAAGGGTTTGGAAATCAGATAAATCTTTGCCGGGACCGAGGATTGAACCCCGGACCTCCAGCACAGAAGTCTGACACCTTACCCCTAGACCACCAGGTCACCCATTTTAACCTGTAACCGATGGGCAAATTCCAAAAAGTTAAAAACCTTAATTTTCAACCCCTCAAAAAAAAATTCAAAATGTTGGAGCAACTTTAAAGTCAGTGCGGTATATATACAATACAATACAGGTAACTTTAAGTTGTTACGTTCAAAACAACTTTGGAGTTACCTTAGTTTAAGTCCACTTGCAAAGAAAAACTCACTGGGGGCGTGGGGTTGGGGCTGGAGCCCCCAACGAGACAAACGAGTATTGAATATAAAGATAAATGCTTCGGTCACTAATGTAGATTTAACTGTAAAAATAAAAACAGAACAAGAAATGTCCCTCCCCCCCTTTCTTAACACACCCATACAAAAAAAAAAAAAAAATTGAACAGTCTTCCAGAAGAGTGGTGTAATTTGTCCCTGTCAATCTCAGGTACAAGTCTTTCAAGGACACATCTGAAATATATTGGGTGGTCTGACTGTAACATACTTGGAAATATATGCAAATCAAGATGATTGCTGGCTCGTTTCAAAGTCCCTGAAACATGACGTCATGAAGAAACTAACCTCCTCCACTTTAACTGCTGTCATGTCGGTTCCGATGCTCTTAGATCGTTTGTCAAATGTTAAATAAATGGGTAGGGGGGTGGGGGGGGGGGGAAGAGTTAGTTGTTTTTAAGATCGCAGACATTTTCATGGCTATTCTGTGGATATGACACAATGATCTACTGCTTGATATGAATAAAATTCATTATTTTTTATTTAAGACTCTTTTAGATGGTTGGACATATGGAATGGTTTCTGTGAACATTTGCAGAATTTATCGTTCACATTACTCGCAGGATATAAATTTAACTTAACTCTTAGCTAAAATATATTATATGAGATTTGCATGTATTAGTAAATCGTAAAATTGAATAAGTTCCATGTTAATATATTAACTTAGCATTATTTTTCTATTAAGAAGGAGTTATTGGTTATAAATTAAAAACAATAATTTTACTTTAAGTACGGTGGATCCTAAAAATAGAAACCAATTTTGAAATTAGTTAAACATTATTATTATTATTATTATTATTAGCACCGCGTCTTACTACCCGTTCGGGTTATACGCACTTAACGCTAATGTGTAATGGTAGGGTGATTGTGAGATGAAATGGAGGACCTACAGTTTAACGTGGAATCCGAACCACGGTGAAGGCCTGGCATTCCCCACATTCACAAGATGTCTTGTCAGAGGTGAAGGAAGGTTTGATAATCAGATAAATCTGTGCCGGGACCGAGGATTGAACCCCGGCCGCCAGCATAGAAGTCTGACACCTTACTCTAGATCGCCAGGTGACCTAGTTAAAACAAATTAATGCTTTGGTTTTTGCTTATTTTTATATTTCGCTTCATATTAATACTCGTCCATAATATCCACATATAACTACAGCAAAGTGGTAATGATGATAAGGATATAATTTAGAGGAAATTTACCAAGTCTACAAGGAAGGAGGGTGGGAAATAATTCAGGAAAAAAATCGCCCTCAGTAAACTCGATTACAAAACCCGACAACCATTTATTAGGAAAATTTTTACTATATTAATGGTTGACCTTTAGTTCACGTGCCCATAAATGTGGGTTGAATACCTATTAATATTATCACCACACCCTACCACCAAATTCCCAGAACATTATTAAGTACAATTTTTTTTTAAATATATGATTTTTAGAGAATTGAAAATAATAAAGTCATTACCATCCTATTGCTAGGTTTGAGCTTTGATCGGAATAATGAATCGTTGTGGTACACTTCATGTCTTCTAGGAGGAGGACAGATAACAGGAACCCAACCCATAAAAATAAATAATATGCCCGGTACTGTATACAAACTGTATTCCATTAAAAAAACACCGTGAAGCAAAGAGTTTATAGTATTATTATTATTATTATTATTATTATATTATTATTATTAGCACCGCGTCTTACTACCCGTTCGGGTTATACGCACTTACGCTAATGTGTAATGGTAGGATGATTGTGAGATGAAATGAAGGACCTACAGTTTAACGTGGGATCCGAACCACGGTGGAAGCCTTGCATTCCCCACATTCACAAGATGTCTTGTCAGAGGTGAAGGAAGGGTTTGGTAATCAGATAAATCTGTGCCGGGACCGAGGATTGAACCCCGGTCCCTAGCACAGAAGTCCGACACCTTACCCCTAGACCACCAGGTCACCCAGTTTATAGTAAATGCACTGAAAGATGTGTTATCTAAAATATATTTTAATTTTCACCAGTTTAAAGTAAACTCGATTTGCTCATTAGGGGGCTCCACCCCCAAACCCCCGGTGAGTTTTCTTTGCAATTGTATGTTAACTAATGTAATTCCAGAGCCGTTTTTTTGACAGGTCTTACCGTTTAGCCATAAGAGACCTCCAAAGTTTCTCCACCTTTTTGAGTTTCTTTCGGGGGTTAAAAACTTTTTTTTTTTAACTTTTTGGAATTTTCCCGTCAGATACAGGTTATAAGCTATAAGTTTGCCAAATATCAAATTTGTATCTCATCTGAAAGCGGGTAAACATTAATGTCAGGGAATGAGTCAGCCGTGTAGTTTTATAGTAGTATAATATAATGAGAACTGGAATTTAATTAAAATAAAATAAATTATGTCATAATATATTTATATTTCTTTTTGAAGTAACTTTATACTTTCTATCGATCTCTCTAAGAGAGAGAATTATTGTGATCGTAAAAAAAAAAAAAAAAGTTGGAATTTTGATAAAGGTTAAAGTTTCGTGAACACCTGAAACAGAAAAATTGGTTTTTAGGTTGTTGTCTTTACCTTCGACTAGATCCGAAACTATTTTACTTATCGGGCTAAAACTTGGTATCTAAGTTTTTCAAAAGATTCCCCCGAGGTTTTTTTTGGAATTAGATAGATAGCCCTAAAATTGAGGGTAGTTTACTCTAGAGCAAACATAAACAAAAAAAAATCAATTTTCTCAAGATAAGCATTAACGATTTTGACTAAATTTGGTAGCTAGACACTGTTTTAACTTATCAAACAAAATTGAAGTTTTAATTTTTCTATTAAAATGGCTTTGAGGGTAATATACATAGATATAAATTTACAATTTTTTATCAAATATCTACAACTTTTTGAGTTATGAAATAACTCATCACTGTAAAGTTTTAGTACTGTTTGGACAAAAAAAATTTAATATGGAATATAATTTTATAAGAACAATAGATTTAAGCTATCAGCAAACTTATACATTTTTATGAAATATCTTTGAATTATGTAATTGATTATTATGTTCTTTAGTGAGACCGAGATGCTCCTCTTTTCTTAATGTTTCTGTAACAGTGTATATTATCACATCTAGGCACTTAGGTAGAGTGTTTCAACAACAGTGTATATTATTTAGTTTCACTAATTTAACTATTTTTTGGTAAATATCTCTATTTAAAGATTAAAGGGTGAGAACTTTTGTGAAGTGCCAATTAGCATTTTTTTATTTAAAAAGGTTAAACCTATCTAATAGGATAATACTTCAAAATGGTTCAAATGTATTGGAACTTTGCATCGATAAATAACAAATTGAAAAATTGCGAAACTTGCACTTCTTTATAAGTGCAACTTTTTTTTTGTGCTATAAAATACTCCCAGTATTTAAATAACTCGATTAAATATAGATTGAAAGATTGTGATAAAACTATACACTCTATTTAAGGTTAAATGGTTTATTCTTTACAAAAAATAGTATGGCTGCAAATCGTGACTCACGATTAGACTATTAACTGCATTATTTATCCATCTTATAAAGTGATCTTTAACGTGGAAGGATGCAAGAAAATCACGATTATGTGCATCAGAGTTAAAGGTTTAATCTGCCTTTAATTTTTTTTTAAAAGATAATATTTCAAAATGGTTCGTGATGATCCCATATTGGCGAGAGGCACAAAAGTCGTGTATTCTAATGATTAAATATTAACTCTAAATTCGTTCAATAAAAATAAGGTTATTTAAGATGATTTCACAAATATTATTATTTAAAAATATGTACACATGTTTAGTGAGTCATAAAATTATAGATTTAGTAATGAAAATGTTGATCTCGGTGGTCTTCGGGTAAAGTTCTCGCCTCAGGAACTGAAGTTCGTGGGTTCAAACCCAGCCGAGGTCCATGGATTATTACTGAGCGATAAATACCCATAGTACAACTATCTTCGGAAAATAAGTAGAGCCGTTGGGTTCGGTGTCGATTGTGGCTTGTAAAAGAACACAGGAAGGAATGTGAATATTCCCCTTTCGGATAGATTTGTAGGTTCTTTCTCGCTTGCTCGAAGAAATTCACGGAGTGGCGGGTTGATGACCTACTACTTGAAATTAACTTATCACAGAAACTGCAAAAAGGAACAGCTGGAGTAGTAAATATTTGTTGTGGTGGCACAATGTTCCAACGAGGAGTTAAATTATATAATGGAGATCAAGAATTAATAGAAGTTCCTAATACTGAACATTGTTGAAATATTAAATTATATTTGGATAAAAACTGCAATGAAAAGGCTGTTTTTTGACCATTTTAGATTGTCTTCACAGATAAATATTGTGCACAAATCTTCATTCTGTCACAATAGGAACATACTGTAGTTATTAACAAGAAACTTTGTCGCTTTGTCCCCCATCGTCACCGCGGAAAATTTCGAGTAATCATTCAAATACGAATGCACTGCACACATTTCTGACATATCGTAGGTTTTTTGTGTCCCCTTTTACTCCCATAATACCTCGCGCGAGACGGGAGCTGGGTTAGACCTGCCATGATGAGCGCCTTTAATTTAAAATCACAATTTTTTTTATATAAATTATCTAAACTATGCAGACACACTACTTCTACATATTTCTAATGGATCGCTTTCCATTATAACTTTTAGTCAACATGACCGTAGCTTGAAAGGTCCGTGAAATTACTTGATATCTATGATCTGAATGAGCTCTATCACTTAACTGAGCTGAATCTTACAAGTTAGCTCCAACATACAACTGATCTCCTCTAAATGTGTCGCTGTTCTCTTTAACTCTTTCTCTTTTATGGTAAAAGGTCGAAACATAACCTAAAACAAATACTTTAATTTTAGTTTTACATTCTCCTGTGTTAATTTAATTATAATTTTAATTTTACTTTGATACGAGTACAACAAATACATTTTTTTTAAATTCTACCTTACTTTTGTGTTTATAATAAATAAATAAAATTAATTTAACATGTCGGTATGTAATGTAGCAATAAACTTACAAACTCCTAATGACATATAGTAAATATGTAACGACAGCGTCCTTAAATTTAACCCTGTGCGAATCCATGGTTTTCCATTTCGAGTCTGATCTGAATCCAAGTAAACCAGCTCAAATCAGTTCCGAATCTAATCTCATACTCAGAATTTTTTTCGAATATATCATCATACTAAAAATAAAATTTTGAATCGAATCCGAATAGAATATTTTATTTTGAAAATGTTTCAAATCCAAATCAAATAAGATATTCTTAGGAGTCTTTGAAAATATTTTAAACTTAATCTCAAGTTTAACAACTAAACAAAGCCTCATGACTAACTTATGAAAGGTTATAAACAAAAAAAAAATACTATTTTTTATAATGGTTTGCTGTACAAGACCATAGAAAGTTGAAATTATTCTTAAGTATGTAAAGATTCAAATTTCGAACTAAACCCATCGAATCCAAATCTAAAATTTATTTAAATTTAAAATCCACCACGAATGTATCTAATAATAAAACTCGAAAGCTCGAATCGAATCCTAATATTGTCAAGATTCGAATTTAGATTCGAAATTTCAAAAGTTCGCACAAGCTTAATTAAATTGTTATAGAATGCAGACACATTTTAATAAGCTCAAAGCATTTTTTTTTGCCATACTCGTGCGTTTATACGCCCATTATTGTATCGTTAAATAATGTATAAAAACAGGTAAGATAATTGGATAGCTTGAATAAGTGAAACAAATTTGTAGAGCGTTCATTGAGGTCATCTATTCTAGAAGGTGATTTCATCGCACATCCTGGATGATGGTGCACGAAAACTTCACTGCCTTGTCATGGTATCTGTCGTTATTCATCTTGTACTTATTGAAACAGGGATCACAAAATATCCAACACACGATAGGTATTCCAATTTTCTGATTTCCTTACTTGATAATACTGAGTATTCTTCCGAGTAAGGGGGATCCAGCTACTTAACATCCATTACTGTTTCCATCTACTGGCCTGGATCAGTATTTTTTTTTTATCTAAGTCACATTTACGTGAAGGGAAAGTGTAACACCACTTTGTAAAAACTACCCTTAGTACACTCGACCGAGATTCGAACCTCGATCTTTTCATCATCAGAAGTCTCTTCTACTGCGAGAGTAGCGCTTTAGACCATGGCGCCACTAAAGCGGGTAGGAGTAGACAATATTTATAAAGATACATGAAATAGTAATCAATCAATATTTGACTATTATGTAACGGAAATGGTTAAACACAATGGATTAGTCTCGTAATAAAAAGAACAGAATGATGGATAGTACTGATGAACAGAACTAGATGGGAGGATGGAGCCTCCAAAATGTAAAAAAAAAAACTACTTCATAAAAAAAAAGATGTGAAAAAATACTTGAAGAAACAAACATGTGGAAAAAAAAAATCTCTCAGTGCAGCACGTTGGTTTTGAACCCTGACCTCTAGACTGATTGTCAGACATGCTAAAACGTGTGTTGGACACACCCTGATGTTGAAAAATATTAAATTGAATCGCAATACAGACGCTGATCTAGCAAATAACATGATTGTAGTCCTTCCAAGCGTAGCTATATTTGGGTTTGATGACACAGCACATTATTAAAGGAATGATGATTCACTACGAATCACTAATCCAGCCCCATTGTATAATCTAACTCTCCTGTTTTAATCAAGCTCTATACAGATGTTGCGATATACAGTAACGACACCCTGAACCTCTTTCATAGTCCTTCATAACGACATATTAAGTTTGACAACTCAACCACAAAGTTCGTCTCCTAAGTTTTTTTTTTGTTGTTGCTAGAGATCAAACAACTATACGAATTCATTGCGATATCATAAAGGTGTAATTTAAACTAAGAAATATGAAACTTATAGATTGAATGTACTTTTCAAAGTATAATTTTCTTATTTTTGTCCTGTAACCTATTATTTTAACAGTATTCAAAATTTCAATTCATATAGAAAATGAGTAGTCTTGATATAAGAAACTAATCAAAAGGAAAGTTTTTTATTTGATTGGGTTATTTGACGTGCGCTTTATAAAAAAAAAATTATCAACTTACAATACTCACAAATTAACCTAAAAATAAAACAGTACGCACGTAGATTCAATATAAAGAAAATAAATAAAAAACCTATATCAAAATATACATTTGTCAACTGTGAAAACCGTGTAATAAAAGGCTTGGAGTATGAATACATTAAATTAGATCTCATAGCGCTCTCAGCTATCCTGCTTGGTTTTTCCTATGTTGATCCTTTGGTAATAAATACTAACTGAATGCTCGTCCTTCACATGGATATTGTATAATTTATAGTTTATAAAGAAATATTGTTGATTAGGGTAGCTGCCCTGATTTCACCCCCTTAATCACAAAACATCAGAATGAAACACATTTACTTTTCCTAATTAGCTTATAAGGAACACCTGTGCCAAATTTGAGCCCTCTAGCTTCGTGGGAAGTGTGAGAATTAGTGATGAGTGAGTGAGTGAGTGAGTGAGTCAGTCAGTCAGTCAGTCAGGGCTCTTGCTTTTATATGTATACTCGCTTTGCTCATTGGGGGCTCCACCCCAAACCCCCTGTGAGTTTTCTTTGCACGTGGATGTAAACTAATGTAATTCCAGAGCCGTTTTCTGAAAGGTCTTACCGTTTAGCCACAAGAGACCTCCAAAGAAAGGTCCGCACCGACTTTAAAGTTGATCAGATATTTTGATTTTTTTTTCGGGGGTTAAAAATTAAATTTTTAACTTTTTGGAAATTTCTCATCGGTTACAAGATATAAGCTATAAGTTTTCCAGATTTCAAGTTTCTAACTCATCTGGAAGTGGTTAAATATTAGTGAGCGAGTCAGTCATGTGGCTTTATAGTAGTATTATAGAGAAGAGATCAAATAACCATCAACAAATGGAGTAATTACTATTTTGTGTTTTTGTAAAGTGTATTCCCTCTTCTCTACTTTATTAGTAAAGTAAACAATGCCAAAATTTTACCCAATTTGTGCTAAAATTTGTGTTTAATTGTGTGTTGGACTATTTCTTCTATAGAAGACAGAAGATAGGAAGATGATGTCACCTTTGTGCATTGGATTCTTCCCACATTTTTCCTCTTTCTCTAGGTGGGTTTTTTTCATTGAATTAAATTGAATATACACTTATTAGTATATTTTGCTTTTTATTTATTTTTATCAATTTTCATTATTATAAAATACACATCACTAATAAATTATCAAATGGTTAACTTGACTAACACGTACACAAGTAATAAATATCTTCATTGGTATTCCCAGGAATCAAACCAGTGTCTTGTAGACTCTTGGGTTTACTAATAAAACAACTAGTTATTGGGTAATAGTCATGAAGGCGAATCGATTGACGAATATTTAGGAACAAATTCCACATGTTTTTTTTTAACCCTTTCACGCCATAACTGTGAAGCATTAACGAAAACAGCGTGTCATTAGTTTCATTAGTTCAAACTCTCATCCCCACACACACACACACAGAGCTCTAATGAGATGAAGAACAGTGCAATGAGAGAGGTGGGGAAACAACGGGGAAGGGAGGAAGCTAGGAATAGGGATGTGATAATTTGCTTTTCCCTCTTTTCGTTTTCCCCATTCGGTTGTAGTCACGAAATGGAATTAACCTCAAGCCGCCCTCGCTAAGGCAAAAAAAAAAAGTTTCCTGCCCTCACGCTGAGGCACTCAGAAAGTCTGTTCTTTAGGACAAGTGCTTTCCGAGATGATAGTCCAATACGATCTACCAGGGCTTATTCTAATTGCCTCAAGATTGGGGGAGGAGGGGGGGGGATCTACGGATTTTGACTGGATATGTAACCACCCAACACATCAACCCCTCAGAAAAAAAAAAGTCTTGCTAATTCTACATACTATCTTGTTTGATGATATGTTGACATCATGTCATGATCAATATTAAAGGTTTGTTTTTTTAAACTTAAGGATGTAGGCCTATAACTATCGTATTCACCCGAATCCAAGATGACCACGAATCTAAGATGACCCCCAGTTTTTCAGTGGTTCTGAATAGATTTTTTAAAAGTGGTATTTATTTTATCATGAATGAAGAAAATACGGTACTCTCTTACTAACAATGTTTAATACCCACTTCAGTGTCCACTTGGTCTAACGCGCTACCCTCAAGTTAGACTAGACTGCCGAAGACGGGGAGAGCAGGGTTCAATCCCAGTCGGGTGCATTGAGGGTGATTTTTCCTAAATGATTTTCCACTCTACCTCCACGCAAATGAGGGGAGCACTTGATCTAAATTAAACCTTTATAATTCCTAACAAATTGGTGTAATTTTTATTTATGCGTTATAAAACGAACGGGTAGTAAGACGTGATGCTAAAACAAAAAGTTAAAGGTGATGTTTCCCAAACTTCTGCCTCTCAATTAACCCTTTAGAGACCATGTCTAAGCTAAAGTAACACCCATCCAGATCTTACAAAAAAAAATAATGCAATTTTGTAAAATATAAACGATTCTTTCAATTTTTTTTCAAAATTTTAGTGGTAAGTTAAAAAAAAACGGTCGTGACAAAACGAAAGAGAGGTTCATAAAGTCTATGACATAGTGTCCAAATATATATTAATTTGCTTACTAAACTTATTATTTTAAACAATCAATCCAACACACTAGCTCAGTCAGTAGTGTGTGTGCCTACTGAGCTGAGAGTCCCGGGTTCGATTCCCAGCATAGTCTAAATTTTTATCATTGGTGAAATATGGGTTCACCCTTTCACATTGATAAATAGACGGTCGGGGACTGGATGTTGTGCCTGTCATAGTCTTAAGTTAGATTGTAAGGCATCTGAAGCTATGACAGGCCTAGCAAGCCTGTAGTGAAAAATATATGACTTGAATAAAAAACTGACCACAGACTGGAAACAGTAATGGACACAGTAATATTATTATTATTATTAGCACCACGTCTTAATACCCGTTCGGGCTATACGCACTTACGCTAATGTGTAATGGTAGGGTGATTGTGAGATGAAATGGAGGACCTACAGTTTAACGTGGGATCCGAACCACGGTGGAGGCCTGGCATTCCCCACATTCACAAGTTGTGATTAATACACGTCTTGTCAGAGGTGAAGGAAGGGTTTGGTAATCAAACCGAGGATTGAACCCCGGCCGCCAGCACAGAAGTCTGACACCTTACCCCTAGACAGACAGGTCACCGACACAGTAATGGATATGAAAAGTCAATGATCAATAAAACTCTCGTGTTAACATTCACGTCACCCCTGAAAACTTTTGCGTACCTTTAGATTCACGCGTAGTACAGATTTATCTGATTACCAAACCCTTCCTTCACCTCTGACAAGACGTGTATTAATCACAACTTGTGAATGTGGGGAATGCCAGGCCTCCACCGTGGTTCGGATCCCACGTTAAACTGTAGGTCCTCCATTTCATCTCACAATCACCCTACCATTACACATTAGAGTAAGTGTGTATAGCCCGAACGGGTAGTAAGATGCGGTGATGATAATAATAATAATAATAATAATTTAGGGTCACGCGTAGTACAGTTTGGGCATTGCTGCTCCAAAGTTGGAGATAATACAGTAATTTTACGGTGCAATGTATGTGTTCGCAAATTTGAAACAAATTCCAAAAGGTCTTGTGGTACTGGTATTATTTTAAACAAAAGCGTATCCACTTTATTTGAAATGTTTCATCGTTTTCAACCAACTCAGTCGGAGCTAACGTTAAACCCAACCTCCACTATTTTCTACAAAAGGAGCTTGAATTTGCCGTTGGTGAAAGGGGCTTAAGTGTATAATCGTGTGTAGGATACGGCAAAGAGTTACACCAAATGCGAGAGGCGTTTTGGCTTTCAGAATTATATTTCGCTTTCAACTTTTATTAGTTTTCCTAACCACAACACTGTTTAATATAGGTTTCATCCTAATCCTTTCATATCCATGAACTAATTTACCTTTTAGAATCTGTGCTATTTAAAAATATTTGCCATACATTTTGAAAAATGGCATCTATAGATGGGAATTGAACCTTGACCCTTCAATTTAGTGCAGCAAAACTCTACCAAAAACCTAAACAGTATCGTAATGTAAACAAGGTCATAATATAAACAAGGGTTCCGGGTTTGATTTCTGTATGTCTTCAGGGTGTATATAAATATGTTTACATTTAATACAAGTAAATATTTATAACCTATATTTCTAGACCGAACAAATTTCTAATTTGCATTTGCTATGAGTACCAGTAATTGGTTTTTTATAGCATCACGTCTTACTACCCATTCGGGTACTTATTACACTCAATGGTTTAAGGAATTAGGAAGGTTACATTGAGGGGAATTGTACCCGCATTTGCGTGGAGGACGAGTGTAAAGTGATTGTATAAATCCCCCTGAGCACTCCTAGCCAAGATTCGAGCCTCGATCGTCATCGGCAGTCTAGTCTACTGCGAGAGTAACGCCTTTGACCATACAGCCACCGAAGCAGGTAATGTTTGTGTTATTGCAAGAGTAAAACATTTACCTTAGAAAGAAAATGTTATTAAATTATTTAACTAAATATTTTTTTACCAAGAAAGTGGTTTTTTTTTCACTTGATCTATGAACGAGAATCTCATAATTTTTAAAAAAAAAAAACGCGATACATAATTAAACCAATGAACTAGTAAATCAAGTAATAGACCAATTCGGCGTGAATGACATTACATTGTAACGGCAGTGATTTCCTCAATAAGAGTAGTAGTGTTTTACCTCTTAATTAGAAGACTGTAATGCGATGTTGCCAGTCCTTGTCTTCCTTACGATGCTCCCTTCCTACCCTATTCCACCCCTTACCCCTTGTTTCGATTCGCTGTGTCGTACTTCATAATTACTCCGCTGAGCCGCGCTATAAATTGCACTCTCTCTCCCCCCCTCCAAACCTTTCTCCGTTGCCAACCTCAGTTTGTCGCCGGTTAATTTATGCGTCCGGGAAAGGTGTTACGTCACTTTGAAAAATCTCCTCTCACCCCAACCCCCTATCTTTTGCTTCATTTCGAAACAACTAAACTACGAATTCACCCGATTGCACTGCGTGGACTTATGTACTATCTACTTCACAAACATCGAGTGGTTTGTTACACTAATCGGTGGTAGAATTTCCCTGGTGTAAGGTACCCTCAAAGTTAATTTTTTTATGAGAGTTGCTATATTGTTAATAATAATAAAAAAAACAGTGTCTTAACTATAAAATTTAATCAAAATCATTATATCAAATTTGGGTGAGCTGGCGTTCTAGGGGTAAGGTAAGGTGTCATACTTCTGTGCTGGGGGTTCGTGGTTCAATCAGATTTATCTGATTGTTAAACGCTTCCTTCACCTCTGACAAGATGTGAATTCACCACACTTTGTGAATGTGTGGAGTGCCAGGCCTCCTCCGTGGTTCGGATCGCACGTTAAACTATAGGTCCTCCATTTCATCTCACAATCACCCTAACATTACACATTAGCGTAAGTGCGTATAACCCGAACAGGTAGTAAGACGTGGTGCTAATAATTATAATAATAATAAAAATAATAATTTATCAACGGTTTGAACTTATATTTCTGTATCGTTTTATGTAATCTTTGCATAGCCCACAATCCAGATGAAGTGTGTATTTTTTAATATTTTTTTTTTCAATTTTGATCAATAAATCCCTATCTAAAATTTTTTTTATTTATACTTTACTTTAAAAATACGATTAATCGAGATAATAATTGCCGATGCATTATACTACTATACAGCCACACGGCTGACTCACTCACTGACGATAATGTTTACCCACTTCCAGATGAGCTAGAAACTTGAAATTTGGCAAACTTAAATGCTTCTAGCCTGTTACCGATAGGAAAATTCCAAAAAATTAAAAATATTAATTTTTAACCCCCGAAGAAAAACACTCAAAACGTAGGAGCAACTTTAAAGTCGGTGCGGACCTTTCTTTGGAGGTCTCGTGTGGCTAAACGGTAAGACCTTTCAAAAAACTGCTCTGGAATTACATTAGTTTACATCCACTTGCAAAGAAAACTCACTTGGGGGTTTGGGACGAAGCCCCCACCGAGCAAAGCGAGTAAAATCTACAGCCAAACACTGTATACAAATTACGTCACGGCCATATGATACTGGCCACGTCTTGTATAGATATAGAACGTGCTGTTTCTTAGAATTAATTAAGCGCAGATACAGTAGATGAAAGAAGGTCACTTCTAAACATATTAGCGCCAACCTATAGCAGACATTTTGTGTGTGACGTCACCATAACAATACACCATCTCGTGGGAGAGACGCGATCTGTTCAAATGTTAATAACTTCACGCCCCCTCCTTTATTTTTCTTTGACCTTATTGGTACTGGGTTTTGTAATTGCACTCCCGTGACCAAATGTTCAAGAAATTTTGAAAGTATTATATGTATACAATTAAACTAAACTTTACTATTATTTAAATTTATAAATGACACAATGACACTAAAATCAAACCGCTGACCGTTGACTTAATACGCCACTGTTCCAACTACTGAGCTGTCCAGGAGTCGTCCCATGCCCAGGATACTCGTGCCCAGATTTCATTTTTAAATTGAAATAATATGCTATTTAGATGCGGCTATAAACATCATCGACAAAATAATAGTGTGGCTATTTGACGCATAATAAAGTTAACTATTTCATTATTCTTTTCATTTTGGCCAAAAAAGTATTTTGTTACAAACATTAATCGGAACCCTCTACCCATTTCGTTGGTCGCGTGGTTGGTCTAACGCACTACAGTCACACTCCTTCTAAATATGGTCTTCTTTATCCCTAAAACCATTTGCGTAATTAGAATATAGGGAGCTAATTAACAAACACAATGTTGTAAAAATGCATAGGATTATATCTAGTGAAGATGAAATAACAGAAATGGTTCTTCAACCTCTGGTTTGACTATAGATATATTAAGAATGAATAATTTTAAAACTAAGTCATTGAAAACATTTTTATGGTCTCCTGACAAGCAGTCAGAATAAAAAATTAATCACTTAGTAAATCAGGATAGTTTAAAGTTTTTCTCTTGAAGGCACCCAAACAAAATAAAGATTTCTAGAAAATCATGGAAGAGTCGAAATTGCTACACGCAACTTGTTACTGAAAGTGACTGTTTTACCGCACACATAACCACAAAACTTGAACCTAATCACCAACACCATCGCCTTAATCCAACCCGCAAAACCATCTGGCATGAACACGAAACCTCATCGTCCTAGATACCAATTAAGTTCCTGGGCCATCTTGAACACTCGTTCTTCCCTCAACATCCTTGTGATATTTCCCTCTAGTCAACCCGAAACCTCTTCCTACACCCGTCCCCCTTTTACTACCAAAACCATCCCCCAAACCATTTTCTTCATTAACACCCTGGTATCTCATCCACGCCGAACCGTCTCCTCAATTTCCTTGTCACTCTCTCGTTTGGGCCGATGACGTCATCTGATTGTCGATAAGACGATTTTCACTGAGGAAGACTAAGTGGCAAAGCCCCCAAGACCGAGGAAGGGAAGGGAAGATGACGACTTTTTGCCCCCTCCTCCACCCTTTCTTCGCCCCTAACCACCACCACCCCCCTACCCCTCACCAGACACACCCACTAAGCTAGCAAATTGACGGACATTCTGATCTCATGCGATTGTCAAAACGAAGTGAAGTTAAGAGAAGGCACAAGAATAAAAATTTACGTAACCAAACCATTTCAAATGCTAAAAAAAAGGAGGGAAAAAAAGCAAACCTATTTGATTCAAACCTTTTTCTCTGATCATGTCTGATAATATCTTGAAAAATTTCCAGTAGAAGACGATCTGATTAAAGCTAAGGAATACTTTAAATTAAACATCACACATGTACTTATGACTATACATATCATCAAATAACTATTTATGTTGGTTGATGTAAAAACTCTATCTTTTTTTTAAATATTTTTTTAGCATCGTGTCTTCTACTTGTTACGGTTATACAGTTATGTACTATCCACACGAATAGGTTAGGGAATAGTAAGGCTCAATTTACAGGAAATGCACCCGCATATGCGTGTAGGTAGAGTGTAAAAACAATTAGGGAGAACCACCCTCATTGCACTCGAACAAGAGTGATCCCCACTGTACCTATCTTCGGCAGTCTAGTCCAACACGAAATAAGCGCGTTAGACCACGTAGCCACTGAATCGGGTTTTAATATTGTTCATATTCAATTTTTAAGGAGAAATAAATGATAAATTAGATCTTATTTATTTTTATTCCATTCTCCTAAGTTTATATTATCCTTAGTCTTCTATGACGACATGTTTCTATGTAACACGATATCATGACTTATTTATGATAAAGATAATCCTAAATACATAAAAACAGGAAGTTTTGGATAATTCTGAGGTATTAAATCCCCACAAATAGTTTTTAAATTTAATACCTCAAAATTTGAACATACTTCTGATAATATGTATTTAAAGGAATATAATCTTTATTATAAATAAGACCTGAAGATGGTGTAACATATATATAGAACCGAAACCTGTCGTCATAGAATACTAAGGTTAATATTAAATAAGTAGAAGGGAATAAAAATAAGTAAGATATAATTTTATCCTCTACCTTTTTGGTAAATGATTCACCGAAGGAGTATTATATCGCCTGATACTTTTAAATTCATCACAATAAATTATGTATGCAAATTGGATCAAGACGATTTAGCGCATGATCAGAGATGTATTGTAGACTGTAAATTATCGTCTGGAACACTAATTTAAGGTTCCTTTTTCATTGATAGGATTAGTCAAAGCTGAACTACCTACAGAATTTTTGCATACTTGAAAGTTTTATTGATATATCTAATCATATTTGTTGATTAGGTTAAGATCTCAAACCTTCATGTAATTATAAAATGTGGCTGCTTAACCTCAATATACAACTGTCGGGAAACAAGGGTTTCAGGGAGATATTTGATCCAAAAAGGGATGAGGGTGGATATTGGGGAATGAAGGAGTATATATAATGAAGAGTTACATACCCATAGCTTCTAGAGGCATTTAATTTTTAACAAACTTCCAGACGAATATCACTCTAAATGCCTTCTAGAAGTATCCGATTTTTAAAATGAAATACCAGTAGGTAGCCACTTCAAATATATTTTATATAGGCCTACATATGATATTTTTGAAAAATACTTACGAGGACCATTACAATTAGTTTCCAAAAGAATTAATTTCAAAAAACTTGTATGTGGAAGACCCATTTTCAATAGCTTCTAAGGGTTTATAATTTTAAAACTGCTGGTGGAAGACCATTTCAAATAGCTTTTAAGGGCATCTTATTTTTCGTGGAAAAAATACGGTGAAAAACACTCTAAATAGCTTCTTGGGCATTCCAAAATATAAATGAATTCTGGGTGATACCACTTTAAATAGGTTCTAGAGTTATCTAAATTATAAAAAATAATTTTGTTGAGCACATCTTATAGCCTTTAGAAGCATCAAAACTTTAAAAAATTTGCTTAAGGAGAACTACTTTAAATACCCAAAATACCCAAATTAAAAAAATCCTGATTTTCACTATTCTAAATAGCTGTTAAAAAACTATAATTTCCAAAAACCATAAACACGAGGAACGCTACAAATAGTCCTTAAATTTATCAAAGGTCCCGGGATCATTCATAATTTCTCCACTACACATTTGTTTTGTCTGTATATACTATATTAATTATTTAACATCAACCTTTAATAACATTCTAATCTCCCAACTTTCTAAAAAAATATATATAATAGAAATAAAAAATATTGACCTTTTTATATATAATTGTTTTGCCACTTCTCCTATCCGATAAAAGAAGTGACGAATACATTAACAAATAAATATATAAACAGGAAGAGAAAGAACAAGCATATTAAGATAGATATACAAGTTTAACAAATCAGTTTATATAAATTCAAACAAGACACGAAACCATCACAAATAGTTTGATGAGATCTTATCCAATACATTCTAATGTTTATAATAGGAAATTAAATCATTTACTTTAGACATCGTTATCCCAATAAGGACGTTAGGTTGGACCTGCGATCAACACAAGTATGGTTGTGTCTATATTATGAAAGTGTGTAACTCATTAAAGTAGAACTAACACACATTCTACTACGGAGGGACGTCTGCCTCAACACAACGGCAATTTAAATTGGAAGCAATATTTAGTTTAATGTTAAACAACAATATATAACACCAATCCTACCTTGCGGCTAATATACTTTAACCTAATGACAGCTTAAAGAATAATAGTTAGTATAATTATAGAAAGTCCAAATTTAAAGAGTTACAACGTTGGTAGTTAAATGAGTAGCTGGCATGAGTTAACTCAATATTGAGGTAAGAGATACAAAGATTAAGTTCTAGAAGAGGAACTGTGAGTTTGCAAATAATTAATGGCAAGCTACCATGAATCTAGGCTGTAAAGATACTATGGCTGGTCTATTCCTCATTAGTACCACCTGGTCATTCAATAGTATATTTAAATATCAACACAAGTCTGAACACAGACTATAACACTAGCAACCGTTAAACATTAACGAACACAAATGACACCCGAAGGGGGCCGGACAAAATAAATAATACCCCACGAGCCACTACAATGATTAGTAGCATACCCATGAGTTGATCACCATAGGTCAAAGACCCAACTAGGTCATGGAACAAAGCTCTAGATAACCTGATTTCCACCAATATAGGATATAAAGATTTAAACTAGCCCGAACATGGCCATACAGTATAGGGCATCTGGTTATTGCTCAGGTATCCAAGACCATGTCTAATGGACATAGAATAAAAGAGCTAAAACTATAACATAAAACTATGACAAATGGGCATAGAAAAAGTCAGAGAACTCTGACATACAAAACCATGTCTTATGGGCATAGAAAAACAATCACGAAGATCTATCTAAAATTAGTAGATTAAGTACTCATATTCACAAACTATACTTGATCTGTGGCGATGAGGAGAGACCGATGCCTCAAACATCGTGATCACCACTTGCTTAGTCCACTGGTCCTTGGTTCACTTCTAGACAGTTTTTCTGACGAATCGTTACAATAGAATACAAAATGTGAAGCGAGGGATGGCTGTTGTATACAAGATGCACTGACGTATTAGAAAAGGGACGTCCACAAGGAAAAGGGGCGTGAGTTTCCAGAATTGAGCAGAAAGACAACCCGCGCTTGAAGACGGCCACTGAGCACAACACAAGGAATCCACTCATTACATCTACAGTAGCCCCATGGCTTCTTTGATGCTGACTGACAGCTCACAGCTGACTTCTGACAGTCAACTTTAGGTATATACCTGAATTTTGACTGTCAGAAGTGGCAGCTTCTAAACACATGTTTTTTGAAGATCATATAGTTCGGCGTAGGGATACATAATTTGTTCTGGTAACTTTTAAAAGCCGTCAGCTGTCAGTCAGCACCAAAGAAGTCATGGGCTACTGTACGTCTGGCCAGCGTGTAAGATGTCCTTGTGTTGAACCTCCAGGAACAGTTTGAACAGTCAGCTAAGGGCACTTTCTTCACGTTTGGCGTTTCTAGCAACACGATTTCACCGTGCGCTTATATATGCCACACATTATTTGGGTTTATTAGTTCTTGCGTTTATAGTGATAATCATATGTATACGGTATTTTGACTAACGGGCAATTAGCACGTTACAGAATTACCGACTATAAATGATCAACGTTATTTTGGACATAATCAAATATTATTTGAAATTACTCTATTATATATATTTTATATATATTTGCCAGCTTAGAAGAATCAAAGCAAACAATTTTTTTTTTTGTGACAATGTAGTTTTTTTTTACGTGATCGACTGAAACTTGTCACATGATCGACCGGCTACCTACCCCCACCTTAGACCATTCAAATAATGAGGCGGGTGTGAATAGATGGATATACTTATTGCAATGTCACAAATGCATTTCATTACGAATATAGTGTTTAGAATATATCTCATTTTATCATGTGAGAAAAATAGATTAAAAACTTATAAATAAACGTTAAAATAACAAAACATTTTATTCAGAAAGTTTAACTCTCCCACATTGGAGAATAAATATGTTTTATTTGAGTCTTTACGTTAAAGAATCAATTGAATACGTATAAAAAAAAGTGAAAAAGATTACAAAATGTAGGAGGAAAAAAAGTATGCAGAAGAAAGCACAACAAAAAAACTAGAAGAAAACGAAGTAAAAAAAAAAGGAAGCCATGTTGTAGCAAGACTCGTGCAAGTTGCAAGGACCCAACGTAATAAAACCGCCTGGACAGGTTTTATTTTTAGTTTTATACTAGAAAGAGAGATAATGATACGAGAGAGAGAGAGAGAGAGAGATGGGTATTGGAAGGAAGTTAGGGGAGGAAGTGAGAGGGGTAGGCGATGGTGCTGCCGCCTGCTGTATGTTATTACTTCTGTACATGGGGGTTCAGGTAAGGGCCGAGACCCTAAATTATTCAACCCCGAGACGGGAGCAGGCTGGTTTATGGTCCTGGGCTAACCGTGCGGCGTCCTTCTACTTTCCTCTTACCCCCTCCCGCCCACCCATCCTTCCTGCCCACCAAACAAACACACACAGGTTGGAAGAGGGGTGCCCGGCGTCTCTGTGTCTAGCGTAGCACACATGTTTGGCATCCTTAAATAACGTGTATGCCAGTAATTTTAGACAAAGCAGTAAGTTAATTCTTATTACTTACTTAAGCTTTGGCATTAGGAATTCAAAACCTAATTGCTGCAGGTGGTTTTTCCCCTAAACTATTTTCCACTTTACCTCCACTAAATGCGGGTACATTTCCTCTAAATTAAATAACTAGCGTAATTAGTGCATAACTATGCATATAGCCTGATTATGTAGTAAGACACGTTTAAAAATAAATTGAATCTCCCTTAAATAATAATAGAAAATAGAGGAAAGAATGGATAATATCTGTTCACATTTTTTTTTTTTGGCACAGTGTCTTACTATTCGTTCGGGTTATACGCACTTACTTACTAATGTGTAATGGTAGGGTGATTGTGAGATTAAATGAGGACCTACAGTTTAACGTGGGTTCCGAACCACGGTGGAGGCCTGGCATTCCACACATTCAAAAGTTGTGATTAATACACGTTTTTGTCAGAGGTGAAGGAAGGGTTTGGTAATCAGATAAATCTGTGCCGGGACCGAGGATTGAACCCCGGACCCCCAGCAAAGAAGTCTGACACCTTACCCCAAGACCACCAGGTCACCAGGAAGATTGTATTTATAGGAAGTCCACCCGCTTATGCATGGAGGGAGAGAGGAAAACCTTTTCACCAAAATATAAAACCGTAATACCTTTATTTAAATTATTAAATATAATGTTTTAATTTCAAGGGCATAAACAATAAATGCGGTTTAGAGGAATTACAGCTACATTATCGTGTAAAGAGGAAGGGAGAATAAAGGTGAATAATCAACCCCTCCCCCCCCCCCCCCCCTACAACCAAGATTCGAACCTATCTTCCAGTCACCGTCAAATCTAGTCTATTTCGAGAATGATGCCTTAGAATGATTCGGGTAAAACCGCAAAACAAAATGAAAGTTAAACAGATGACGTAAGAAATGGGTGGGGGAGGGGGGAAGGAATAAAGATCTGTGAATTTAAATGATTCAAATCAAGAGAGAAAGCGATGTTAAGGGTTAGAGGGGGTAGTATTCCTATTGCTTGAAGTATACAACTGCCGCGCTTGTAAGGGCGAAGTTTGGCGATATGGTTACTTCAAAATTATCTAGAGTGCAGTATTGTAATGTGTATTCAAGTGTTTTTTGGGGGGGTGTTTCTACAGCCCTATACTGTAATTTGCTTTCGGAGTACTACAACCAACCCCCTCGGGACGAATTGGGAATTGCAAACAAGTGAAGTGCGGTCTTCACAAAGTTTGTTTATAAGGGATATCTTGGTGGTAAGGCAAAACCTTGAGCTGTAAGCATCTTTCAAGCTTTGGAGAGCAATAACTTATGTTCATTTACCGAGTGAGCGCACAGGCTTAATTTACACACAAATGATAAATTTTTAAAGGGGCTAGAAGCTTCTATAAGTCCAAAAAATATTTATAAAATTGTATAAGCTGAATTAATAATTATTATTAAGCTTATCTATCCATACAAACAAAGTATTAATCGTGTCATAAAAGGACCTTTCACGACCAATCGGTCCTAAGCAATATACTAAATACTACCGATGATGGGTAAATCGGGGCTCCAGTCCCAGTTGGATTTACTAAGGGTGTTTTTTTTTTCAAACTGGTTTTCCACTCTTCCTCCACATATATGTGGATACATATTCTAAAAATTCAACCTTACTTATCCTTAACACAATTTGTATAGTCACTAAGATGCATATCGAGAATAGGTTTGAGACGCATTGCTTAAAAAATAAAAAATAAATGTGTGTAGAAGTAACAAGTGTGCCCATGTGGATTCTCTACCAAATGGTGGGTGGATTGGAATCCCTTCTGACGGGAATTTTGCACCCCTACCTCCTCCCCCCCCCCCCCCACACACACATTCTAGAGAGAGAATTTCAGGAGTTTAAACTTGTGGGAGGAAATTTTTATAGCATCTTTACATAATAATCTAAGCTAATTTGTTATGAGTTTCAAGAGCCAATTTTCGCAACAACAACAACAACAACAAAAGTTTCTGAAAAGTAAACGAAAAATACAATTTACTTGTAGTTGAACCCATTAAAAAGAAACATGATATTTTCCCCAAGTTTATTGAGCAGAACAAAATGAAAAGAAAGCTGTTGAAGAGGGAATAGGAGGAGATCTACATTTTATCATATTTTTCGGCTAACTTGGATATTATTACTATTGAGTTTAGCATCGCGTCTTACTACCCGTTCGGATTATACGCTTAATTACTAATTACGCTATGAGATTAGGAATTGGAAAGGTTGAGTTTAGAGGAAGTGAGCCCGCATTTGCGTGGAGGGGGGAGTGGTCAACCATTAAGGAAAAGCCACTTCCAGTTCACCTGAGTGAGATTCGAACCTCGATCTCCCCGTCCTCGGCAGTCAAGCTCAACACAAAACTAGCGCGTCAGCCAACTACACCCCCGAAGGGGTTAACTCGTTGATGATTCAAAGTTGATAATAGTAAATTGTAGCCAAACTACAAATACATATTTTGCAAAAAAAAGTATATATATAAAAGTGAAATACTTGAAATAATTATATCAAGTAAAGATGCAAATAAATGTTTTAGATTCACGTAGTGAGCTAAATGAATCATGTGTCAAATTAACAATTAATTTATATTATTATTATTATTATTATTATTAGCACCGCGTCTTACTACCCGTTCGGGTTATACGCACTTACGCTAATGTGTAATGGTAGGGTGATTGTGAGATGAAATGAAGGACCTACAGTTTAACGTGGAATCCGAACCACGGTGGAGGCCTGGCATTCCTCACATTCACAAGATGTCTTGTCAGAGGTGAAGGAAGGGTTTGGTAATCAGATAAATCTTTGCCGGGACCGAGGATTGAACCCCGGCCGCCAGCATAGAAGTCTGACACCTTACCCCTAGACCACCAGGCCACCTACAACAATTAATATAGAATATTTAGAAAATTTATGGCAAATTTAAGTATATGATAAATGACAAGAGATTATATTAAATAAGAGAATAATACTAAAAACCATGAGAATATTATTTTATAAGGTGTTAAAATTTTGTTTAACCCAGCAATGGTTATAATCCAAACGAAGTTCTTATTTTTATCATTTACAAGGCCTTGTATCAATATAATGTAATGTATTAAAATCTATATTAATTTTATTTCCCGAAAAGCATCTTATTTTGATGATATTTCCCTTGAGAAAGTTGATATAGTAGATCTACTGCAAGTAGATACATCCAAGCATACAAGTATGTGTTAGTAAGAGACACAAATAAAACTGTTGATAAAGTTGTATTTTGGTGAAAAGACCAGCGGTTTGTTTACTTAATTAATTTAAAAAGCTGGCACATTTTTATTACTCCAGCCAACTATTTGTGATACTAATTTTCAATTAACTTGAGTGTTTTAATAATCATTTTCCTCTTTTTATCACCTGTAAACAAGAATGAAAAGTATTTAACTACCATATTTAACATTTAAAATATATCAGTAATGTGAAAAAGGTAATTTAAAATGTATGATTAATATTTTAGGATTTTTAAAGTAATGAAGAAAGGTTAAACCCTGTATAAAAGTAAAAAGGGATTCATATATGCTTTCTATATCAAAATAAAAATTACAAATAAATTAAAAATCGAAAGTTATATAAAAAAATTAACTTTTTAAATAAAATATATGATTAGTTTTATTATTTTAGAAAGCTATTAAATTAAGTTTGTTTCCATACTTATATAACCTCGCTATTATCTGCACCAGTGGGCACGTGTACATGGGCGTCTGTTTCATATAGTCTGATTTGTCGGTGATGAGAAGTATGAGCGTCTAATCTTATTCAGACATTCTGAGGGGATTCCCTTAGGGTCATTCAGCAATAAAAGTCTTATTTCACAATTTTAACAAATGTATGATTACAAGTTATAAATAGTGATTCAATGATTTCAAAGCATTAAAGCTCACGAGTTATAATATACATATTTATTAGTAGTTTATATTTTTTATGTACTTATTGTTATGTTGAAGTAATTATTAATGTCTACTGCTGAAATTTAGTATATCTATACACGCATATGAGATGTACACAATGAATCATTATAATATGTTAAAGAGAAATAGATTTTAATGTACAAACTATATAAATGTGGTAAAAATTACATAATTTTTAGTTAAATATAAATACTTTTCTCTTCATACATCAATAATATAATTTTATTTTATTTTGTAGTAAACAATGTCGTTATTTAGAACCAACCCTTCTCGTTAATTTCATTAATATGTCTGTATTAATCATTGCCAATATATTGATTTGAAATGACAATTTCATGAAATTTCTGGTTTTGACTGCAACGATTGTAGGGGCAGACAACACCGATTAGTGAAAAATAATATGCCAGGCCAATTTAGAGTGTCAGATAATTCCAACACACAGGTGAAGTGTACGACTGCTTCCTTTCCTTACCTTGACGGTGTTGCTGGCATTGGCTGATACATTGTTACTTGCTATCATTTTATGAGATAACCCCCTTAAACCCACCAATGTTAGATTCCCTGCCAAGATGTTATTGACTTAAACATAATGGTAATTCTAATTGTCGAATGCTCTTTAAATAATTTCCATCTTATCCTTTATTCAATTGTCGATATATTCTATCTTCCCCATACCCACCACATTAGGGTAAATAAATGAATGGGCCTGATATAATTAGTAGTTCACGTAGCAACATTTCAGAGTATTTTAATATTTTTAAAAAAAAAACTCACTTTTATTTCTCTAATATACAAAATAGATGTATGATCACTAATCTATACTTATAAAATAACATGTCCTGACTGATTCATCATCGCCGAGCGCAAACTATCAAGGCTACAAGCATGAAATTCGGACTGTATATTCATTTTGTTATGTAGGCACCTACTAAGAAAGGATTTTAGAAAATTCCACCCCAAAGGGGTCAACATAGGGGATGATAATATGTATGATAATATGTATGAAAGTCCGTCATTTTGAAAGTTACATAAACAAAATTTTGTATTTCGGTTATTGGCGTAAAACAAATAAATACGTGTTTCAGGAATTTTGGAAATTTTATTTAATGAGGGATGAAAAAGGGGGTGAAAGTTTCTATCGGACTTGCATTATTTTTGATCTGAGGTCAAGTTATGGTCATCAACGTAACGTAATATTTTAAATTAATCTGTAAATACATATTTATATTTTCGTATTTGTATATAATCAACTTCCACGCGAGCAAAGCCGCGGGCAACAGCTATCTAGTAATCAAATAAAGTTCGACACTGATACTTTATAACTTAAGGTTTGTGATCCCTAATTTGATTAGTTACATTTTTCGTAAATTAATATTTGACAACACATAATCAATTTAAATAAATAACTTATACTTTTATTTAATAGACATTAATAAATAATCTCAGGAGCAATTACAATTTTTAAAGAAAGAAAATTTGATAACAAATTATGCTTTTCGATAGATAATTATAGTAGCTTCGCTCTATCAGAGAGTTAAGCCAGTATTAGTTTTTTAGATATTAATTCTCAGTTGATTTTAATTAATCATAACTATAATAATAACTTAAATTATTTAGGCTACTAATTTATGAAGACAACATTTTTTTATTTAGTTTTATATATTTGTGTTTGTTATCAACTATTACAAATTCAAATATTGAGTCCTAGGAAGAAAAATAAAATTTCTTAAAAATATAAAACATTTTTTACTGAAAAAAAAAATTACAGCTCTTGTTATAATAACACAGATAACAGCAATTTTATCTAAGATGCGTGTTTCTATAAAGTTGAATTTAATTCCAATTTAAGGTAAGATATCGCACCGTTCCGTTAAAGATGGACGCGTAAAAAACATAAACCTTTACATACAGTAGATGTAAACAGTTTATTTTTATTTTATTTTGATGGAAACACATATTTTATAAACTACTGTATAAGAAAATATCAAAATAGCAAATAAAAAAAATGTTTGGGGCGGAGAGTGTAGTGAAATGGGTATGTTGTGAGGGAAGTTAAAGGAGGGAAGGGAAGAGTAAAGAAGATAAAGAGAGGGGGTTGAGGTAGAATAAGGTAATGAGGAGAAGGATTTAAAACCTAGCAACGAATTCGTCCTCTTGTATCAGCATTAAAACCAAATTAGAATCATCACTTTCTCATTGTAATTAAATAAATTAATTTTAAGATCTCCCTTTTATTCCTCATACCCCCTTCTCCTCTTTGTTTTTTTCACCCATCACACCCCGTATTTTACTGTGGGCAAAACAAGAAACTAAGTAAGGAGCGAGCATCTGTTTAATTTATTAGCCTCAACTGACGGGTATCGTACACCATTTCTTACAGAAACATCGGGAACTGTACTAATTTATCTCTTGCAGAACCTTAGAAGGAAAGCGTCAACGTAAAATGGGTATGAGGATTTTTTTTTCTTGATATTTATTTTTGAATTATGGAAGGCATTTCGTTTTAATAATAAGCAATAGAGACGTTCATTAAAAGGGATGGGTTTGGTTGGGGGGGGGGGCGTGTAGGTTAGAATCCTCTGTCTGAAAATCGCTTTACTGCTTCATAACTTTGAAGTGAAGTAGAAAGTATGGGGTAGCTCAACTTTATCTAACATACAGTGAATGAGGCCAAGACATAGACGTAAAGTAACATGTTGTTTTTTAATCACTGCGTTTTACTACACGTTCGAGGTCACAGGCCTATTAATAATTACGCTAATGAGCTAGGAATGAAAAAGTTAAATTTAGATTAAGTGTATCCAAATTTGCATGGAGGAGGGAGTGTGAGAAATAATTTAGAAAAAACCCAACCTCAGTACACATTACTGGGATCGAACCACGATCTCCCCATCATCAGCTGTCTAGTCTAACATAAGAGTGACGCTTTAGTCCATGCGACCACTGAGTTCGTGATATTACACCAGTTAGCTAAATTTAAAAATAAAACACTTTAAAAATATAAAAATCTTTATTTTGGCTCATGTTATATAGTGATTTTTAAATATATATATATATATATATATATATATATATATATATATATATATATAAATACTTGAATATATTCATTTGTTGTGACCTACCCCCTGAGGGCTTGATTTGTCAGGATAGCTTGCGGGAGGGGTTGGGTTGCAGGCAAGGTAATTGTGTGGGTTTCTAAATAATACGTAAGGTTACAAATTTTGGTTTAATAGTAGTTACTAAAATATAATACAAAATGTGATGTTTAGACAAAAGATAAAGAATAAAGAGACTGGACGCCCCCCCGGGCTCGTGAAAGAACTGGCTTAACTCGTGGAAACTTGACCGATGGAATTGACTGGCACTGCGAGTGACCCGTACAGAGCTCGATATCAGGACCCCCCCCCCTCCCTCTAAGTACAAGTGCTACTGTGTCCCGAAGATGTAGTCTGATATAGAACGGTGTTTGACAGCGTAACTACCTGGGATATTGATGGAATTGTGACAGCTCTGATGCCCCACTATGGCCCATTTCTGGCCTACTAGTTCAATCATTGTTATGAATTGTCAGCGTTCCCCTGCGATCTATCTAATTCGTTACTTTATATGGGCTAAGCCAGCACTTTTTAGCCCTTGCGTCCACTCGAGTTATGTAAATAAAAACAAACATTCAAACATTGATCAGTGGTTATGATATATTATATAGAACGATACAAAAACTAGGTGAGTTTATTATATCATAAAACTATATCAACACAAGATGTATATGTTATATAGAAGAAAGAGGAGAGGAAGAGAGTAGACATTTATATTTAGTGAAAGAAAGTGGTTATAAGAATATACTATCACTTGAAATAAAATCCCTATATTTACTCAAAGAACACAAACCATAAAAAGAACCTACATATAAATAATCCATGACTAAGACATTACACTTTTATCTATCCATCCACAACCAATAATTCTGAAATAAAATAAACAATACTGAACTGTTACGATTATTTGTTTTTAATTTCGGCTCTGAACACACACACACACACACACACACATAAACATACACACATATATATATGCTCTCCATCTGTATCCATTTAAATCCTCTCTTGTAGCGTTTATTTAGCTTACAGATCGCGTATGTGGCCAGCCTCATGTGGATTTCCGTGAGATGAAAATGAAAATTTGCACATGGCTGTGTGTAAAGAGAAAGAGAGAGAGAGAGAGAGTGACTGGCTCCTGAGCAAGGCAGGTGGCGTGAGGGGGAGGGGCACTCTCTAGCTCTCATTATCTTGTGCCTCAACGCAAGAATGGCCTAAATACAAACAGATAAAGAACGAGTAATTTAGACCCAAGAGAGAACAGAATCTAACTCACTCTAGCAGAAGTGTTTTTTTTTTAGCACCGACGTCTTAGTATCCGTTCGAGTTATACGCTTGTGTACTAATTACGCTAATGGTTTTAGGGATAAAGAAGGTCGTATTTAAAGAAAGTGTACCCAGATTTGCGTGTAAGGAGAGTGGAAAAACAGTGAAACAAGTTGGAAAAACCACCCTCAGTAATTCGAAAATCGACCTCCTGTCATCGGCAGTCTAGTCTACTGCAAGAGTAGCGCGTTAGACCATGCAGCCATTGAAGCGGGTCAAGAATAAGGTTATATTTAGTGTGATTTAGCGCTAGTGGAAACCAACAATTTTTGTGAGCAACGCGTCTTTCTACCTTTTTGGGCATATATTAGCGCATATTCATTAGTAAGGGACGATAAGAGGATGAATTAATAGGAAAAATACCGGCTTTAAAAAAAAATGAGAATGTGAAAACCTTTAAGAACAAACAAACCCTCAAGTACAACCAACCAGGGTTCGAACCCCTACTACCGTATATATTTTGAAAAGGATATCTTGATCCGCGTGCCCATTGAAGTGTCTTCAAACTATCTTCTCCGTTTATTTAAATATGATTGTAAAATGATCCCTGGTCAGGAGAATAGAACCCGAGTCCTTTGACTTAGTGTGTCAACACTTTTTTCCACTGTGCTATCCATAATTGAGGGAGGGGGGGGAAATAATGATAGTTCTCATTCTATGAAAAATTGTATTAGCAGTGATTTCTGGTCGCTTAACTCTTGAACTACATACACATGGTTTTTATAGCCAGTAAAGACCTTGAAACGAATACTTTATACGCCGTTCCCTTACGGGCTAAGCAAGAAACTGTGCACATAGCTTAAAAACAACTTCATACTTAATCCATCCTCACTATTATTATTATTATTATTATTATTATTATTACTATTATTATTATTTAGCACCACGTATTACTACCCATCCTCACTAATTTCCTCAACACTTCCCTATCCTTGCAAACTCCCTTCTTCAACAACATCCATACACCGAGTCATACATGCTCTTTTATTCTTAAAACTATTAATGTTTCTCTTTTTCACACATTTGTCTACAACATTTAGTCACGTTTTATATGGGCACTCCCCCTTCCTTTTGATACACACACTCTACCTTCATATATTTGTTTTGTTACTCGATCCACAGTCATCCTCTCAACATGCCCAAACCAACGTAAGACGTTTCTTTCACACTGAACTATTTATTGTATTCCCTTTCAAACAAGCTCTCCTTTGTGCACCCATTCATTACTGACAGTTCATTACGGGTTTTTCCACATATGTTTCTTAGATATCATATTCCAACCGAGGTCGTCCTGAATATTTTTTAAAATTATTTTTACTAGATTTCCCGCACGGCATTGCCCATAACCCACCGTGGTATAAGAATTATATAAGTCCCCCCCTCCCCACAATGGTGCCCGTATCTCTGAAATGGAATTCTAAACCAGTTAAAAAAATATTTTCTTCAAAAATTGTTAAAAATAGCCTTATTAAAAATTTAAAAATCCAGCTTCGAATGGCATTTGGACCCCCGTCCATCTATCTATATTAACAATTTCAGATCTCCGCGTGCCGTAGATTTGTCTGGGCATCGCACACAAACAAACAAACACTTTCTTTTATTATTATATAATAATGTTTAAATTTAGGGTTTATCATAGTTTTAAAAAGTGAATATATCCCATCTAAATCTATGAGGGAAATCATGTTACTGCCCAGACCCTATCATTTGGTCTACCGGAGTTTTTCTTCACTCTTATCTTAAAGGCAGAGTCTCTGCTAGACGTGTGAGTTCGCCAGTTGATTAATATCATTTAGAAACAAAGACACCGGTGAGTCAGGATCGGGTTTTATATTGTCGCATGTAAAAATAAATAATAAAAAAACTCCATGGCTTCAGACTGCGATCAAGTCATACCAACCAAGCAGCCGCCGTCAGTTGGCGATTATAGTGCCAACTTTTGCGGATAGAGGATGTCTTCTGGTGAATCTTATTTTAGAGACTTGAACATTTATTTCTATTCATAGCAAATGAAGCTCATAAAGTTTGTGCTGCCCTTTAGGATATAATTGCTCAAATCTCTAAAATATTATTTATTAAGTAACATATTGTATTTAAACTGTAATAAATTATATATATATATATATATTTTTTAATTCTACAAATTAAGTAACCGCTTCGATGGCCGCATGGTCTAACGCCCTACTCTCGTGTTAGACTTGACTGCTGAAGACGGGAAGATCAATTTTTTATCCCAGTCGGGTGTACTGAGAGTAGTTTTCCTAAATGGTTTTCCACTCTCTCTCTCTCTCTCTCTCTCCACTCAAATGTGGATATTTTCTAAATTAAAACTTCCTAACCTCTAACACCTCAGTGTAATTAGTAAATAGACGTAAAACCCGATCGTGTTATAAAACGTGGTGTTAAAATAAACAATTAAAAAGTCTTTGTATGACTCTTCTCTCTATATGATTTTATAAGAAAATTAGTAAAAATTATGGGAAACCCCAAATTAGGATATATATACATAGTTAAGGTAGGTATGTACGTAATTAGGTTCGTGGGTACGTAGCTGGGTATAAATTGTAATGGGTTCAAATACAATATTAGTTTTATTGATCCTCTTGCTTTGAAAAATATTCAAAAAGAATGATATATTAACTAAATATAATTATCTTATTAAACTCTTCATACTAGTTCAAACAGTAATCGTATATCTTAAGTAAAAGCTCAGATTAGTTGAAGCTTTCAAAGTAGAATTAAAATAATAGCGTCGTACATAATTTCACAATCGAATACGCGGCTACTGTTATTATTTATTCAACACCAACCAATACTTCAAAACAAAATTACTGGCCGACGGTAAATCATTTTTTTTATAATAATACCTTTTAAAATTCGGTTTGTTCGAATATCATTGTACATGTTTTAAGTAAAAAACAAAAAAAAATCACTCATTTATCTCAAAAATATTCATAATATTTTAAGTAATTTTCTTTAGTCATTTATTAATTTTTTTAATGTTTTCTGGCTATCACTTTGTGGTGTATTCTCTATATAATAAAGTTCTTTATCAGAAGAAAATTAGTTTATTATTTTACTAATTTGATAGAAATACCTATGAGAAGCAGATTAGTTAAGTTTGATTAATAATATTTCCATATGTGTTTTTTTAAATTTATATTCTAAACTAATAAGGCAATATTTAATGTTTTTAAAATATAGATAAATTTTATAAACCCTCATTTACGAAAGCTTTATAAATCCCGAAATTATTATGGGTAGCTTTATTCAAACTCATAAATTCAGTATAAATGTTCATCAAATGGCTGGATTACGTATCCCCTTCGTTTCAAAAAATGGAGAATCTTTCGGCACAGGTTTAGTTTGGATTTTCATAGAAGTATTGTCCAATGTTTTATCAATGCTACTTACTCTTTCTTTGGCCATTAAATTTTTCTCAGCTGATGTCTTAATCGATGAACGATGCATTTGCGCTTACCAGTTTATGACCAGCGTCCAAAGTTTAGCCAAGATGTTTCACTTTACTATGAAAAGGAAAAAGTTTCAAGACCTCATTGGGATGTGGGAGAACTCGTTTTCAAGTGATCCAGATGTGAATCGCGATCATATGAAAGTAGAAATAAAGCGGGTGAAAGTAACCACAATAGTTTTCATGGTTGGGATGGCCTCTACTGTCATACCTAATTGTCTGCTTCCTATTTTTCCTGTGATACAAGCTATCAACGGCAGAAAATTCAATGTTCAAGGTGCATTACCTTATGATATAAATCCATATCCTAATTTCGAAGCGACGGTGATATTTCAAACGGTTTCTGCGTGGGTCACGGTTTTTAAAATGATAGCGTACGACACTTTGTTCCTAACGTTAGCTTCTCTATTGATAGTTCAGTTGAAGATGTTGCGACATGATCTTGGCAAAGTATTCGATGACGTGCAAAGCGAAATGGAACAAGGAAACACCAATATGTTTGGTAAGAGCTGCAGAGTTGGCCGGAATATGCTTAAATACAGTAGCCTTTTCGAAAAGGAATCGCCAGAAGCAATAAAAAAGCAGATAAGGGAAAATGTATCAGAAAATATTAAAGAAACTATGAAGTTTGAAGTGGTTAGATCACGTTTGAAATCTTGGGTGGTTCATCATCAGCAAGCTATAAGGTAACGTGGCAGTAATGTAGGCTTGAGGTTGGATGGAAGGGGATGCGAGGAAAAAGCAGTGTTTTTGAAGTTTTTTTTTATATCGAAACTTTTTTTTGCCAAAATAAACAAAATATTGGTTCAATACTAACATAGAATTTAATTTTCGTCACATGGTGATAACAACCATTGTTGAATATCTGTCAAGAGTGTCCTATAATTTAATGACAAATTTTTCTTTCAATTAAAAAAGTTTCTCATCTAATTCCATTATACTAAGGATGGATATTCAAACACTGTTGATATCACCATGTGAATAAAATCAAACTATTATGTTTATACTGGAGCAATATTTTATTTATTTTAGCCAAAAGATGTTTTGCCATAAAAACTGAAAAAAAAACTCTTAACATTTTCTCGCGTCACCTTCCATCTCACATTTAACATGTCATACTTAGAGGATAAGGCCTAACTCCTTTGTTGTAAACGCATGCTTGAACAGCTTTGCTCTCCCGATTCTGGACACCGAAACTTAAAACACAATTTAATAGTATTATCATAGTTTCCCGTATGTAAATGTATAGAGATTTTGTATTTCTTTTGGTTCAAAAAACTATATGTGCAGTTTGTGTTTTGAGTTTCCGAAACACACAACACACACATATATATATATATATATGTGTATATATATATATATATATATATATGTGTATATATATATATATGTGTATATATATATATATATGTATATATATATATATATATATGTGTGTGTTACTTGGTGCACAAAGAAAATATATCTTATGAAATCCCTGTAACATCCCCAAAACAATGTTCCAGGTTTGGCAATGAACTCCAGGCCCTGTATTCTCCCATATGGGTTGTGCTGTTCACAACATCTCTACTCATCCTTCTGTTCACGGGGTTTGTTACTGTGGCGGTGAGTAGTCTCATACATGTGGTACAGATTGGTCACGTCACAATGATGTCCCGTCTTGAACATTTATAGTCTTTACCCTAAACTTATTATCAATTCTTTAATTAGGGTAGTTTATTAATTCAAACTAGTTATGATAACATCTAGATAATAACATATAATTTAAAATCAAATATGCTATGTGTAAAACATCCGTGCATTATACATTATGTAAAGTACGTGTCATCAATAATGTGTTCCTCTGACAAGACATCTTGTGAATGTGGGAATGCGGGTCTCCACCGTGGTTCGGATTCCACGTTAAACTGTAGGTCCTTCATTTCATCTCACAATCACCCTACCATTACACATTAGCGTAAGTGCGTATAACCCGAACGGGTAGTAAGACGCGGTGCTAATAATAATAATAATAATAATATAATAATAATATGTTGAGTAATGTGTTAGATATTGGCTCCAAAAAGGGATATGGCTTCTGGGGAGTGGAGGAGATTACATATTAATGAATTACATACCATGTACTCATCACAAGACATTGTTAGGATAGTAAAGTCTCGTAGATTATGGTAGGCAGGACATGCAGCGTGAATGGGAGAATCTAGAACCTTGTTCAGAGTACTGACTGGTAAACCCGATGGGAGGAGACCATTGGGAAGACCTGGACGCAAATGTTTGGATAATAGAATAGACCTGAATAGAATATACCATAGAATGGATCTGAAAGAACTAAGTTGTAATAAGGTGGCGTGGATTGAACTAGCTCAAGATAGAAATATGGTGTAGTTAGGTGGACTGGATATAACTATCTTAAGATAGGGATAGGGTGTAATTAGGTGGACTGGATAAAACTAGCTCCAGTTAGGAATAGGTGGCGTATTTTTGTAAGTGAGGCAACGGATTTCGATTCCCTAATGCCAAAGAATAAGTACGTATATTTTAAAATTTGTAAATATGTACATACATTTTGGAAATATATTCAATAACCTAATACTATATTGCTATTATTTCGTGTATTTAAGTTTCTGGTGAACCTGTAAAAAAATCCCTAAACTAAGTATTAATAATAAGCATTATTCAAGATGTATAAATTATCTAAGCACCTACTTAATAAATATATTCGGTCATAATGTTTTTGATAAAATATTGTAAACAAATACTATCAAATTAGATGCAAAATATTTGACTAAATTTACTAAAAGCCTTACACTATCTTACATTTTTTATGGACTATATTGTAACGATAATTAAATTACCACCCAGTATCCTGATATGTGATAACAACATTCAATCATCTCCGTCCTAAATCCAGTTTTTTTTTAAATACATTGTATGAAAGGAGGTTACGTTTGAAACATGTATGTGCAGGTTTCCCTGAATAAGATCCAGTATCTACTTCTTACTGGATACGTCATCGGTAATAGTATCCAACTGTACCTGCTGTGTCAGTGTGGAGATCGACTCAAACAGGAGGTGAGTGGTGCGGTACAACTTACAAACAACTATATTTAGTAAACGCAGGGTAGTTACTAATGAGAAAAAAATAGAGATTCTTGTAGGTAATTTTTAAAAGACATAGCTCCGCCTACTATAGGTCAGGGCTATCCAACTACTTAGTTTAAGGCTTTTGGCCCTATCGAGTACAAGTCTAAAACCTATTTTATGGGATGGTGGTTGGGAGGGTGAAAGGCGGGGCGTGGCTTCAAAATCGACCTAAGTATCCTTCCACGCCAACAAGAACAGATGGATCACGGAAAATGTAGATGGTACCGGACAGGTCTTGCGGAAAAATCATACGTTTGGAAATACCAGGTTTTTTCAAGAACGAATGAAATTTTTATAGTAATATGTTCAACACCCCTTCTAAGATTAGGTATTGATGTTGATTAATTGTTACATTTTCTTATTTTTTGTTATGAAGCTGGCAGTTTTCTATTGAAAAATTTCAATTTTATCGATATTTTACCACTGTTAAATTTATAGAGGAGGTGTGTATAAAAAGGTTTAACTTGATCAACATGTTTCTATTCTTGAACAAACCGTTTCCGAAAAGAAAATTGTAAAACAATAAGAATTCTTAGATTATTATTATTATTATTATTATTATTATTATTATTATTATTATTATTATTATTAGCACCACGTCTTACTACCCGTTCGGGTTATACGCACTTACGCTAATGTGTAATGGTAGGGTGATTGTGAGATGAAATGAAGGACCTACAGTTTAACGTGGAATCCGAACCACGGTGGAGGCCTGGCATTCCCCACATTCACAAGATGTCTTGTCAGAGGTGAAGGAAGGGTTTGGTAATCAGATAAATCTTTGCCGGGACCGAGGATTGAACCCCGGCCGCCAGCATAGAAGTCTGACACCTTACCCCTAGACCACCAGGCCACCTATGAATTCTTAGAGATAATCGTTTGTTCCCAAGGTTCTGCATTTCCACTCCAAATTAAAATGGTCAATCACCTTAATGGAATAGAAATGGCAGACATAAAATTAATCTTATATATAAAATTCTCGTGTCACAATGTTCGTTCCCGTACTCCTCCGAAACGGCTTGACCGATTCTCATGAAATTTTGTGAGCATATTGAGTAGGTCTGAGAATCGGCCAACATCTATTTTTCATACCCTTAGTGATAAGGGTTGTCCACCCTTAACATTTTTCTTTAATTTTTAGACATTTTTTAAATTTCTTTATTTTTTTTATTATGTCGCATTAAAAAATACATACAACCCTAAATTTTTACCCTTTTATCACCAACCCCTATTTTTAATAGCCATTTTAGTAATTTAATCATTTTTCATCCCCGGTCGATATATATAGACTATGTATTTTATATATATGTATATATAATATATATATTTTCATATATGTATATATATATATACATAAAAAGAAAAGTTCTGACTCATCAAGGCCCAACCCAAACCCTTGGACCTAGAAAGGTGAAATTTTGCACAGAGGTTCCCTTTATGATGTATACAAGGAACAAGGACGGATTTTTTGAAATTCCCACGGGATAGGGAATAAAGAGTATTAATATAATTACTATAACACACTGGGTAACGGGCAGCGTTGGGAGTTGGGATTATGTATTTCTTATCCCACAGAGGGTCACGGGAAACGCCGTGCGGGACTGCTAGTATATATATATATATATATATATATATATATAATATACCCTGATTTACGAGAGTGGTAAATGAACTTGGAAAAATTAACTCAGTACACCTGGTTTAGATTTGAACATAAGACCTCCCCATCAACAGCCAATGAGAAAACTGCGAGAGAGGCACACTCTCACTCCACTCAAACAAAACTCTAAGTTATCCTGATTCCTAACGCGCATGCGTATTGGACGAACGTGTAGTAAGAACTGGTGTGATATTTAAGAAGAGTATCTCAGTTGGAGAGTTAATGAATGGTCTAAGGATCCACAAGATAGATATTGATTAAATTTTAACTTCATTCGTAGTACTTGAAAAAAGGGTGGATGATTTTGTATATCAAGATCTAAAATATTTAATAAAATATCAACTAGGCTTATATAAACTATTTATTTTACTATATACAACGATTTTCACCATTTTATATATTAATTGTAATGTATGTATTCTCCAGAGTTGTGTATTGTCTGAAGACGGTTTCAGCAGCGCCTGGTATCAGTGCCCTAAAGAGATAAGGACCTCGATGAAGATTATCTTTCAGCGAGCACAGGTCCATCTGGAGCTTTCTGCTTTCGGAGTGGTACCTCTTTCTTCGGAGACGTTTCAATGGGTAAGTCGAGGTCACTTACCTGTGACGTCACGCCCTGTCCAACACAGGATTTCCCATGTTAATGAATTTACATTGTCGCCTCTTATAACCTGTATTATTTTCTACCTGCAGATGTGAGTAGCCCTGTATATTCAATTAAGCTATCATTACATTTTAAAAGAGTCAACACTAATTTCACAAATTATACTATGTTGTAGGAAATATAATGGCATACAAGTATACACCCGCTCACCTGGATGGGTTACACTATGGTACAGCTTATAAGATAAATTCATAGTGTAATCTATCAAGGTAAGGGCTTGGGTAAATGAATTATCCACCTATATCAATTATTATTTGGTTTCAGATTGTGAAAACTACTGCCTCTTATTTTACTGCTCTTCTTAAACTCAGAGATGGTAGAAAAGGTGATTTCACTAAGTGAGATAGATTATAGAGTGTAGTTACACTTAGTTAATTATGTTAAATTGAAATAGTTTGATGACAAATACTGTGACGAGAGTTAAATATTTTGAAACTCAAAATATTTCTTTGTTAACGGATTTGTACTAAGTTCTAGTTGTAGAAAAAAGTAGTGTGCTATAAACTTTATTATTTTATTTAAATACATTTTTAAACAATAGAATGACGTAGTATAAATTAATATTGTAAAAAGAGTAGTAAAATAAAGTTTTAAAACATAAAGTTGATAATTTTTTTTATAATATCAACCCAGCTAAAAATAGCTCAATTGTTATGATTACGCTACGTACATCTTAACTATACATATACTTATTTATAGTTATTTTTAAGAGGTGATGGCTTGAAATATTATTTATATAAATATATCACCAGTTTTATTGTCAAGATAACAATAAAATGTTGTCTACATCATTTGTAAACTATAGGTTTGAACAAAGTTTCTTTTGTAAAGACCCACTTTTGATAATAATGTAAATTCTAAAATAAATTAGTATACCTATTTAATAATGTAACATTTTTCATTTATAGATTTGATATTTAAAAAATCTGTTTATAGAAAGCATTTGATTTAAGTAGCTATCACATTTGTAAATCGGATTGTACAAAGGATCTAATTAATGTTATAATATAGGCTCTAAATATTTATTCACCCAAAGACTTTAGCATTTAACTTAAATGGTTTGACAAATGTTTCTCATATTCAATATATTCACTTTTACAAATGCCTTATTAATGTAAGAAATTAAATGTAAGAACATAAGTTTACATTTGGATACAGTTTAAAGTATCAATTTTAAATCATAAAGACCTAATTTATTAATTTACACATTTGCAAAAGAATTTTAAAAAAAACGTATTTGTAGCAAATGTCAATACAAATAATAATAATATGGCGTTAGAATATTTTTATTTTGTCTAATCTTACAGGTAGATTCTTTAAAATCCGTGTGTTTGTAGAGTATTTGATAAAATGAGATTTAAAAAAAACGTCCAAAGGGGATGCGTAGAAAAGGGTACTGAAGATTTTATAATCGTATCTTGCCGTAATTTGAACTAATCGCTATGGAGTCCTTGGAGAGGTATACGGAGGAATTTGTCTCGGATTTGTGTACATCAAACGATTAGTATACAATGCCATTATTGGCCAAGGAATATGTCTGTATATGTATATATGTTTATAGATACAGTATATATATATATATATATATATATAATCTTATATGCTACTGTGGATATTCTGAATGTGTTGAGTGCGTACAGTTGCCAGTGATTCTACAAAGCTACTGGTTCAGTTGGGAATGCAAAAAAAAATAAATTACAATTTCACATAATCACCGGTGAGTTTACAAAATTACCATCAGCCACTGGTGAATGTTAATAATTCACATCAAAATTATGTTTTGCTAGGTTAGTTATAGGTAAGGTTAAACTAGATTATTTTAGCTTAGAATGGGCTAGGTTAGGTTAGGTCAGGTTAGTTTGGATTTATGTTCTATATTATCATCAGCATACTTTTGGTAGTTTATAAAATCACCAGTAAATGTCAATAATATATTTCATGTATCGTACTTTTACCAAACTGCATTGGAAAAGTTATAAACTCACTGGTAAATTTAGTTAAATCCTATTATCGGTTAAATAAACCATTGCTATCGGTGATTCTATACATTTACCTATTATTTTACAAAATAATGAATTCAGCACATTCACAGTAATATATATATATATACAGTATGTATATATGTATTTATGATTATATACACACTGTATATGTATGATATATATGTAGTGTATATATATATATATATATATATATATATATATATATATATAATGCGTTTATAAGTATTTTTGATTTTAGAAAAGCCTATAGTTATTATTGTAGTACAGTTTAGAAAATAACTAATAAAAATTGAATACATAAAAAATTATTAACTATAAATTAAGTAATTTATTGTGATAAAAATCTGGAAATTACTTAATACCTTTAATTATCAAGAATTATTGATAAGTAAAAATAATGTATAGTTCCCATTTCCTTATTTTTATTCTTGGATCCAAAATTACATCAAATGACACAAACCCATCTAAAGCCAATTTATTTATACTAATTTCGTCTTCTTGAAAACATATTTCGTCACAAAACACATCATACGTAGGTCAGGGGGAAGAGGGGGAAGGGGAATTCTAAATGGTGCAGGGAATTTGTAAGTTAAAAATCTACAACTATATTCATTTCAATGTGTACATTTCGTATGTGTTTATTAAGATAGTTTTTAAAACTTATGTAACTAAGAAATTATGGAACCAGTACCTGTCCTGGTAATTACTTAAATGATTAGTGGAACCGTCAATCCAAACCTACCCACCTCTATTAATAAGAACTTGATGAGAATAAAAATAGATTGAAATGTGCTGAGAAATTCTCAACCGGTAAGTTTGAAACTTGCCTTCACCACTTTTGGTTTTCTACTTCTTCGCCTTCGAATTATTTCCATTCCTCAACCCCCCCCCCCCCATCCTTTCCCAAACGCGTGACAAGAGTTTAAAATCAGTACCATTAGACTGTGCTTACGACAACAAATTAAAACCATACATTTTGATAAATTATATTCAAAGAAAGTGTCAAAATTGTTTTCTGTAAGTAAATAAATTGGGATATAAAGGAGATAAAATATCGTTGTTTAAATATATACTTAAGTTCAGAAATTAATATTACACCCAGGGCTTATAAACTTGCATGATAATGTGTATGTGCGGATAAGTTAAATGTGTATGCTAACCATATTATGATGAAATGCTATAGCTTGTAGAACAATGGATTAACTGAGAATTAAAACAAAGCTACTTTATTAACCTCCATGATATAACTATTATTATATCTGCTTCTCATTACTCCACTGCGTTGTCCGATGGCTGTGATCTTATATAATCACATGTTTATAAGCTGACGACTTCCGCACGTCCATCATAGACTATGCCTTAAAATATGAGTGAAGAATGACCCTGGGCACGGGACGAATCCTGGATAGCTCAGTGGTAAGAGCATTGGCGTACTAAGCTGAAGGCCCCAGGTTCGATTCCCGTGGCCAGGTGTCATATTTCAATTTTCAGAATATTTATATAATATTTACACTAAAGAGGTAAGAATGAGTAACGTAGAGCTTAGAAGAAATGTATCCACATTAGTGTAGAAGAGATTGAGAAAACTTTTAGAGAAAAACATTTCCCATAGGCCTGCGCGTTCGGGAGATGAAGCTCAGCCTCCAAGCTACTATTTTGGGTTCATGGTCTTGATAAGTATGTAATATTTTCACATTCATGCAACTTTCATTTTAACCAACTTTTTTTTCACACATTTTAAAAAACGTTTAAAATAGAATTCATATTATTAGAAAACATATGCTTAATTTGATCTATCAATAGTCCACCTATCTGAGTATTTGCAAAGAAGTTAAAATATAATTAAAATCTATTCTAGTATTTAATTTTATCAACGATTTCACTTTTATGGTATATCAAGCTGATATAATGTTTCAATAAAGTAAAATTTATTATTTATAATATAAAACCTTTGATCTCAAGCTATGCCTTAAATAAATTCAAAATATCTATTAAACATTCTGAAAACTAAAAAAAAAAGTTCATGTGAAAGTAGAGAGAACGTAGCATATATTAAATTATTGAGAAACATATCAAAGCAACGTTACAGATTATAGACCTTTGGTTTTGAAACAGTTTAAAAATTTAATTTATATGTCACCATACTAAAACTTTGTTTCTCAGTCCTGCCTCCTTCCCCTCCTCCCGATTTATAAACCTTTATTGTGTTGTTATTAATTTAAAACGATATAGATTTAAAATTTTGCTAAACGATTAGTATATAAACACATTTTTGCAAAACCTAGAACTACTGTGCCAATTTAAGCGAAACACTTAAGAGTGGTTTAGTTTGGAACTAATAATTTATCGTCTCTGCTGATGGCTGAGTAAGCCATATTGAAGTTTGTGTATTACACTACCCGATCGTACGATATTTATATTGTAAATACTATTACCATTATGAGCAATTTTTTTGAAACCCACTCATTCAGCATCCACGTCCATCAACTTGCAGGGATTCGTATTCCGTTCGTTTCAAAAAACGGTTATTCTTTCGGCACAAACCTTTTTTGGGTTTTCGTTGAAATATTGTCGGACGTACTTAATGTAATAATGACAGTAACCATCAGCGCCAAATACCTTTCGCCGGATATTTCAATAGACGACCGTTGCATCGGTTCTTTCCAGTTCATGACTTGCGTACAAAGCATGGCGAAACTTATCCATTTCACTTGGAAAAGGAACACGTTTAGGGAACTGATAGGGATGTGGGAAGAGTCGTTTGTGATTGATCCCGAAGTCAGTGTCGAACTGATACGAGTAGAAAGGAAACGAGTGAAATTAATTACGTTAGTTCTGTTATCCGCCATGGCGTTCGTTGTGATACCTTATACCTCGTTGCCGCTAATACCTGCAATACAAGCCATCACCGGCAAAAAGTTGTCCGTCGTATCAACTTTCTTTTATAATATGATCCTTCACCGGTGTTTGAAGCAACTATTGTTTTTCAGGCAATATGTGGTTGGTTTACAATCTTCAAATGATAACGTATGACACTTTGTTCTTAACACTTGCTTCTCTATATATAATGCAGCTAAAGAAGTTGAAATACGACCTTGGAAAAGTATTCGATGGTCTGGATAGTCAAATGGAACACGAGGATATAAACACAAATGAAAACCATCTTAAAGGTATAGATAATCGGTTGAAATATAGAAACCGGATTGAAAGCGATTCTTTTGAAGAAGTATGCCTAAATAAAAATTCGTCAAGCAATTTTAAAGAAAATGTAAAATATGAAATTGTCAAGTCGCGTTTGAAGATGTGGGCAATTCAACACCAGCAAGCCATCAGGTAACAAACAAAAATCCATTTACTTATCACATTCCGGTATCAAGGTTTATTTTGATTTACCAAGTTTTTAAAAAAAAATTCAATGAATAATTAATTAGGTTTATTTCCAATAGAAAGCAACATTTTTTCTTATTATATGAACAGATTTGATTACATATAGACTATAAATAGTAAATAAATACCTAAAGTTTCAGATTACATTATTAATTTATTAAATTTGATAAATTCACTTAACATCTTATATTTAATTTTATTTGAATATAGGCAGACACGCTACCGACCGAGCTAAGTTTTTTGACTACAAAATTTAGTGAGTGTGATTATTATAATTATTATTAAATAGGATAAAATAATTTTGAATCAATTTTCATTTTAATAAATTGAGAAATTAATATGTTTATAAAATTCCGTTTATTTATTATTTGTAAGATGTACCCCTTCCTCCTTCGCGATAACATATAGTTTGTCTTCTAGCTGAAACGAATAGTTTCGGGGTATTACAACATCATCGGGCACTTGAGGATGTTGAAGGAAATTTGTTGCCCTCATTTAATAAAAAAAACTTAAACAATAATTGTGTTGCCTCTGTTAGGCTACGACGAACAGTAAATGTTGCCCGAGCTATAGCTACAGATAAGGGGCCATATATGTATAACGTAACGCAATTTTAGGCTTTTTTTTTACCCCACCCTCACCCCTATTCCACCATATCACGCTTCGTAACGCTCTGACAACCCCCCTCACCCCTTTAAGTTATGTAACACTTCCAGTTTCAACTATAAAAAAAGCACCTTTTCTTCATGTCATTTTCGAATGGGATTTTTTTTAGTAGACTAGTTATTTTCACGCGGATCTTATAGTTTTAAAATAAATAGGATTTTAAATAAAGGATATAATTTCTAGTCAAACAGTTTTATTTGTATTTACAAAAAAGCGTGCTTTTAAAAATATGATAAAATTTAAGTTTATATATTAATATTTTTATTGTTTGTTTTATAAACTTAAACTTCGTTAAATTATGCTAGCCTAGCCCAACCCCTCCCTCATATCACGAAGCGTAACTCTACGGATGGACCCCTTCCCCCCCCCCCCCCCCCCCGCTCAAGTGCGTTACGTAATATATGTATAGCCCCTAACACTCGCCACTTGGCCAGCCGAGAGCGTGAAATATCGCTCTGATCAGGCGTGAAAAACTCTACTTCTGGCCACACAGACGAGCGTATGCTATCTTCAGAGATTTCTTAGTTCACTTCAGCTATAAAACTTGTGACCAAATTTGCCTTTTATGTGTAAAGGTATTTGCGATGTCAGCGAACAGTGGACTAAGCTTGGCCCCCTTTAGATTGATTTAAATCCCTTCTGATTTTCTTTTATTATGAAACTGAAAGATGGGTTTTCATAAAACTCCAAATATCTTATGGAGGCATCTAATCAAACATCTAAAAAAACCTCCCCTCACACAAATAAGTTTCCACCACTATCAAGGTCAAAGTAAGTGGTGAAAGGTAAACAAGAGAATCTTTGTTCTTATTCATGAAACCATTCATGAGTATATTGACTGTATTATTCCTTTTGTTTGTAGCTTACTTCAAGCATTATTTACTGATCTTTTAGCCGTAGCCTTAGGTGAGGGTCTCCAAAACAAAAAATGGGTCTAGGGACCATATCAAAGCAGATTTTAAAATTTGGATGCCCCAAGAATCTCTTGAGAATTGATTTATATATATTTTTAATTTAGGTGCTTGGAAAAACTATTTAGAATGGTCTTCCCTGATAATTATTTTAAAATTAGATGCCCCCAATAAATTATTTGGAGTTTAATGTGAAGCCATCTTTCAGCTTCATATTCAAGAATATCAAAGGAGGAATTGAAATAAATCTAGATTCGTCAAATTTATTCCAGGTTTGGGGGACATATTCTTTATGAGGAGCTGGGTGTGGCCCTTTCCTTTTTCACAGCCACTGTTTGCCCCCCAATGGCACCATCGTTGTACAAGTTATACAGATAAAATAACTTTATCTCTAAGATTCATTGCTGAACTGAACTGAGAAATCTATTAAAGAGCAAGGCTCATCTGTGTGGTCGTCAGTAGCATTTTCACGCCTGACATTTAGCGTTCCTTTCTGGCCATGTGCTGCGACATTATAGCGAGCGTTATCGGTAGCATTATTTCACGCCTGACATTTAGCGTTCCTTTCTGGCCATGTGCTGCGACATTAATAGCGAGCGTTATCGGTAGCATTATTTCACGCCGGACATTTCGCGTTCCTTTCTGGCCATGTGCTGCGACATTAATAGCGAGCGTTATCTGTAGCATTATCTCACGCCTGACATTTCGCGTTTCTTTCTGGCCATGTGCTGCACATTAATAGCGAGCGTTATCTGTAGCATTATTTCACGCCTGACATTTCGCGTTCCTTTCTGGCCATGTGCTGCGACATTAATAGCGAGCGTTATCTGTAGCATTATTTCACGCCTGACATTTCGCGTTCCTTTCTGGCCATGTGCTGCGACATTATAGCGAGCGTTATCTGTAGCATTATCTCACGCCGGACATTTCGCGTTCCTTGCTGGCCATGTGCTGCGACATTAATAGCGAGCGTTATCTGTAGCATTATCTCACGCCGGACATTTCACGTTCCTTTCTGGCCATGTGCTGCGACATTAATAGCGAGCGTTATCTGTAGCATTATCTCACGCCGGACATTTCGCGTTCCTTTCTGGCCATGTGCTGCGACATTAATAGCGAGCGTTATCTGTAGCATTATCTCACGCCGGACATTTCGCGTTCCTTTCTGGCCATGTGCTGCGACATTAATAGCGAGCGTTATCTGTAGCATTATCTCACGCCGGACATTTCGCGTTCCTTTCTGGCCATGTGCTGCGACATTATAGCGAGCGTTATCTGTAGTTCAAGCGAAATTTACTGCTTGTCCAGCCGATACCTGATCACCCTGGATTCTGGTGCATCTGTTTATACCTCAGGGATAAGTTTAAATATTTAATTATATTGTTTTCGAGCACCAGATAGTTTAGTTCCCCCCCCCCCCTTTTTATTCTCCAACGATTATACTGGTTTTGATTTAAAATAGAGATAACTTGAATTAAACATCACATATTATTATTTTGAGTTAATTTATTACACAATTTGGTAATGTATATAAAATAATGAATATAAATAGTGGAGATTGAGTTGAAATGACTATCTCATCTCCAACGCTGATTATCAAATGTTCCAGGTATGGCAATGAACTTCAGGATCTGTATTCTCCCATGTGGTTGGTTTTGTTCTCCACATCTCTGCTCATCCTTCTGTTCACGGCATTTGTTGCGGTAGTGGTCAGTATCTCAACAATACGACAACAATAGTTGTAGTGTGTTTGATCACGTGGTGCAGTGGTCATTAAACCTGGCTACAAGCTTATACCTTACCTTTAGAGAAAAATAAATAAAATGTACATTTATATAATTTCATATAACATCACTGATTATGCCCGATCAAGGTGATTTTGGTCACACATATATATTATTTGAATGTACTTGATATATTTGGAAGTTTAAAAATATCCAAAAATTGACTTTTAAGGAAGATATGGTTGCTTTCAAGATCTACTTGAAATTGCTGCGAGATCAACCACTCGATCGCGAGCGATAATTTGTCAACCATTGCCTTAGTCTACGACCACCAATTTTGATATTATTATTATTATTACCACCACGTCTTACTACCCGTTCGGGTTATACGCACTTATGCTAATGTGAAATGTTAAGGTGGTTGTGAGAGGAAATGGAGGACCTACAGTTTAACGTGGGATCCGAACCATGGTGGATGCCTGGCATTCCCCACATTCACAAGATGTCTTGTCAGAGGTGAAGGAAGGGTTTGGTAATCAGATAAATCTGTGCCGGGACCGAGGAATGAACCCCGGACCCACAGCACAGAAGTCTGACACCTTACCCCTAGACCACCAGGTCACCTTCTAAGGCCTTACTCTTGCATTAGATTAAACTGTCGATGACGGTGAGAACGAGGTTAGAATCTCGGTCGGGATTACTGAGAATGGTTTTTTTACAAAATGGTTTTCCACCCAGAGGTGGCTACACTTTCTATGAATAACCTTCCTAATACTTAAGACCATTAGCGTAATTAGTACATAAGCTTATAACCCGAACGAGTAGTAAGATGCAGTGCAAAAAAAAATCCCATAATCTCAAACCACTTTTCTTCACATAGAACTGGATATCAAAAGTTTGTTCTCCCTTTCTTACCTTTAATATCTAAGCAAATTCTTAAACGACTCGACCCGTCTCGGTGGCGTAGTTGGCTAACGCGCTTGTCGTGTTGAGCTCGACTGCTGAGGACGGGGAGATCGAGGTTCGAATCTCGGTCAGGTGAACTGGGGGTGGTTTTTCCTAAATGGTTTTCCACTCTCTCTCTCCACGCAAATTCGGGTTCACTTCCTCTAATTCAACCTTCCCAATTCCTAATCCATTAGTGTAATTAGTACTAAAAGCGTATAACCCGAACGGGTAGTAAGACTGGTGCTAAATAAAATCTTAAACGACTCATTATATATTTTAATGTATTATACTGAATGAATAGTATTAAACTTGGTTTCCCAGGTGTCTCTGAGCAGCATGCAATACATACTTCTTACCGGATACGTCATCGGGAGTAGCATTCAACTGTACATGGTGTGTCAATGTGGAGATCGACTCAAACAGGAGGTCAGTCAAATTTTATGGCGTATGGGCGCAAGAAGGTTAAATGATAGGACATGGTCATCATGAAGGTGTTACAAGTTCGTTCAATCAATTCTACACAAGATTTCACACAGAGAATGGTAATAACTACATTTTTAAGTCCCACACGGAGCTCATCTTCTTTAATCAAAAAGACTACCTCGTTCATTTTGACATATTTTTTTATTTCATTACTATACTTTTATGGAGCTCAAAACGCGTCGATATACCACTGGTAATTAAGGTGAAAAGGGTGACCTGGTGGTGTAGGGTAAGATGTTGGACTTCTGTGCTGGGTTTGGGGTTGATTCCTCGGTCCCGACACAGATTTATCTGATTGCCAAACCCTTCCTTCACCTCTGACAAGACGTGTATTAATCACAACTTATGACTGTGTGGAATGCCAGGCCTCCACCATGGTTCGGATCCCACGTTAAACTGTAGGTATTCCATTTCATCTCACAATCACCCTACCATTACACATTAGCGTAAGTGCGTATAACCCGAAGGGGTGTAAGACGCGGTGCTAATAATAATTAATGTGAAACATAATATTTCATGTTAACTTTAGCAGGATTTGTGGTTTTTAGTGAAGGGCGTGCTTGAGCGGCACTTTGTTCCACTTTTTAAATTAAGTATACAAAACATTTTTTTTTAAATTCTTACAATCCTTGAAAACTAACGGTAAAAAACAAGACAAATTTTAAATGATCTCCACGAACTGAAAGGGCCCGACAGTTGGACCGATTAAATCTGGTGTCACCTACAGACAACCTGACTTAGTGTCTGATTTCATCATTTATTTCTCTAAAAGACACACGCATCATACCACCTATATTATCCAAACACTTAAAAGTTGAATTCGCGTTAATAGCATCATTAGGAATTAATTCTATAAAAAGAAAAATTTGAGCTGAAAATGTATTATTATTATTATTATTATTATTATTATTATTATTATTAACACCGCGTCTTACTAACCGTTAGGGTTATACTAATTTACGCTAATTGTTATGGTAGGGTGATTGTGAGATGAAATGGAGGACCTACAGTTTAACGTGGAATCCGAACCATGGTGGAGGCCTGGCATTCCCCACATTCACAAGTTGTGATTAATACGCGTCTTGTCAGAGGTGAAGGAAGGGTTTGGTAATCGGATAAATGTGCCGGGACCGAGGAATGAACCCCGGATACCCAGTACAGAAGTCCGACACCTTACCCCTAGACCACCGGGTCACCAAATAAATAATATTAATAATAATAAATTACATTGGGCCGACAAATAGCTGTGTTAACATTGAAAATTATGTAATAATAATAATAATAATAATAATAATAATGATTACCGGCTTCATTAGCCGAATTGTTTAGGCTTAGGCATAATTACCATGTTAGACTGACCTGCTGATCACGGACAGATCAGGGTTCGAAGTTCAATTGGATCTGCTAAGGGTAATTTTTCTCTAATTGGCTTCCCACACCCCTTTCTTGCAAAATGCTTCCTTAAACAATAACGTATCTATCAAACACGCGTATAACCAGAAAATTTGCGTGGAGGTAGGAATGGAAACCCAATTTATGAGAAAACCACCCTCAGTACACCCGATCAAGATTCGAACCTCGATCTCCCCGTCATCGGAAGTCTAGTCTACACGAGAGTAGCGCGTTAGAACACGCGGCCACAGAATCGGGTCAAGACAACTATTAATTATTATTATGAACCACTGATAAAGGCTGTCAGCGTTTTAATTATGGTAATTTATGGGTCCATCAGGGTAGCGACAGAGCGATGACGTCATCGGTAAAACCCATTGCAAGTGAAGGTTGCGACATCATTCAAGGCAGTGATTAATTCTTGTCGACCCGCCAAGCTGGCGCCAGGTATGAGTCATAAGGGTTGCGACAGAGCGATGACGTCATCGGTAAAACCCATTGCAAATGAGGGTTGCGACATCATTCAAGGTCGTGTCTCGACTTGTCTTGTCAACGTGCCAGACTGGCGCCAGTCATCATGAAAACACATTGCCACATAGAAAGGGAGGGGTAAAGAGTTTCCGGGGGTCAATGACCTCGTGTACTAGCTCACTGTTTCAAGGTCACGATCTATTCCTGTCTCTACTTGTCTTGTCGACCCGCCAAACTGGCGCCAGGTATAAGTCATCGGGAAAACCCAGGGGGAGTGTTGCGACATCACACGCAATGATTACGTCACCGGGAAAAAGACTGTTTCAAGGTCACGATCTATTCCTGTATCTACTTGTCTTGTCGACCCGCCAAACTGGCGCCATGTATGAGTCATCAGGAAAACCCAGGGGGGAGTGTTGCGACATCACACGCAATGATTACGTCACACAACTCGGGGTCAAGGTCAAAGGTCAAATTGAGGCCATACGCTCCTCCACATGCCCTCCGTTACTCAATTAGAACAACATGCGTACAATGTAACCTTTTATCGGATACGATAGTATATAGGCTGGGAAATAGGGCATTATCTATTTAGCACTATAGGCTAGTTAATTTAGATCTTTTTCTCCACTATTAATCAAGATCGTTTATCACAGCAGGCCCAACTCAGCTCCCGGTTCACGCGAGGTATTATGGGAGTAAAAGGGAAAAGAAAAGACGTACGATATGCCATAAATGTGTGCAGTACATTCGTATTTGAATGATTAATCGAAATTTCCCGCGGTGACGATGGGGGACAAAGAGACAAAGTTTCTTGTTAATAACTACAGTATGTCTTGTTATGACAGAATGAAGATTTGTGAGCAGTGTCATCTGTGAAGATATTCTAAAATGGTCAAAGACGGCATTTTACACGCAGTTTATATCCAGATATCATTTAATATTTTAAAAATGGGTGTGTGTACTTATGTACGCGCTCGAGAAGTTATAGTTCTTTGGCATCATTAAAAAATAGTTTTTATTTGCATGCAAATAATTAATTACAATAAAATGATAATATTAGTATTAATTATGTTAAATAATAATATTTTAATTAATATCAATAAATAATACATACGAATAGTTAACCTCAATTATATTGGAACACTTGAAAAAGTCTATAAGTACAATTTTTTTCACTGATATTTACGAATAGTAAATAATATTAATCAAAATATTCAATTTAAATCACTACTGAATATAATTTATTAGCACATATATAATTCGCACTTGTATGAAACTAAAACACGTGTTGTGAATGTAGAAACTAGAAACATGTGGATAAATATTATATAATTATATGAAAACAGTGATCAAGGCGACGAGCGTACCATAGAGAAAGGAATAACAAGTATACTTTCTCTATGAGCGTACCAACATGCGCGACTAACAGAGGTTCTATTTCTATTTTGTTGGTAGCTTTTTTTTTTTCGAGACTTAGTGAGTGGTTTACCTTCAACCTGTTACTTTTGTGTTACAGTGATGCGCGCGCATCTTAAAATTTCACTCTCATCATTTTTTCATAACGCGCCTAAAGAAGTATAACTTCAATAATGTTCAGTATTAGGAACTTCTATTAACTCTTTATCTCCATTAATGTTTGATAAGAAATGATCCACGTACAATAGTGTTGGTGTAGATTTACGATTTTGAGTTGATTGGCATATGGCAAGTATTTTTTTTTTCATTTTTTTTTTTTCAGAGTTCTGTATTGTCTGAAGACGGTTTCAGCAGCGCCTGGTATCAGTGCCCTAAAGAGATAAGGACCTCCATGAAGATTATCTTTCAGCGAGCACAGGTCCATCTGGAGCTTTCAGCTTTCGGAGTGGTACCTCTTTCTTCGGAGACGTTTCAATGGGTAAGTCGAGGTGTCTTTATGTCACAGTTCAAGGCCGAATTAGGTTGAAATAATGACAACTATTTCAACCCACAACCCCATATTTTAAAGTGTTTTTTCTCTTTAGTTTTTCATGGATTTTCATGTTTTGTAATAACTAATATATTTAAACTAGTATTGATAGTCAAGTGAGTTAAGAGGGAGAGCAGGTCTGGGTTTGAATCCAATATGGGAATACTGAGAGGAATTTTCCTCAATGGTCTATCACTACCTCTCTATTCTACTTTGGGTACATTTCTGTCAGCTCCGCATTTTAGTACACATGCTGGCTATACGATAGTGTAACACTAATAGTTTTTAGGATAAATAAGATTATATTTAGAGGAAATGTATCCACATTTCCGCGGAGAGAGTATTTAAAACCATTTTGGGGGAAACCCACCTGGAGTACACCCAACCTGAACTCGAACCTCGGTCTCCCCTTCATTGGTCAGCTAGTATATTACGAGAGTAACACCTTAGACCATGCAAACCACTGATGTGGTTAGCACACGACTTATAAACTAACTTAAATATATATCAGACACAATACCAAGCCTCCAACCGTTAATTCATCCTATGAAAGGTGAAACCTTCATTTCAGCAATGATACATTTTTTGCCTAGAATCAAACCAGGGACCTATAGTTTAGTAGGCAAAAATGTTACTAGCTGAGCTAAGATTATTATCGACATAATCTAAGGCAATAGTTTTCTGTGGCCCGTTTACCCTTGGTACAAATTATATTTATTAAGGATACTCAAAATTAATTTAGTAAGAATAGCTTATTATTATTATTATTATTATTTTTTGCTTCAATCTAATTTGAACAAAAAAACCTGTAAATTGGTGTGCCTAAGCTGCATATATAAATATCTAAGTTGCATAGCAAATTTTTTAAATATATATAATTTATAAAAAATTAGGTACGTAAAATGGGCGTTTTGATTTTTGTAGCCTGACATGTCAAATATGTAGAAATAATATGCATAGCAAGTTCTAGTCAAAATAGCATATAATTTATTCCTAGCTAAGTACATATTATAAAAACTACACTAGTACGACTAGATAGAGAAATTTTAATTAATAAATGAACTAACTAAAAAAACTATCGGGGTACTTGATTTAAGAGTTAACCAATCTCAATCAAAATAAATGAAGCATTTTTTTTAAACTGTCACAAGTTAATATTAATTATAATCATAATCATAATTTTAATTTTAACCACACCCACTTCAGTGGCCGTGTGGTCTAAGGCTTTACTATCGCAGTAGACTAGACTGCTGATGACGGGTAGGTGGAGCTTCGAATCTCTGCCGGGTGTATTGAGGGAGGTTTTTCTAAAATGGTTTTCCTTTGCACGCAAATGCTGTTAACACTTCCTATAATTATAACCTTCCTAATCCTTAAAACGATTAGCTTAATCAGTACATAATCGTATTAACCGAACGGATAGTAAGAAGCGGTGCTAAAATATAACTTTAACCGGGTCTTACTACCCATTCAGGATATAATCATGCACTAATTATGGGAATTGAATAAGGAGGAGGAAATTACAAGTTTAGAGGAAGCTTACACCAATTTTCGTGTAGGGAAAGTATAAAAGCAGTTTAGGGGAAAAAAATTTCACAGTAGATCCAATCGGGAATCAAACCCCAAGCTCTCATTCGGTGACCATCCAGAGTGTAACGCGTTAAAAGCCATGCGGACACCGAAGTCGGTTTCGCTTAGATGTAAATTTATGGGAGTGGATTTATATCTATATTAATAAAATGAAGAAATTGCCTGTTTGTTTGAAGCAAAGAAAAACTTTGCCTCAGTATTTCTGCTAGTTATATATAAGATACACTTATTATTTTAGATTCATTTTTTTAATATAAATATTTCAACATTTTCATTTCAGATCGTAAAATCCACCGCTTCATACTTTACCGTTCTCTTGAATCTTCGCAATGGCGACCATGCTGTCTTGACAGAATAAGACTATTTTTTTTTTAAGTTTAATCTAGTAAAGTGTGTGTAGTTAAATTCATTAGTCTAAAATCAACCATCTTATTAATATAGGTGAAATAGGCTAAAAGGCTAGTGTGTATTTAATGCATATTTATTCTGGGAAAAAAGTGAAATAAGCTATTTGAAACAGGGCTCTAAATTTAACTAAACTAAATCCTTCTGAGGACAATAGTATCAAGCGAGATAACGTTGTTTTTTAAAAAAAATATTATTTATTTATTTAGCACCACGTCTTACTACCCGTTCGGGCTATACGCTTAAGTACGAATTACGCTAATGGATTAGGAATTGAAAAGGTTGAATTTAGAGAACGTGAACCTGCATTTGCGTGGAGGTAGAGTGGAAAACCATTTAGGAAAAAACACCCCCAATTCACCCGACCGAGATTCGAACCTCAATCTCCCCATCCTCGGCAGTCGAGCTCAACACGATTAGCGCGTTAGCCAACTACGCCACCGAGGCGGGTTTTAAATTATTCTTTGAGGTATTAAACGTGCACTTTACGAACCGACTGATTATATCAACGCACGAGAATTTCTATGGACAAGAGCGAAAGGGCCTACCAATTTTGATGGTAAAGGTATTTTCACATACCTTTTAGGATTCTTTTTACATTCCACAATTGACATGGGACCAATGGCTTTACTTGGCCTACAAAGAAAGTTGTGCTACGGATTTTTATCACTCAAGAAAGATCCATTGACCTCAGCTGGTTTTGAACCCATGAACATCGGATCATGAAACGATCACTTTACCTCGAGACCAAGGCCGACGATCTTACGTATTAATCCACTTAAACCACGGTTAAAAAGTAAACAGTTTAAATGTATACGATGTGACAAAATCACGGTTAAAAAGTAAACAGTATAAATATATACAGAGTGTCACAGAATTCACGGATGAAAAATGAAGAATGGTGTTTCTAATAAAATATCAGAATATGATAAGGCAAATAAGAATTCTAGACGACGGATATTTTATTACTCACGTAAACAGACTATCCATATTTAAATGCGCTAATATGGTAGGAGAAAGGTATATATTATTTGTAGGTAGTGTTTACACATTTGTGTGGAGGCAGTACGGAAAGCAGACACTCAGTACTGCGTGATGATATTTTAAACCCGACCTCTCAATCAAACTCAAATTTGATCATCCTGGGAATCTGGTCTCGTGCCCACTTAAGTAGCTATTAAAGTGAATAGTTTGAGAATAAAATACACTTTAGTTCAGTCCTTAAAATGCATTGGGATTTAATAAGAATATGCTCTACATTAACACGACGTATTATCTATACTTATAAAATAACATGTCCTGACTGACTGACTGACTGACTGACTGACTGACTGATTCATCATCGCCGAGCGCAAACTATCAAGGCTACAAGCATGAAATTCGGACTGTATATTCATTTTGTTATGTAGGCACCCACTGAGAAAGGATTTTAGAAAATTCCACCCCAAAGGGGTCAAAATAGGGGATGATAATATGTATGATAATATGTATGAAAGTCCGTCATTTTGAAAGTTACATAAACAAAATTTTGTATTTCGGTTATTGACGTAAAACAAATACGTGTTTCAGGAATTTTGGAAATTTTATTTAATAAGGGATGAAAAAGACGGTGAAAGTTTGTATCGGACTTGCATTATTTTTGATCTGAGGTCAAGTTATAGTCATCAACGTAACGTAATATTTTAAATTAATCTGTAAATACATATGTATATTTTCGTATTTGTATATAATCAACTTCCACGCGAGCAAAGCCGCGGGCAACATCTATCTAGTAGTTAATAAATGTCAAGAAATTATCTAATATGCACTAAAAATAACCAATCCATGATACTTTAATTCCAGACTATTTACAATTCACGCTAATGTTGCAGACATTAGTTTGGTAGAATATAATAGTCAGTGTACCACAATAAAAACCAAGAAACAATTCAGCAGCATAATAATATTTCATTCAATCAGGAAAAATATATATACATTAACAAAGGAAAAACATACAAAGTATCTTTAGGTGAACATACAATTTAATCACATAAATAAATAAAAAAATTAGTCTGTTCAGGGACTGTCATAATCTCTATACAGCTACATAAGGTAGAAAAGAAAAATTAAATATATAAGAGTAGACGAAATTTAAAGGCAAATTTGTTAAATAAGGAATATTGAAATTTACAAGATTGATAAACACCTAGTAAATCGCATGTAAACATTATTTGTAAAGCAAATGAAAATGTATATTCAAAACGTTGAGCCAGAAAGATTATTTGAAACGTTTCTTAGAGTAGGTACCAGCATTCATTGTCTAAGGCAAATTAAAAAAAAAAATACTTGTTAGAATTTTCTATTTATTCAAATCGGGCAACCACTTTAATCCAATATAGATATATAACCAATAGGACCAGAAGGTTTATGAGTTTAAATCAAAAAGTGACTTGATAAGAAAAAAATGCATTATTTTCGTGAAACGGTGAATAAAGAAGACACACTAAAGGCAAGTGTTTCGCAGATATATTCTCAGAATGTTAGAACATTCTTTCAAGTCACTATTCAAATCCTTTTCCTAACACACTCCTCTCTCCTATTGGTAGATCTACAAAAGGAGTAGAGTTCGTGTCACGCCTTGGTGTGCTCAGTGGTGGATGTTGAACAGGCTGGAAAAGTTTGTTTTTTTTCCTTAAAGGGGGGGGGGGTGGAGAAGCTGGGTGGTTTGAGAGGGGGGAGGATCATAAGGGGGGTGGGAGGTAGGAGAAGGGATGTAGCGTCTTGGCCTCAGGGAGGATGGAATTCCGTCCACGCCAAGGACAAGACGGGGTGACGTCGAGGCAAAGCCGAAGAGAAGACAGCAAGGGTCCAATTCGGTAATACGCCATTATTGAAGTCGTGAGACTTTTACCCGATGAAGAAAAAAGAGGAAACAAAAGGGTGAGTTAGGGAAAGGGGGTGGGAGGGGGGACAAAGTCAGTGAGATAGGCCTTAGGAAGGAGAGACTTTTTAAGGGAGTTGGGAAGAAGCTCGCAGAGAAGGATACTTCCTGAGATGGATAGGGTGAAGCTTAAGTGACGAGTAAAAGAAAAAAAATATGTTGGAGGGTAGATTTGTGATATATGAAAATGGTCAAAGCCAAATGTTTCACATCGTTAGAGATAAATGATAAACCCTTTATCCAGAACGCAATTTTATATTAAAGTCCGTTCTATTAAACTTTCACAATAAATCTTAAATGATTGAGGTTATTTCACACGATTCGATAGAACAAATCAAAGAAACATTGAGACAAAATATTTAATTCGATAGAACAAATCAAAGAAACATTGAGACAAAGTAATTAATTCGATAGAACTAATCAAAGAAACATTGAGACAAAGTATTTAATTCGATAGAACAAATCAAAGAAACATTCAGACCAAGTATTTAATTCGATAGAACAAATCAAAGAAACATTGAGACAAAGTATTTAATTCGATAGAACAAATCAAATAAACATTGAGACAAAGTATTTAATTCGATAGAACAAATCAAAGAAACATTGAGACAAAGTATTTAATTCGATAGAACAAATCAAAGAAACATTGAGACAAAGTATTTAATTCGATAGATCAAATCAAAGAAACATTGAGACAAAGTATTTAATTCGATAGAAAAAATCAAAGAAACATTGAAACCAAGTATTTAATTCACAATCAGAAGATCATAGAAGGAATGTATGATATTAATCTCAATAGGTCTTACAATATGGCGGCTTTAAAGGTAGATCATTGTCTAATCTAAATAGCACAACTAAATATATATAATCCTCGGTGGTCTTAGGGTAAGGTGATCACATCAGTACCCGATGTTCTTGGGTTCAAAACCCGGCTGACGTCAACGGAATTTTGCCTTCATTCGGAAGGGAAGTAAACCCGTCGGTCCCATTTTGATTGTGATATGTAAAATAACACAAGAAGACCTTTCATAAAGTACCTTTCCAACAAAATGTGTAGGCTTGTTTTCACTCGTTCATAGAAATTTCTTGTTAAAAGCAACGGGAAGCTACCACTGCACTCTAAGTACTTCCTTGGTGCACGTGCTTTCTCCCAGATGGTGCGGGTAGGTGACACTATCAGATTAAGGGATGAGTGCAAGAACTGCCTAGAATGGATGGGGAATACATCAGGACTTATTATTTGACGCAAGACTCAATAATACACTAGCTTTGCTCGTAGGGGGCTCCACCCCCAAACCCCAGCGGGTTTTCTTTGCAAGTGGATGTAAACTAATGTAATTACAGAGCCGTTTTTTTATAGGTCTTACCGTTTAGCCACAAGAGACCTCCAAAGAAAGGTCCGCACCGGCTTTAAAGTTGCTCCACTATTTTGATTTTTTTTTCAGGGGTTAAAAATTAATTTTTTAACTTTTTGGAATTTTCTCGTCTGTTACAGGCTAGAAACTATAATTTTGCCAAATTTCAAGTTTCTAGCTCATCTAGAAATGGGTAAACATTAATGTCACTGAGGTAGTCAGCCGTATGGATTTATAGTAGTGTAAACTTTCATAGAGGAAGATAAATTTTAAAATAAATATCAAGGTTCACGAATTAATACTTAATAATTTTTGGCTAGTACCGTTAAAAACACTATTAATCACTTGTTGTATACACACCTTTGGTAAGGAAATGATCCATCCAAGAACATTTATGACATCATGACTGCATCTAAAGGTTTGTTTTTACGATGTCGTTTCCATACGAAACATCAAGTTTTATTATTCTTAGAAGTGACTTTAAGTCAAATTCGATCGTATGAAAGGGATTTTATGGTCTAGTCACTACATAGCAGTGTATTAATTTAGCAATGGAACATGTAAACATATTCTTAGAAAGATCATGTTAGTTACTGATTCGAGTAGGATGTATTTGTTTAAGATCAACTCTGTCTAGAGATCTAAGATGACCTTAAAGGCGGCCACCTCAGTCCATTATAGGAAAGGAAATACCGGAAAGATATAGAAAGCTGTGTATTAATACATCAAGCCATGTGATATGAAGCTGTTATCAATAACTTTAATGTAACACTAACCCGCCTCTGTGGCGTAGTTGGCTAACGCGCTTGTCGTGTTGAGCTCGACTGCTGAGGACGGGGAGATCGACGTTCGAATCTCGGTCGGGTGAACTGGGGTGGCTTTTTCCAAATGGTTTTCCACTCTACCTCCACGCAAATGCGGGTTCACTTCCTGTAATTAAACCTTCCCAATTCCTAATCCATTAGTGTAATTATTACTTAAAGCGTATAACCCGAACGGTTAGTAAGACGCGGTGCTAAATATTATTATTATTATATGTAACACTAATATAATATAATAAAATTTTATCATTGAAATGATAACTTTCCAAATTTCTACAGTACATTTACTGTAGCGAACCTACTTTACAATATATATATATATATATATATCTTGACTAGTTTATTTATAATCTATTTACTCATATACTTATCAAAATAATTAAATAGCCAATACACACATTTTTAAATGAGACATTTCTTCAAAAATAAATGTTGGTGGATTTATCTGCGAAATAATATAAATTTTTGACCAAAGTATTTTATTTTAAGGATTTGAGTTTTTAATTTATTATAGCGTGTCTTAATAATCTTTATTGATAATATTTAAAAGCTTTCTGTCATGAGCGTTGCGAGATTATCTACCGCACGCAGAGGTTTGAAATTAAAATATTTATAACCCCTGTTTACGAACATGTGCACCTCGAAACCAGAATCTTGAAATTTTGATATAATTTTTGATTAATTTTTTTTAAATCATACAATTTATAATGTACAGTAGTTGGTTGGCCATCGAAGTTTGGTCACCGTGGAGAGTAAACAAGAAGAGTTGAGTATCAACAACAAACTCTTCTTCCTCATGTCATGTATTAATTGTTAAATGTTGTGATTTATTTCTAATAAATATCTTTTATGTTCTTGTGTTATTTGACACCCTACTATACTCTACCTTTATATATATAATATATACATATATATATAATAATATATGATATATATATAAAATATAACATATATAATATATACATATATATAATATATATAATATAAATATAATATATACATATTATATATAATAATATATATATATATATATATATATATATTTAATAATATTATGTATAATAATATATATATTATGTATAATAATAAATATATTATATATATTTGTAAAAAAAAACTTTTTTTTTTGTGTAATTAAAATGTGTTTACAAATTTGTCCACGACATAACACCCTATTTTGTCGTGCATTTCAAATACACTTTATCTCCATTCACAAGAATTAGGAAGGATGGTTTAAAATAATAATAATAATAAAAATAATAATGACAAATATTTTTTTTCTTTCAAGTCATCTGTTGCGATATTTGTCTTGATTTTTGTGTCAGACTATAGTTACTTAAGGATAATCAATTGATGACAAGTGAAGAGCGAGTCTTGTTCGAAATTTAAATAAAAGAATTGCGAAACTTATTTGGACAGAGTGATTCCACACAGAGTATTCATTGGGACAGAGCTGATCCCACACACATAAAGGAAGTCTGCTCAGTTGCCTCTTGGGGGGTTGGGGGGGGGAAGAAGATTTATTCACTTCTAAACTAGGCAGAGTTACGATTTTGACAGGAACTCACAATTATTACCTAGTTTAGAAAGTTTTAAACGTTTAGGTTGATACTTTCTTCTTTGGTGTTTACTAATCGATGTATTTCTTTAGTGTTTAACTTTCTTATACTTCCTTTGAGAATACTATATTTTCAGGTTGTCTACAACTTCTCTCTTTCGTGCCACTTAATTCTGTTTTGAACCACTTTCAACTTGTTAGATTATTTCACACTTATACTTCATACTTATCTCCCTCCTTCCTTATTATATCAGTAAAGCGAAAAGGGAAAATCCAATCTTGACTCAAATTTAGTCTTCCATACGAAGGCAATCGTGAGAGCTTTCTAATACATTTTAATGATGTTGCCTACTTGGATATTTCGAAGATATTTTGCGAAGTGGGTTGAATCCTAACTTGACTCACCTAAGCAGTCTAAGCACTAACACACTTAGACGCTAATGTACGAAATAGAGAGAGAAGGAAGAAAATGGGTTGCTCACCCCAAGTTGGCTCTTGTCTATGTTCTGATAACCCTTTCCCTATTCCCCTAACGAGCTTACACACTCACTTTAATATTTGCACCTTGAAAAAATTGATTTATTTTTTAAATTTTACTTTTTCCTAGTTTCCTATCCTAGATAGACATTTGCTACCAAGGATATTTTTAATCTACATCCTGGCAGGAAGACTCCTACAGGATATTTTTGTGGCCAAGATAAATAGCCAAACCTGTAGATGATTTATAAAAAAATAAGTTTACAAAAACTACTTAAACATAAAAATAATAATTTTGTGACACTGTAGGACTATTGTCCGAATTATTTAAGAATTGGAGGTGTTTATTTCAACTTTATATCCTTAAAACTCGCTGAAGACAACGTAACATGGGAAATCCTATCTTTACCAGCCGTGACGTCACAGGTAGGAAACGTCCTTAAGCTATGGTTAAAATAGGTCTCTCATATTTAAATTAATCTAAAAAAAGATATTTTTCTTGGAAACTCCCTATGAGGTTTTAAATATATTTAAAAATCGTTTTCCTGGAAAATGTGATTTCTGCCTCTTTAACTTTCTTATTAGTAGGCCTATTTTCTATCCTTTTCGTACGAACTTTTTATGAGACATTCTGGTATTATCTTATACATTATATTTTCTTCTTTCCTCTTTTCTTTATCACACAGTTTATCAGTTTCTTTTAAAACTTATATTGTTTATTTTGGTACCTTTTGTTTGATTATTTATTTGTATATTTTGCCTTCTTATTTCTCTTTCTCTCTCTTTCTCACATCACAATCACGGACTGTTTCTGAACACGAACCAATATTTTGTCTCTGGTCCAGCCGTTTTTACCCAGACACCCCTCCCCCCATGCCTTCCCCCCCCCCCCAATTCCTCTTCCCCATTTTACCCCAACATACAAACGTCGACCTGTTATCACAGTCCGAAACCCACTGGGAACAGAACGGTGGTGAAGAGAAAAAGAGGGGATGGAGGGGGGGGGGGGGGTAGAGAACACGAACGTGGAAAACCGTGAAATAAACTTTTGTTACTGCACAACTTTCCAAATTCTTTATTTCATTTTTTTTTACTACCTTTTTGCCTTTACTCAGTTCCTCTACACCTCTTCACTACGCATTTTTTTCCAAATGTTGTGCGTTACAATGGACAAAGCTAATCTCATAGAAAGGGGAGAGAAAACTTACCGATAACATTTCGGTAACATTGATAAATCGATGGAAATCTTGTTACTGTAAGCGCTCGTTGCTTTTGTTCAAAATGGCTACGGAGCGAATGTTCTAAAATTCTACATCTCCTTCGGCGTGAACTTGATTACATATTAATCCAACTTACTAATATGTTTTAATCTATATGAGTGGAAATATTCTAGACAATCGGATCGAGTGGAAACTATTTTAGAGAGTTCAAGAAACTACTACAATCCAATTTTCATAGGAAGAGCCTTTTAAATTATTATTATTATTATATTATTATTATTATTATTATTATTATTATTATTATTATTATTATTATTAGCACCGCGTCTTACTACCCGTTCGGGTTATACGCACTTACGCTAATGTGTAATGGTAGGGTGATTGTGAGATGAAATGGAGGACCTACAGTTTAACGTAGAATCCGAACCACGGTGTAGGCCTGGCATTCCCCACATTCACAAGATGTCTTGTCAGAGGTGAAGGAAGGGTTTGGAAATCAGATAAATCTGTGCCGGGACCGAGGATTGAACCCCTGCCGCCAGCACAAGCCTTTTATAGAATGCAAACTATTTAATGGTCAACATGGATCCCATTTATTATATTATTATTATTATTATTAATAACCACCTCAAAGGCGTATTTAGCTAGCGCACTAGTTTCATGTTGAGCTAGACTGCCAAGGACTAGGGGATCAAGGTTCGAATCACGTTCGGTTTGAACTGGGGGTGATTTTCCCTAAATGGTTTTTCACTCACGTAATTGAGAGTTAACTTCCTCTAAATTCAACCTTATCAATTCCTAAAACATTAGCGTAATTAGTACTTAAGCTTATAACCGGAACGGGTAGTAAGACGTGGTGCTAAATAAAATAAAATAAATTAATATTAATTGATAGTAATTTATCAAAGATACAACTGCAGATAAAATGAATTGACGTATGCAGGGGTGCAAAAAGTGGTAAGGGGGGTAAGAGGGAATTACCACCCCCAGATGGTCAGGAGACGGACGTAAAATGTGGATTTTAACCGAAATAAACCAATCTAAGGCGATCAATGGAAAAGGCTGCTTGAAAAGAACCAGATGAACGGACAAGGCCTTATAATATAGCAGGAAAATTCAGATTGAGATATTGCAAAGTAGGTTAGGGTTAACTGTTAGCGTCACCTATGTTTCTAATCAAAACATGACTGAGTACAAACGTGGTGGAAACGGATTTGTTGGCTTGGCTATCCTAAATATTCACAATGATATCATTTTAAACCCACAACAAGTAATTCAAAACTTTGCCAAAACTAGCAAACAAAGTATGGTCACGTAAATAACAGCTTGTAGCATACATTTAAGAAATATTATTAACATACTAGTATTATTATAAATAACCCCTAGTAGACCATCACGGTGCCTTTATTACCGACCCACCCCTAGTAGACCATCACGGTGTCTTATATTACCGACCACCCTTAGTAGACCATCACTGTGTCTTATATTACCGACCCACCCCTTAGTAGACCATCACGGTGTCTTATATTACCGACCCACCCCTAGTAGACCATCACGGTGCCTTATATTACCGACCCACCCCTTAGTAGACCATCACGGTGCCTTATATTACCGACCCACCCCCTAGTAGACCATCACGGTGTCTTATATTACCGACCCACCGTAGGAGACTATCACGGTGTCTTATATTACCGACCCACCCGTAGGAGACTATCACGGTGTCTTATATTACCGACCCACCCGTAGGAAACTATCACGGTTTCTTATATTACGACCCACCCGTAGGAAACTATCACGGTTTCTTATATTACCGACCCACCCGTTGGAGACTATCACGCACCCTGGATTGCCGTTGAAACCTATTTGGGAACAACTGCTCTAAATGTTCCTTCCATGCACGGATATGATATGAAAGTGTCGACTTCTCTAAATTCCTTTTTACGCAACTACAAGACAATACGTACTACAGAAAATTCCTCACTAATTGTAATTAAAAACTATAAAAAATACATGTAGCTTCCCCCCGCTTCACCCTTCTAATATTACACAACTAAAGCTCATGAAAGTCTAGCCACGTGAAATGAAGCTCTAGACTGCAAATAGCTTGCCTCCCCCCCCCCCCTGTCCCCGCTCCCCAATCCTCTATTCACCCCTACCAACTATACAACTTTCGCAAGCCTTCTCATCACTTTCAAAGATCAACAAATTCTACCAACACTCGAGAGAGAAACAGAAATATAAACACTCCCTCTTACTGCCTTTTACCCCCCTCACTATAATTACGTGGGAAATCTGCTCCGGTTAAGTTGGCTGCGCGCCCCTAGTCCTCGCGAGGGTGTAATGTAGGCAATTTCTACACACACACACACACACACACACACACAGACTCGCAATAGCAAAATAGCAAAAGGGGGGTAGAGGGTTGAGGTAGATGGGGAGTTTTTAATGTAGGGTAGGGCAGAGTAGTAGGTATATCTTGTTGTCGGTATCGTTCCCTAAAGCTGAGGGGGAGGAGGGGCGCATAGGAAGAGGGGGATAGTTTCTCGTGGGTGATAAGAGGGGGTTGAAGGTAAATGGGTGTGCAAGGAGAATTTGGAGGCGAGAGGGGGGTGAAGAAATAGGTCGTCTCTGTTGGGCTGTGTATGTGCGCCTAGGGGATGTAACATTAGCTACATTCATTATTCCCTCATCACGAATTCCAGAAATAACGAGGATCCTCCGTCTATGCCCTTCCCTCCTTCTTTCTTGTTTTCTCTCTCTCTCTCTTTATCTTGTCACCTCTTCGTGCAGACGTCGCATCGGATGGTCGGTTTTCTAATGTGATGGTACGGACCTCGATGGTTAGATGACGCCCGCACACGATCGGAATCTTTAATGAGAATCGTTTGGGAGGGGAGTCGAATTTTTTTTATTTATTATTCTTTAGTTTTCTCTTATGTATTTGTTATCTTTCTTTCTCTATTGTTCGTGTTCGAGAGCTTCAAGGGTCACAGAGTCTTCTCACGTCTGGTATCGGATGTCGGAGGTCAAACGGCTGGTCGTAGGGTTGACCGATTGTTAGGGGTGAAGCTTTTTAGAGGGTAAAATGATGGATGATAATAATAATAATAATAATAATAATATAATAATAATCACAAATACCGTGTAATATACGGATTAATTCACTTATGCTTCTGAGAAAAAATAAGGTCAAACTAAATTCCCGTAAGAATTAAATATATTTATTAATATAACGTGCTCCCATTTATTACTGTAGTCCAACTTTCCTAGACCCGCTTCAGCGGGCGTGTGGTCTAACGCGCTACTCTCGCAGTAGACTGGACTGCCGATGCCAGGGAGATCGAAATTCTAATCTCAGTCGGGTGTACTGAACGTGGTTTTCCAAAATGGTCTTCCACTCTCCCTCCACACAAATGCAGGTTCACCTCCTATAAAACTATAGCATTCCTAAGAAAACACTATCATAATTCGTACATATGCGTATAACCTGAACGGGTAATAATACGCTGAGTTTATAGGAAGAGTAATCTTTTAAATGCGAAAATATTTTTTTGCGTCAACTAGAGCGTCCAGCTACGTCTAAAGATATCGACCCGCGGGGTTCTTTAGGGATAAAGTACTTGTATCAGCACCTGATGTTCGTGGATTCAAACCCAGACAAGGTCGACGGATATTTCTTGAGCATTAAAATTCCGTAGCACAACTTACTTCGGAGTGGAAATAAATTCGTCAGTCCCATGTCGATTGTGGCATGTAGAATAACCCTGGAAAGTGTGTGAAAATACATTTCCCGGCAACATTGGTAGGCTCTTTCATTCTCGCTCGTATAAATTATTGTGTGTTGATATAATCAGTGGTTTAGAAATTATGTGTTTAATACCGTGAATAAAAGGTACAATTATATATATATATACATATATATATATATATATAAAAGGTAGATTATGTAAAGAACTAATATATTCAAGACACCCGCTACTACAAAACTTAATATTCTACGTTAAAACTCATAGCACATTTAGCCATTAAATATAGTTCAAAAATAATAATAAATTAAAACGGTAGGAGGAAATGTGACAAAATGTTTTCAAGGGCAAATTGACATTTATAATTGGTGCTTATTTTGCCAAGGTATAACAAGAAAACGGTGAACCACGCCTATTTACAAAAAAAACCTCAATTAATAAGTATAAACATAAAAGTATCCCATATATAAACTATTCCCCCTAGTTTCCGCCACATAGAGAAGAGTCTTCTCAGGGTAAATTTTCTCCCTCTCTTTCTATTTTGTATATTGGTGTTTAAATGTGAAATCGTTTAGTCTGTTTAGGGTCTTCAAGTTATGATGCAACCCACTTTGCAAAATAGTTTCGAATATTCTCCAATTAGACAACGTCGTTAGCCAGAAACCCCATATTACTCCGCTTGATCCAAACGCGCTGTCACTATAAACGAAGTAAGCGTTCTCTTTTGCTATCCTGATACTTTGAAGGTAAATGAATAATCAAAGTTGGCACACGTGTATCGCATAACTGCCCGCCTTCTTTTGTTGCCTCTTATCTCCGTGAGACGGTCTATCAAGCTCGGTGTTGACGTGTTTACTTTTATTTAAAGATTGATTCTTCAGAACTGGATATACATTTACAATAGTAAGGTAATGTTAACAATAAATGACTATTCTTTAACGTTTTTTTATTTGTTTATATATTTAGTTTGAGTCTCCTGTGTGGTTTTGGAAGAAATTCAAAGCATGTTGCTAGTAGGAAACTTGTCGACCTGGGTAGACATGTTTTTCCATTCCAATATATCATCTATTAAAATAAATATATTAAATGTGTATTTAAATTAGCTTGGGTAAATAACATTACCGTCTTTCATTTAAGAAAACATTCAAAATTAAGTAAGGAGTAGAAACGATATGGTTAAGACTTAGAAACCCCACTTAAGATTCCAATAGAAAGGTGATAGCCCTTTCGCTCTAAAACTTTTATCACAATATGTTCTAACTTAAAAAGACACTAGTTTGATTCCATTTAACAACAATCTCCATTATATAGACTTTAACTGTGTGTACTTTTATTAGTTTTTGTGCTGATATTAATTATTTTAATATGTTGTTTATGTGTTTAGTTTGACTGATGGTCACCAATTGGCTTAATATCTATTGTTATACGAATGGATTTATTTTAATCTATCAATTTATTCATTTTTTATCTCACTTATCTCATGCTTGTTGTATCATTAGTTAACGTGGTTTTCACTATTTAGATATAATCATTGTTAACTTAAGATTAATTTTTATAATAATATTTTTCTAATAATTCTTCTATTTATTCAGCCTATCACCTTTCTAGTGGAATCTTAAGTGGGGTTTCTAAGTCTTAACCATATTACTGTCTTTATTCAATGCCTACTCTACAACAAAACGTCCTTAAATCTGTAACGTTTAAAGTGATTACGTACAAGGAAGAAGAAATATTATTATTATTAGCACCGCGTCTTACTACCCGTTTGGGTTATACGCACTTACGTTAATGTGTAATGGTAGGGTGATTGTGAGATGGAATGAAGGACCTACAGTTTAACGTGTGATCCGAACCACGGTGTAGGCCTGGCATTCCCCACATTCACAAGATGTCTTGTCAGAGGTGAAGGAAGGGTTTGGCCAAGGATTAAACCCCGGACCCCAGCATAGAAGTCTGACACCTTACCCTAGACCGCCAGGTCTCTTATAATTTTATATTTGTCATAACACATTGATTGATTCGTAAATAATTTATATCTCTCCTTACTAATCTTTAAAATGTGTTTATAAAAAAATATGAAAAGCTAAAACAAAAAGACAAAAAAAAGGAAACTAATAGGCACTTCCACAACACAAACACAGTCCAACCATATTTTATTCTTCACATAAAATAGTATATCACATTTTAACAAATAGGTTTTTTAGAAGAAGAAAAATTAGCTCCTTAAATTACAGAAAGGAGTAGTTTTGGGGGAGGGGGGGACCACACTGTAAAGCAGTTTTCGATGTTTTTGGTTTTTTGCAAACTGTTCTTTATTGTTATTTGCTCACAGCCGCCATGACGAGGCGTGCCTGTGATAGTTGATACACGAGACTAAAAGTCCGATTACGAAGTAGTTAAAAGTCGTCTTGTTGGAATAAGCCCTGAGGGAGATGGAGAAAGTTAAAGTTGTGTGGGAACGGTTGGGTCAGGATGTGTAGGGGTGGTAGGGGGTGGTAAGTCCAGAGAGGGTGAGGAAAGGGAGATGAGAGTTAAGTCCAAGTGTGCAGCCTAAAGGCACGCTTCACCTATCACCCTTGAATAGGGGTTGAAGTAAGTCGTCGAGGCTAGATGTCCGGCACGACCGAACGATAAAAAGTTGGTTGGACGGAAAAGGGCTGGTTATTTATTTATTATTATTATTATTATTATTATTATATATTATTATTGGACCTGAAATATAGTAATCTATTTTTTTTCCTCGGGTAGATATGCCCCAAATACTCATATTAGCTCGCTATATAAGACTAAACATTTTATGACTGCCTCTTCAATGGCTATGTTCTTTAAGTTGCGTGTTTTGGTGGATAAACTTTAATAGACCATCTCACGGACAATTAAGTGGGGTATTAAATAAAAGATTAAACTTAAAAAAAGTACTTTTTTTTTCTTTGTAGTAGTTTTTTTTAACGTCGCGTCTTACTACCCGTTTGAGATGTGCACTTGTGTCCTAGTTATACATATACATTAAATATCCTAATGGAATAGTAATGAGTAACTTATATGTATAGTAGCCCGTGACTTCTTTAGTGCTGACTGACAGATCACAGCTGACTTCTGACAGTCAACATTAAGTATACACATAAATTTTGACCGTCAGAAGTGACAGCTGCTAAACACACGTTTTTTGCAGATCATATGGTTCGGCGTAGGGATACATAATTTGGTCTGGTATCCTTTCAAAGCTGTCATCTGTCTGTCAGTCAGCAACAAAGAAGCCATGGGACTACTGTACACGCATGCATTTAAATCTAGGAATAGTGGGAATCTATTTGGGGGGGGAGGGGAGGAAACATTCAGTTTATCCGAACTGGATTTGAGCTCCAATATCCACATCATTGGCAGTCCATTTTATTATGAGAAAGATGCTTAGACTATGTGGCCACCGAAACAGGAATAAAGATATCTTACCATTGGGTTTTATTTGAATAAACAGTAAGATTACTTTTTTTTTAGATACTCATTACTTAAACACCACTTCATGTGACCCTATCTCCTAATAATTTAAGAATAATTTACTCCTTTGTGTTGATTAATTATTGGAGAAAAGCAATTAGGTGGCCGTATGGTCAAATGTGCTACTCTTGTAGTAGAATAGACTACCGATGACGGGCAGATCAAAGCTCTAACTTCGGTCTGGTGTATTGAGGGAGGTTTATTTAAATGGTTTTTTTCACTCTCCCTCCACGCAAAATTGGGTATACAACTTATAACATTTATAATCCCTAAGTAGTAAGATAGTAAGTAGTAGTAGTAAGATGTGGTGCTAAAAAAAAATTGAGAATAAGGTGAATACATTATGGGAGAAAATATATTAAAGTGGTAACATTTATTTTAAGAATACTCTGACAAGACATCTTGTGAATGTGGGGAATGCCAGGCCTCCACCGTGGTTCGGTTCACACGTTAAACTGTAGGTCCTCCATTTCATCTCACAATCACCCTACCATTACACATTAGCGTAAGTGCGTATAACCCGAGTGAGTAATAAGACGCGATGCTAATAATAATAATAATATTGTTTTGAAATACGTTATCCCTATAAATTTTCTTTTATCACCACGTCTTACTACCTGTTCAGGTTATACGCATATAAAATAACTACCTTAATGGGTTAGGGATGAGAAAGAAAGGATTTTAGAGTAAATATACCCGCATTTGCGTGTAAGGAGAGTGGGAAATCATTTAGGAAAAACCACCCTCATTAGACCCGACCGGTATTCGAGACCGTCTCTCCCCGTTATTATCAGGCCAGTCTAGCATGAGAGTGACACCTTAGACCATTTTGCCACTAAAGTGGGTATCTATCTTCATATTAATTGCATCATATATGTTTAGTGTAATGCGTCTTGAAAACCCGTTTATGATATTAGAAACCTACGCTAATAAATAGAGGTATTACAAGTACATTTTTACAATTCGTAGTGGAGGTAAATATAATCTTATACTTGAAGACTAATTGAAGTAATAATTTTTTTTTTAAATAGCTGTGTTGGAAATAAATAATTTATTTTGGACAAATATATAAATTTAGGCACTAAATATAATTTACAAAAATTCTATATTGCAAACATCACTATCACATTCCGCCCTAAGATTATAAATCAATAAATTATCACAATATGTTATCTCATTATTTTAAAAATGGGTTCATGTAAACTTAATTAATGTAAAATTGATTCGTAATTCCCTGTGACTAGATCTTTTTGTCTAAAATCGAAGTCGAAGTTTACAAATATTCGAAGCAAAGTCAGTCGAAGTTTTCCGGGCTACTCACACCCCTACTTAATAATCTTAAGGCACACAATAGTGGGGGGAAATTTCAGTAAAAGATATTAACGTTTATCTGGAGATATGATGGGAGAATTAACTAATTTATTACCTGCTTCGGTGGTCACATAATATTAGGCGTCACTCTCACACGATATTATAATGGTAATGACAGGGAGATCAAGGTTCAAATCCCAGTTGAATGTACTGAGGGTGTTTTTTTTCCCCCGAAAATGTTTTCCACTTTTACTCCAAACAAATGCGGGTGAAATTCATCTAAATTCAACCTTACTCATCCTTAAACCATTAGCGTAACTAGAACATATGCATAAAATCTAAATAGATAGTAAGACAAAATAATTAATTAATTAATGGAAAAATTATCATTGATGCACCCGTTTTGGATTTGAACCTGTGTCTTTTCAGCCAACACAATGATATTGAGCTGCAGTCAAATTCAAATAGGAATACATTTTTCTTGACAGTTACAAAATTCATCAAAACAAATTTTTATATTCACACATGAATTTGTGAAATCTCTAAATTACCTCAAGAGTTTAATTTTTATGAAATAACTAGATAGCTGTTGCCCGCGGCTTTGCTCGCGTGGAAGTTGATTATATACAAATACGAAAATATACATATGTATTTACAGATTAATTTAAAATATTACGTTACGTTGATGACCATAACTTGACCTCAGATCAAAAATAATTTAAGTCCGATAGAAACTTTCACCCCCTTTTTCATCCCTTATTAAATAAAATTTCCAAAATTCCTGAAACACGTATTTATTTGTTTTACGTCAATAACCGAAATACAAAATTTTGTTTATGTAACTTTCAAAATGACGGACTTTCATACATATTATCATACATATTATCATCCCCTATTTTGACCCCTTTGGGGTGGAATTTTCTAAAATCCTTTCTTAGTGGGTGCCTACATAACAAAATGAATATACAGTCCGAATTTCATGCTTGTAGCCTTGATAGTTTGCGCTCGGCGATGATGAATCGGTCGGTCGGTCGGTCGGTCGGTCGGTCGGTCGGTGTTATTTTATAAGTATAGATAAATAAATACATGATAATCTTTGTTCACGGTTTCCCTAATGGGGGTTTAAAATTAATTACTTAGCTTACAAGGGAAGTGTGTTATTTCGATTAAAATATTTTTTCAATTATAGATAATCATGTGAAATTTCAAAATAATAAAGCATATTTTAATTCAATAAAAACGTAAAAGAATTCACATGTCACCCAGTTATAATATTATTTGCATTTTCAGCTTAAAAAGAGTGATAAAATGTTAATATAAACTAAAAAAAATCATACTTAGAATTAATACAAATTTATTGAAATCCTTGAACTTTTTTCAAAACACATAGTTTTCGTGATATTATGTACAGATTAGATTAAATTGGAGCCAAAATTAAACGAGATCCGTTAGTAATAATATATTTTCACGTACACATAATAAATATGTTACGTAGCCCTGAGGGTAGGTGTACCACAGGGTTAAACCCACTGAAACGTGTTAAACTCTTAATAGATAGTGACCCGCCTCGGTGGCGTAGTTGGCTAACGCGCGTGTCGTGTTGAGCTCGACTGCTGAGGACGGGGAGATCGAGGTTCGAATCTCGGTCGGGTGAACTGGGGGTGGTTTTTCCTAAATGGTTTTCCACTCTCCCTCCACGCAAATGCAGGTTCGCTTCCTCTAATTCAACCTTCCCAATTCCTAATCCATTAGCGTAATTAGTACTTAAAGCGTATAACCCGAACGGGTAGTAAGACGCGGTGCTAAATATCATTAATATTAATAGATAGTGTATCTTGGCAATTTTCTTATTTAGCTAAAACAAACGGTATGAAGAGTAAATACAAATATCTTGTTCCTATTTTAATAATTGTATGATCAAACTTTCATACAAAATCAAAGTTTTGAAAAAAACTGTATGTTTTTCTAAGCGTAATCACTAACATGCTTGATTTTTTATATTAGAAAACTATGATACCATTATATAAACATAAGTTTTTGGTATAATAAATAATTTAATTAAAGGCTTGACTTGAGAGGTCGTGTACAGAAATCGTCCAGTTTGACAAATTTGCAACAAAATGCCTTTGTATTTAAGAAGGAGATAGTTGAAGAATAGAAAGGGAACCCAGGAGGTATGGAGGGAAAGGGGGGGGGGGGTCAAGTCTTACAAGATTTTTGTCACTTTCTACACAACCTCATTTTAACTCCCCTTCGTCTTCTTGTAACCACCTTACAACTTACAAGCTTACTATACCACTCCCCCCCCCTTGGCTCCTCCTACCACCCTTATCAACACAACTCTCCCTTTATCAACCCCCATCACCCCAACCCTCCTTTAAGAAAAACAACCACTCCCTTTCCTTTATCGAATCTGTTCACGTTTCTATGACATCGGATATGACGCTTCGTCCACATCCATGTTTATATATGAGACTCGCGTACTTTGAGATTGTTGGTTGGGAAGGGGTGTAGGGGGGGGGGGGTAGAGGACAAGAAACGGGGGCGAGAAAGACTTACTTCAAAGTCAACTTTTTACTCAAAAGATTTTCTCATCTTGCAGGGATGTAGGAAGGAAAGGGGTGGGAATAGTGTGGAGGGGGGTGGGAGGAAGGTTGTCTTCTTTTGAGGTTACTTTCAAACACACATAAAAATATTGTAAAATGAAAACACAAAAAATGTGACGAGTGTGTGTGTTGAGAAAAAAGTTGTCAAGAAAATGATCTGCAAGGAAATAGAGAAAATAATTTAGAAGAGTGTGTTGTAAGTTGTTTTATTCAATTTTATTCGTTGAATTTAAGTTGCGTGGATGAATAAAAAACAAGTTTTATATCAAATATATTCAAACAATCATGTCTAATATAAATATTTAATGGTATGTCAATACTACATTTGAGTGAGTTTGTCAAACTACAATCTGAGCCCAAAAATATGTTGTTTAAACGTTTGTTATTATTATTATTATTATTATTATTATTATTATTATTAGCACCGCGTCTTACTACCCATTCGGGTTATACGCACTTACGTTAATGTGTAATGTTAGGGTGATTGTGAGATGAAATGGAGGACCTACAGTTTAACGTGGGATCCGAACCACGGTGGAGGCCTGGCATTCCCCACATTAACAAGATGTTTTGTTTTTATTATTATTATTATTATTATTACTACTATTAAGAAGAAAAATAATTTACTTTGCTTGGAAATAAAGTACTTTTATTTTTAACTTTAAATAGTCAAGTAATATATATTTTTACGCTAAACAAGTGTTTTATATATATATATATAATTATTACTAATAGGATGATAATTAATAGTCATTATTTTAATGTCCTCCACATATAGTTGGACCTATGACAAATTAATTTTCTTGTTCTAGCATTGATATATTAAATGCGGAAAATAAGTTTCGGTGCACCTATCATGTGCCAAATTTCCTTATGTTAAAAAAATACTTTGGATTCCAAGATATTTCTACACTAATTGAATAATCTAAACTGCTGGGCACGTTGATAAAGGCGTTAGCTTCGCCTAGTTTGGTTTTCTCTTGATGATAATGTTAAACATAAAATACCAGCTAGATGTACTGTAGTGGTTTTTTTTTAAGATGGGACTCTCGAATATTTGATTCCTAGAATCCCTCAACATCTTGTAAACTTAATCTGGGAAACATTACAGAATATCTTTCACCAACTATTTTCGACATTATATTTCATATTTACTTTTCGTGATCTACGACTTAATACACGTTCTGAGTATCCACATAGCTACACTAATTGGCTATAGATGTGTAAGGTAGAATTAGAGGAAAATGTAGCCATATTTTCGTAGAATGAGTGAGAGAGAGAGAGAGAGTGGAAAACTATTTAGAAAAATTACACCTGAACACCTCCATTTGGTTCTTGAATCCCAAAGTTCATAGATTCGAGTTTGATTAAAATTAATCCAAAATTTTAATCTTTTGAATAATTTAACTTTTGAAATAAGTTAACTTAGATAGCTTACATTATTTGACTTGAATATATAGTTTCCAATTCCGTAATATTATATCCATTTTCATTATTTAAACACTATTAAAATAACCTTATTCTTATATTTGATTAAATTCCAGAAAATATATATAATATAGCCTAGTACTCAATTTATATTTTTATTTGATAGCATTTAATTATTAAAATATTTTATTCGACATATTTCCGTTTGAAAAATATTCCATTCAAATTCACTTCAAGTTTGTTGTTAAAAAAAGGATTTTATTCGGAATTAAAAAACCCGGAGTCACATAAGCTTACTTTTTTATATTTCCATACTTACAGAGATACGTGATTAAATCAACTGCGTTAAGTCATTGGATGGGTTGGATATACATCAAGAGAGAGACCAGCCTTCTACCATGTCCCATATCGCGTTGCTGCATTGTGTGACATGGGCGTGAGTCGCTTGGGGAGGGGACAGGTAGGGACACAGATGAACAAGTAGAGATACATCAGTGGGTAGATAACAGCATTCCGACTGTCTTCTCGTTGAACACCCTTCTTCCTCTTCAATATGATCCGTGGACATCGTTCTCGTCAAACGTCCATAATCCTGTTCAGGATGATCCGTGGACATCGCTCTCGTCAAACGTCCATCATTCTCTTCAGGATCGTCCATGGAGATCGTTCTCGTCAAACGTCCATCATTCTCTTCAGGATGATCCTGGACATCGTTCTAGTCAAACTTCCATCATTCTCTTCAGATGATCCGTGGACATCGTCTCGTCAAACGTCCATCATTCTCTTCAGGATGATCCGTGGACATCGTTCTCGTCAAACGTCCATCATTCTCTTCAATGATCCTGGACATCGTTCTAGTCAAACTCCATCATTCTCTTCAGGATCGTCCATGGGAATCGTTCTCGTCAAACGTCCATCATTCTCTTCAGGATGATCCGTAGACATTGTTCTCGTCAAACGTCCATCATTCTCTTCAGGATGATCCGTGGACATTAGAATATCTCGTTGCATTGTCTGAAAATTATTTTCCTCTCTCTACTCCTGGTATGCATCACTATTAGGCTGGGGGTGCGTGGACCTCCTGATCCAGAGGCATCCATTAATCACGTAAATACCGTATCCATGTAACAATTATTTATAACACTTCTTAGGACACTGCCCTTGTTCTGAGTGATGCTGAGGTAGCATTTACCATTTTTCATAATTGATTCAATATCAAATTAAGTATCTAGTCAACATCGATGGGAACGCGTACTAAATAAAAATCTCATCTAGTTGAGATAGAGTGAAGGTATGGATTCATATCCTAATCATGATGTGCTTAGGTTTTTTTTTTTTACTTGATTGCATCTTACCCTTCTTCTCTTACCTCACACGCCTTTCACAAAAATGGTTGTATATTTCGTCAAAATCATACCTTGCTCCTCCCTACACAATAGCGTTATTTAATGAGAATAGTATGGTCGGGTAGTAAGACATTGTACAAGTTAAAAAAAGTATCTTAAGCTCTAAATTTGAATGCGTTACTTTATTAACCCTTTGAGTGTCGAGAGAATTGACAAAAGTTCTGCTAAAATGCCAAGTTATTTTACAGACAAATACAGGGTTTTATTTAAACTTTAATAATTTTGGAGTCTTTGACGTTATTACATTCAAATGTTTACATAAACTAGATAACATTACTGCCTATCAGATTATTTAATTGTACATATACCGTTTTATTTAATAAATTAAAAAATCCCTAGATAGATTTTATCTATGGATTAAGTGTGTAAATAATAAATTATTGTGATAATGTAATATGTGTTTTCATAAAGTGCACTTCAGCTACCTCAATAATTTTGGAAAGGGCAATGTCAAAGCTGGTGCTGCAAAATGATTCATTAAGGAAAGACGGGAAATTTGTTTCTACCTAACACATTTAAGTTATTTATTAGAAAAGGCAAAACAAACTCTCTTTATTATTCAAAACTGGCTGTGCTCTGCTTTTACTGAAGACAAGCGAATTATTTTATTTTATCAAGTCCCCACTTAAGCCGCATAAAATCTCCCCCCTTTTCAAAAAGGAGAATGGAGAACCGAACACATTAAAATATAATCAGTGAAAATGGAGGTATTACGTAATTCAGTGGAGGAAGAAAGTCGAGTAGTGCACAACATTTTGTAGGTTAGAGTAGAAAATTTGGAAGAAGTATTGTATCTTACAGTTACATCAGTTACTGAAACACCTATACATATTCAAGAAGAAGTGTCGTATCTTACGTGTTACAACAGTTACTGAAACTACCTTATACATATTCAAGAAGAAGTGTCTGTATCTTACGGTTACAACAGTTACTGAACCTCTATACATATCAAGAAGAGAGTGTTTGTATCTTACGGTTACAAAGTTACTGAAACCACTTATCATATTCAGAAGAAGTGTCGTATCTTACGGTTACACAGTTATGAACCACTATACATATCAAGAAGAAGTTCGTTCTTCGGTTACAACAGTTACTGAAACCACCTATACATATTCAAGAGAAGTGTCGTATCTTCGTTACAACCGTTACTGAAACCACCTATACATATTCAAGAAAAGTGTCGTATCTTACGGTTACAAACAGTTACTGAAACACTATACATATTCAAGAGAAGTGTCGTATCTTACGGTTACAAACAGTTACTGAAAGTACCACCTATACATATTCAAGAAGAAGTATCGTATCTTACGTTACAACAGTTACTGAAACCACCTTTACATATTCAAGAAGAAGTGTCGTATCTAAAGGTTACATACCGTTACTGAAAAACCTTACATATTCAAGAAGAATGTCGTATCTTACTGGTTACAACAGTTACTGAAACCACTATAATATTCAGAAAAGTTGTATCTTACGTTACAACCGTACTGAAACAACCTATACATATTCAAGAAGTGTCGTATCTTACGGTACAACAGTTACTGAAACCACCTATACATATTCAAGAAGAAGTGTCGTATCTTACGGTTACAACCGTTACTGAAACAACCTATACATATTCAAGAAGAAGTGTCGTATCTTACGGTTACAACCGTTACTGAAACAACCTATACATATTCAAGAAGAAGTGTCGTATCTTACGGTTACAACAGTTACTGAAACCACCTATACATATTCAAGAAGAAGTGTCGTATCTTACGGTTACAACAGTTACTGAAACCACCTATACATATTCAAGAAGAAGTGTCGTATCTTACGGTTACAACAGTTACTGAAACCACCTATACATATTCAAGAAGAAGTGTCGTATCTTACGGTTACAACAGTTACTGAAACCACCTATACATATTCAAGAAGAAGTGTCGTATCTTACGGTTACAACCGTTACTGAAACCACCTATACATATTCAAGAAGAAGTGTCGTATCTTACGGTTACAACAGTTACTGAAACCACCTATACATATTCAAGAAGAAGTGTCGTATCTTACGGTTACATCAGTTACTGAAACCACCTATACATATTCAAGAAGTGGTGTCGTATCTTACGGTTACAACAGTTACTGAAACCACCTATACATATTCAAGAAGAAGTGTCGTATCTTACGGTCACAACCGTTACTGAAACAACCTATACATATTCAAGAAGTGTCGTATCTTACGGTTACAACAGTTACTGAAACCACCTATACATATTCAAGAAGAAGTGTCGTATCTTACGGTTACAACCGTTACTGATATTACTTATACATATTCATAAATCAACTCCTGTAACTGTCCGACACCTTAATTCAATCGGTAGCATGTCTGCTCACTGAGATAAGAGTCCCGGGTTTGATTTCCGGCATGGTTTTAAAATGTATCATTAGTGAGATGTGGGTCTCGCCTTTCAGAGTGATGAACTAACTATTGTTGTGTGTTGTGTCCTTTATGGATATATAGGATAAATTATAATTGGTTTGTTGATATTATAATCAGTCTATTAAGAAATGTCACGTTAAATATCTCTAATAAATTAATAATTTCGATAATATTTAGCTGTCACTTTAGATTAATATAGTCAAGTCTTATAAAGTAACAGTGGTAATTTAGTATAATGTTATCAATTTTGACAGAGAAAAAAATTTGTTTTTTTAAAAGTAATTTCAACTGAAATTCTACTAATTATTTAGGGAGTAAAACGAATATTAAAGAACGCAAAATATGGATGCATTTATTTAAAAATAAATTATCTAGTATTTATTTGTACACTCGGATACAATTACTGGATATGTCGACATTAATTATCTTCTTCGATGAACATTAGGGTTAAGTTAGTTAAGGATAAAACTATTTTTATTATTATTTTTGGCTGCCAAACAATCTACTTCAAATGCAACGCTAGTTCAAAACCACAACAACAACAAAAAAAACTCTGAATTCCTCAACTTCTCATTCTATTGGCAAACTAAGTAAACTTTCTCGTCGAAATCCTTAAACACAATCTCTTTGAAAAAAAAGGTTCCCTATAATTCAATATTTGATCTGGAAATTCCTCTCCAACGATTCAAAGCGTCTATTAATTTCTCGTGAGATGACAAACACACATATATAATAAAAATAAAATAATAGAGAGATAGACAAATAAAAAAAAGGTGAAATAAAAGCGTAGGAGAAAAAAGTATTGTGGGGGGGGGGAGGTACTTGGCTGAGGGATGTGAGGGTGGGGGTGAGAAGTGTTCCAGAGAAAGATATCTAGCAAGTAATGAGATAGTGTTTGTGTGTGTGTGTGTTTGGAGGCGATAGAAACACAGTAGCAACGCATACCGCGTGTAGCGTGGAGAAGGTGTGGGTGGGGTGGGGTGGCGTGGAATGAATTAAAGTGTTTGGGGGTTGTTGGGAAAACGTGGAAAGGCAGAATAGTGGTGGTATGAGGGTAGTAAGGGGGTGAGTATGAAGCCGGGAGAAAGCGAAGAGAAATGGTAATTACAATTTCACTACCATAGGAATCCACGTTGTTGTCGAACTCTTTCTGTCTTCCTCCCTCTTTTTTTTTTTGCCCATTATTTTTTTATTTTTTTTTATTTCAGGCCGTCTCATCCATTTGTGATTTAAATTGCAAGAAAGAACGATCGAAATGGAAGTGAGGAAGAAAACAAGAAAGTACTTCTTTCGTATGTTAATTTCTTTTTCAGGTCGTCGTGTTTTGAAAGTAGAAAGAGAGAGATTGAAAAAAAGAGGGTTGAGGGGGGGGGGTAAAAGGGAATACACAAGGTCCCTTTCCCGAATGCGACCATAAACAAATAAGTATTCATTCAAAACCGAAGCTCTTCATATTTATAAGCTTTTCCTTTTATTTCATTATTTTTTTTATCTACCTACACAATTTTTTTGTAACACAAATTATCAGACATCTTTAGTTTGGATGGATTTTGAATTGTGGAACAAGGTATTAACTCCATTTTGTTAAACTAAATTTTGTTTTATTCACTATTTTAATCCACCAGCGTTATTAGCACTTTTGGGCTTCCCGATTATTATATTATTCCTAATAATTTACAATATTAATCAAACCAATATGGAACTAGAGAGTTGAGGGCTTACAAAAGGGTTTTTTCGAAGTAATCGAAAATTGAAATCAACAATTAAACATCTTTTAACAAAAAAAAAAAGATAACGTGTGTGCTATCAAAATATGTATTTAATTTTTGACACATAATTAGTTTTGTTTAGTTGGTTTCATGGCCATAGAGACCGTCCCTAAATTACGGAAGGCTTTAAAAAAATATATTATTGAACCCCCACCCCTCCCTTCCTCCCACGTAAGGAATTGTAGAATTGTCATCCTTACTTCCCGAACCGCTGTCTTGCGTAATGTGTTATAATTTGCAAAATTAGATTATTTTAATCATTCGGTTATTTTTCGACGTTAGGAATGGTATTATTAAAGCGAATGATAAGAAATTTTAGAATACTTTTAATAGAGTAAGTAAATTAAATTTAAATAATAGCAATAATAATAAAAAAATAAATTTTATAATATAAATACTTTTAATATTTTTAATCACAGTAAGTAAATTAGAAATTAAAAAATAATATTAATAATCAATAAGTGAAATGTTATAATTTGAATAATTATAACACTTTTTTTTTAGATTTTTCTCACCATGAACATTGATTTTTTTTTTTAAATAAACTACGCAAGATGGATACTGACCCCCCCACCCTCTTTTCCTTACCCTTCGTAAGAAAACGTGATAAAATACTGAAACCCCCCCTCTTCAAAGTCCCCTATATAATTTAAAGACATCCCTGTAATACTTAAATTACAGAACATTCATTTAAAGGTTACATAAATACATACATACATTACATACTATATACATACTATATACATACAATATATACATACATATATACATACATATATACATATATACATATATACATATATACATACATACATATATACATACATATATACATATATACATATATACATATATACATATATACATATATACATATATACATATATACATATATACATACATACATACATACATACATATATACATATATACATACATACAAAGAGCTTTCTCCACACTTCCCTATCCTTACATACTTCCTTTGCTTCAACAACGTCCATACACAGATTCATATGTGTTCTTTTATTCTTAAAACTCTTTATGTTTCTCTTTTTCACACATTCGTGTACAACATTTATCCACGTCAAACATGGCCTTTTGATCCACACACTCTACCTTCACATATCTGCTTCTTCCCTCGATCCACACTTATCCTCTCAACATACCCAAACCACATCACACCATTGACCTTCAGTATTCCCTTTCAAACCGCACTCCTTCATCGCCCATTCATTAATGACTGTCTATATTGTTGAAATCTTGTTACAAGAGAATATTAACCACAGTCTTTGAAAGCCAAAAATGTCTGAGACAAAAGTTGTTCATGTCAGGAAAGTTTTACAAGCCCTCTTACGGTGTCAAAAACTCAACGAGTATATCAAACCTGCTAAGAAACCAACTATACCAGCAGATTACATAGTCGAGGAAAAGTTATTTTAAATGAAAGGCGATTATGACCTCATCACCAAAATGATATTGTCTATTCTTAATGATAGCTGAGTTTTCCTGATGCTGTTGAAGGCAATGTCATATATTTTTGTTTACATCAATTAATGCCTTCATCGAGTACCTTCAACTCTGTTTTTATTTATTTAGCTCCGCTCCTTATTATCCGTTAAGATTATACGCTCAAGTACTAATTACGCTAATGGATAAATAATTGAGAATGTTGAATTTAGAGGAAGTGAAGCCGCATTTGCGTGGATAAAGAGTGGAAAACCATTTGGGGAAATCCTCCCAGTTCACCCGAACGAGATTCGAACCTCGATCTACCCATCCTCAGTCAAGCTTAACATGAAACTAGCGCGTTAGCCAACTACGGCACTGAGGCGGGTTTCAACTCTGTTGTTAGACGGGAGAAAAATAAACCTTCGATCTCGGTTGGTTTTATTCCGGTTATCTCTAATACTGTGTCTGAATATAGTAATGTATACACTGCTCTAAATTATTATTATTATTATTATTATTATTATTATCATCATCATCATCACCACGTCTTACTACCCGTTCGGGTTGTACGCACTTACGCTAATGTGTAATGGTAGGGTGATTGTGAGATGAAATGAAGGACCTACAGTTTAACGTGGAATCCGAACCACGGTGGAGGCCTGGCATTCCTCACATTCACAAGATGTCTTGTCAGAGGTGAAGGAAGGGTTTGGTAATCAGATAAATCTGTGCCGGGACCGAGGATTGAACCCCGGCCTCCAGCACAGAAGTCTGACACCTTACCCCTAGACCACCAGGTAACCCACTGCTCTAATGAACTTTCAAAACATACGTCAACTGAAACAAAAGTACTAGTTTGTATCAGCAGATGAAGGGGTTTGGGTTTACCACATAGCGAAGGAAGTAACAATGCAAAATCCGCCAGAATTTTCTGATAGTGTTCTCTGCCTAGGATAATTTTATATGATTAAAATTACTCTCGGGTGCATTGGTAAGTGTATGTATTGGGTAGAGATGGTGAAAACATTTGAAATAAGACTAACGTTTTTGGAGTTAAAGTCGTAAATCCGTAATTAGTGCAGCTCATTATGTAAGATCTTTAAAGGACAAATTTTGATTATGTGAATCAATGGAGAGACTTATGTTGTGAATTTTTGAATGAACAAAAAAGAGAGAACTAAAGCAAAGATTTGACAAAAATGCAATCGTCGAACAGATCAGTTAACGATAAGTTCAAAACATGTACTGAAGAAATGCAGAATAGTTAAAGTAAAGATTTGACAAAAATGCAATCGTTGAACAGATCAGTTAATGATAATTCCAAAACAAGTACTGAAGAAATGCAGAGTAGTTAAAGTAAAGATTTGACAAAAATGCAATCGTTGAACAGATCAGTTAATGATAATTCCAAAACATGTACTGAAGAAATGCAGAGTAGTTAAAGTAAAGATTTGACAAAAATGCAATCGTTGAACAGATCAGTTAACGATAAGTTCAAAACATGTACTGAAGAAATGCAGAATAGTTAAAGTAAAGATTTAACAAAAATGCAATCGTTGAACAGATCAGTTAATGATAATTCCAAAACATGTACTGAAGAAATGCAGAATAGTTAAAGTAAAGATTTGACAAAAATGCAATCGTTGAACAGATCAGTTAATGATAATTCCAAAACATGTACTGAAGAAATGCAGAGTAGTTAAAGTAAAGATTTGACCAAAATGCTATCGTTAAACAGATCAGTTAACGATAATTCCAAAACATGTAATGAAGAAATGCAGAATATATGCCAAAACCTAACACAAATTATGAAAATTTTGCAGAATTCAAACAAACACTGTCTGAAAAAAAAAGTGAGACTGCCAAATTTTGGATTGAGTTAATTCACTTAGTCCACTTGGTTAGATATCTGATAAGAGCCAATCATGAATTGAGCTGATTCCCTTCCCCTCCCCACAACACATAATACTCTGAATAATTATAATAAATTATAATTATGGCAGTTACAAATACAAAGGAATTTGATCATGCATGATTTTTAAATAACTTAGACCATTACCTTGTAAACTTGACGCGGTTAGATGAACGATCGTGAGGTGGACTGAGTACCCCGTCAACTTCAAGGACATTTTCTTAATCACAAAACGCAGTTTTTCTAAATATGTACACTGATTATTATAGTAAATTGGATTTCCAAAATTTTTTATCTCGGGTGTTTTTCGATTATCTTCACTTAGTTAGCTCCAAATCGTGTTCAATTGTCAATAAAAGTCAAATCTTTATCACGAAGACAAATTAAACTACACAGGAAGGAAATATAGAAACAAAATTTGAGAGGTAAAATCAAATACAATTTTATTACCTATGATATAAAAAAAAAATTAAAATCTGATAATTTGTTAATTAAATAATGTCTACAAAAAAAGGGCTAGTTCACCTTCTTTAATGGTCGCCATCTTGGAAAGTACCATGATTCTAAATAGTCACCCAGACTTTTTTTGTAACCCCTAAAGAGTCCAAAATCATAAGTTCAGAAGTAAATTTCTATACATGAAAATCTTACGGTTCCCCTTCAGGGAATTGGACTACAAGCACTTTCTATATCATTATAATGTATTTCGACATTATATTCATACTCTTGTAAAGTTAATTTTTCACCCAGAAATATTTTATATTGCGCTATTATACTTTTATCCTGTAATATTTCCTACTTTCATTCTTACTTGTAAAATACTATTGCACTGCTCTTTCACCAAAATTCCTAACTAATTCAACTACTGTGATCACAAGGAATTGATCCGTTCCACATTAAACTCCACGCACAGCCCTATTATTCTTTACTAAACTTCTAAATCTCTCATCATTCATCTTATAGGAGATTCATATTAATTAATCAATATTATTATTTATATGAATAAATATGATAACTAGTGAATTTTTCCTATTTAACCATGTATTTAAATTTAGAGATCTGCTTTAAGATACTTTTTTCACGATGTTTTTTTTCTGTTTTATTTTACTTTCAATGTAGTTTACGATCGAGATTCGTTTATTAGAATCAAAAATAGTTATTATATTTATTAGATTAAGCTGATTTATAAGAAAAATAAATGTAAATTTAGAATTGATGATTATTAAATATTGGAATGATGTCATACCAATATTTAGGGGGGGTGTCAAAAGAAGAGGTATTAGACACTTTGCTGGATTTATTAAATCTCTTTTTGTATGTATATATACATACTTACATATCTATTTATTATTCACACACGTATATCTTAATACTTCTTTACGTAAATAGACATTTTCACATTAGTTCAGAAAATGCAATCTTATTAAACCTATAATGTTAGATCAATAGATAAATACGTTTCTGGTAATTTTTTTTCAAAAAGAATCACATAGTAGGCCTTTTGTTAAAATTTGTGTATAAAACCATTTTAGTCATTTTCTAAGAAGTTATTTATCGTTTTTAGAAGCAGCTATTTCTCTTTCTCTTTCTCTCATTGGTTTGTTTATTTTAATAAATATATTATCGCAAATACAAATATTTATTTTCTGATTTTTAACTTCTACTTTTTTCATGATTTAATAAATAGATCCAGAGAACATGAGTATAGAAAGGAAATGTTTATTTAGTTTTTCTTAAGAAAACAACTCGGCATTGTAAAGGCGTACTGAGTGATTTCAGCTAACTTAGATAACACGGCCAGCATGATTTTAAACTTTTACTCTCCTTCAATTTTCTTTTTGTCCCTTTCGATTCTTCTCGGACAAGTAAACCTCGACTCTTCGGACATTCTGGTCTGGTATAAACTAATCCAGAATCCATTGAAGTCGAAAGTGAAAAGAGGGCAACGTGTGAAATCCAAAGTAAGAAACATTGCTGAAATCAGTCAGGTTTTTTTTTCTCTCTCTGTTTCTTGCTGATGAAGCTGCGTGGCTTTGTTCTACAGTTTGAAGAGAGATAGGAAAGGGGGAAGGTGTTGGTTAGGGGAGATAGAAAAAAAAGGGGGGGGCGGCGTGAGGAAGAAGGTGGTGGATAGTATTACCTCCCTCATCCGACCTGACATTGGCTTACAAAGCGATGTTCGTTAATTTAAACTTGGAAGTTAAGAGAGAAAAAGAAGAGGGGAAAAAAAAAAGAGAAATAACAGGGGTGAATAGGTTAAAAAAAAAAGATAGTGAGGACAGTAACACAACAATTGGTAGTCTCTGGATAGCGTCACTGCAGTGGTGAAGCCCAAGAAATAACAATTGACGGTCTACTGGAAGTTAGTTCTGCAATCCTGTCACCATGGTGTGCTTGCTACGTTTTACGAGGACAAACTGCAGATGACTCCTTGACAGAAATTAATGATGATTCGAGAGTTCTTTTTCTTTCGTTTTCTTTCTTCTTATTTCCGTTTTTTTTTTCATCTCTCTTTTCTTCGACTAACTTTTCGAACCCTCATCCAATTATTGTTAGGTTGATTTAGTATTCAGATAAAAATGCCATTCTGTAATTATAGAAACGTTTTAATTTTTTCGTTAGTTTTTTTTTTTCGTGACTGCTAACTTAATTTATTGTCTTACGAGCTTGGTTGATTTTATAACTAATCATAATGGAATTTAGATTAATTTGAGACATTTTAAAATTTCTCAAACGTGTAAATATATTATTATTTCCTTCCCCTTGTCTGTGTGAGTAGTCTGTTTGTTTGGGGATTTGTATAATCGTTGTCTTGAGTCCTTTACTCCTTCGCTGTTTCAGTTCTAAGCCAAACAACCCGCTCTCCCTTTCCTTATACCCTTCTGAAGTTTCGGAACATTCTGTCATAGTAGTCTGTTTTGGGAGGAGCCTACCTCTCAAAGGGTGCCGTCCTTACCCACCTTGTTGGAGTTTCTATTGACGGTTCAAAACAGACCATCTCACAATATGGCTCAGACTTTGATATAAGCTTCAAAAGATTTACCATCTCCACCCTTCACCCCTTCAATCTTCATCAACAAACCTAATCCATTTTTTTTTAATCAGCCATAATGGTGAATATCACATCTAATCTAGTAAGTATTGGAGATAGAATATTTAAGGACGTTGCCTGTCTGTGACGTACGGCCGGTCAAGATAGGATTTCACCTGCTAATGAACTTACGTTTTACTCAGCGAGTTTTAAAGATATAACGTTGAAATAAAAACTATATCTTCTTAAATAATTCTGAAAATAGTCCTTCAGTATCACAAAATTATTATTTTTATCCCTGAGTAGTTTTTTTTTGTAAACGTATTTTTTTTTTATAAATCCTCTACAACTTAAGCTATTTGTCTTGTCATGAAAATGTCCTGTAGGAGTCTTCCTGCCAGGATGTAGATTTAAAAAGTCCGTGGTAGCATATGTTTATATAAGACAGAATAGGGAACATTTAGAAGGGAAAAAAAAAAAAAAGCAAGTCAATGTTTTCAAGGGTAAATATTAAAGTGACTGTGTAAACTAGTCAGAGGAAGAGGGAAAGTGTTATTAGCACATAGTAAAGAACCCTCTCAAGATGAACTTCTCAATTTCTTCCCTCTGTTTCTATTTTGTACATTGGCGTCCAAGTGTGATAGTGCTTAGACTGCTTATTTAGGCTACGTCAAGTTAAGATGCAACCCGCGTCACAAAATAACTTTGAAATCTCCAAGAAGTCGCTAGAATGTTCAATAAGTTAATAAATAGAGGTAGAGATTTTTCAAAAGTGTTTTGAATCAATTTAATTTCAAGTGCTTCGAACCTTTCAACCTCTCTGGGCTACTTCCATAGTTACACCAAAATAATTTGGATTAAAAAATTAATAATTAATAATTTAGAGTCAATTACTGACATTTTCATGAGGGAAGAGTGGAGAAACAATTTGAAAATAGTTCCTTAGTACATCCGGTCTGGATAACAACGCTTATGTACTAATTACGAGAATGGCTTTAAGGATTAGGATGGCTATATTTATAGGAAGTGTACATTCATTTGCGTGGAGGAAGAGTGGAAAAAACATTTTAAAAAAACAACTTCAGTACATCTGACTAAGATTCGAACCTCTAACTCCCTGTAATCGGCAGTCCAGTCTATTACGAGAGTAGCGCGTTGGGCCACGCGTTCACAGAAACGCGTCGAAAGGCGGACTACCTGTCGACAGCAGGAAAAAATCACGTCAACTAAAGCGTCTTTAAACACTCGACCACCACCACGATTATCCAGGCCATCGTAAACAAAATAAAACCAGACTATAGTTGACCAAAAAAATGGGCAAACGACTCTCTTAAAAAAAAAACAAGCATCCATAAGATCCACAAAAAACTGTCTGACAATTTCTCAAGCTCTCCGAACCCCTCTTTCTCCTAACCATGACAATTTTATAAATGATGACGACATAAAGACACTGTCCGCTCTTCTACTGCTTCTACCGACCCTGCGGGAACCTCGTATCAAATGGGTAGGGAAGGGGGGAGAGGGTTAATGGGGGTGAGGAGGGAGAACACTTAAACGACCCTTTTTTCTAGCGGAAAATATATCCGACTTAATTGAAATTAAATCCGGACATTATTTGGAATGTCAGTGGCACTAGGGCCGGCGTTCGGTCGGGTCTACTGGTACGACTAGAGGCGCCGAAACTATGAAAGCGTTTTATTTTAAGAGAGAGAATCACACCAGCATTGTGAGCAGATGGATATAAACTAATGATTAAAACGTATTTATAATTCATTAAATACCTGACTAGAAAAAATAGCTTTCAAAAGTATATTCAGTCCACAGCATAACCTTAAATATAATTATAATTTGAAAAACATATTTGTTGAATTTATATAAACTTATAGTTAATATAGTTTAAAAAAAACGAATCATGCTACATATACGATCACGTGTTCTAAGGAATCAGACTCACAATACTGGTTAAAAGTTAACGGGGTGGTAGAGGTGGCTGGTTTCCATTTTGTGGTTTTCCTAAGGATCCTTCCACGTGAATGCAGGTGCATTTATTCTAAACCACCTTTTTTTATCTTTGTCTCAAAGTAAGCCATTAATATCCCTGATGCTGAGCTTCATAACTGAAAAATTGTTTAAATAGATTGTATTAATTTCTTAAAAGCATATAATACTAATTACATTATCCAAAGATGCTCTAAATTATTTGAAGTAAGGCGTTTATTTGACTAATAATTAAACTACTACCACTTTTCAGTGACGCATGGTCAAACGCACTACTCTCGCAGTAGACTCGACTGCAAATGACGGAGAGGTCGGGGTTTGAATCTGTCGGGTGTACTAGTGATTTCCATGGTTTTCCACTCTTCATCCATGTAAATGATAGTAAACTTTCTATAAATATAGCCTTCCTAATCTCTAAAGTCATTAGAGTAATTAGTGCAGCATGTAATCATATAACCCAAACGGGTAGTAAGATGTGATGCTAAAAATATTGATTTAAAAAAAAAATTATTGACATGTATTTTAAAAACCTGCATATTTGTCTTTAGTTAACTCGAAAACAATACTTTCTCACTTAACAAATCGTATTTGAAAAAACAATACCAAATGTTTTGGTGTCAATTTTTTAAAGCTTCAAAAAAAATTTTAATCGTTATTTTGAGTCAATACGTAGTCTATATTTTTGAAGTTATTCTTCTTTAGGCACGTTATTGAAAAAATATGAGAGTGAAATTTTAAGATGCGCGCGCATCACTGTAACACAAAAGTAACAGGTTGAAGGTAAACCTCTCACTAAGTCTCGAAAAAAAAAAAGCTACCAACAAAATAGAAATAGAACCTTTGTTAGTCGCGCATGTTGTGTTGAGAGTATACGATCTTCTCGGTCTCGCTCTGATCACTGTTTTCATATAATTATATAATATTTATCCACATGTTTCTAGTTTCTACATTCACAACACGTGTTTTAGTTTCATACAAGTGCGAATATATATGTGCTAATAAATTATATTCGTAGTGATTTAAATTGAATATTTTGATTAATATTATTTACTATTCGTAAATATTAGTGAAAAAAATTGTGCTTTAGACTTTTTCAAGTGTTCCAATATAATTAAAGGGTTTAACTATTCGTATGTATTATTTATTGATATAAATTAAAATATTATTATTTAACATAATTAATACTAAATATTATCATTTTATTGTAATTAATTATTTGCATGCAATTAAAAACTATTTTTCAATGATGCCAAAGAAGTATAACTTCTCGCGCGTGTACATAAGTACACACACCCATTTTTTTAAATATTACTTGTCATAAAACAGGACAGTTTTTTTTATATTTCTGTGTTAAAACTTTGTCTATTAATATTTATTCCTTGTACATCCTCGTCAAACATACTTTGGAGTCGACGATTTGTCATGAAATACGAGCTGAGCCAGCTTGGAATAGACTCGTAGCTTATTAACAACGCCTCGTAAACCTTTTACCTCATCAGTATTCTAAGATTGTGCATGTATGTGGCCTCTCTAGAACTTGCTGATTGTGTATTCAATCAGCCTTATCTCCTCTAACTTGCTGATTTTGTATTCAATCAGCCTTATCTCCTCTACTACCACATCGAACATTTCTAGAGTGTTTGCCTATAAATCTTAAAAAAAAACCACAATATTATACTTCTTTCAAGCGTTGGTAGGTTTCGCCACAAATTGGGGATCCACCACCCTCCCCTCCTTTCCTTCTCCTCCAACCACACTCGTGGATGAGTGGTTAGAACGACTAACCACACCTTTGAAAGAATTCAGTTTTATCCGACAAAATAACACCGCGTGATTCGTATCGCTTGGTCGACGTTGAATAGTCTGTTCTGATTTTTAATCTTTCAATCGCAACCGAGTAAAGGGGAATTGGACTTTACGTACATATTCTCAACCTCTTTCAACGCAAATGCTGGTGTTATTATTTCTATACTAATCTCTTAAAATCCCATGTGCAGACGTTTTAATTCATAAAGATACCAATTTGAATATTTGTATACGCGTTCATCTAAAAAAATAAATAGCACCTCGTCTTACAATCCATTTGAGTTATACGTTTATGTATTAATTGCACTAATGGTTTTATGGTTTAGGAAGGTTATGTTTAGAGGAAGAGTACCTGCATTTGCATTGAAAACTATTTTGGAAAAACCACCATCAATATACCTGACCGAGATTTGAACTTGATCTCCCCGTCATTGTAAGTCTAATCTATTGCAAAAGTAGTGGGTTAGTTAGACCAAGCGGCCTCTGAAGTAGGTATCATAAAACTTATAACCTTAAAACACTAAATAAAGCAACTTATTCAAAGTCGAGTATCGAGTTATAAATAAATATATATTTTAAAACAAGTTAGTTTTTTTTTAACTCGTGTGTGGATTTAATTCTGTGCTAATAACGTAGACACAAAAAACATGAATTTTTAAGAGAGTATTTAAGAATTGATAATAAAATATATTGAAACTTAATATGGCTGGCTTACAGATGATTATTTTAATTGGTGAAGTTTTTCTCGAGGTAGTCTTGACGCTATTTAAAACCTAGGTTATCGTTTTATTTGTCAGCAGTAACCGAAACCCTGATTAGTAAATTTGTAAACGAATGGATTTGATCAGACCGAGATGTGGGATAATCTTGATAGAAGGTATCATAAGGTGATTACAGTACTTAATTTAATGTCCACTTTTCCTCCAGGTAAATGTTAGTATAGTTTAGCATATCCGCCTTTCCCACACTCATATCATACTAACCGGCCTCGTGGTGTAGTGGTCCGTACACCTGGCTACGAGCCTGGAGATTCCCAGGTTTGATTATTGGCTGGTACCTTTCGTATTTTTCCCGAAAGGGGAACTATCCCAACGGTCACCAGAGTTTATTTGGTTAAGCTTAGTTAGGTTTAAGTGTGTCCACTGGTTTAACCTCTTCATACTCACTATCACCCTCATACTCACTATCACCCTCATACTCACTATCACCTTCATACTCACTTTGTTATCACTTCCTCATACTCACTATCACCTCATACTCACATCAACCTCATACTCACTATCACCTCATACTCACTATCACCTTCATACTCACTATCACCCTCAATACTCACCTTTACTCCAACCTTCAACTACTACACCTTTATTATACCTTCATACTCACTATCACCTCATACTCACTATCACCTCATACTCACTATCACCCTCATACTCACTATCACCATTCACTATCACCATCTACCACTTCATACTCACTATCACCTTCATACTCACTATCACCCTCATACTCACTCACTATCCTACCCTCATACTCACTATCACCTCATACTCACTATCACCTTCATACTCACTATCACCCACTCACTACCTAACCTATCACCTAACCCTCATATACTCACTATCACCTCATACTCACTATCACCTCATACTCTTATCACCCTTCATACTCATTATCACTCACTCATATCATCACTCACTATCACCTTCATACTCACTATCACCACTCATATCACCTTATATATCACCTTAATACTACTATCACTTATCTTACCCTCATACTCACTATACTCATACTCACTATACTCACTATTTATACCCTCATACTCACCATAACCCTTCAAGTATTTCCCAACCTCTTCTGAAATATTTCCGCTGTATTTAATTATCTTTTTAGTATTACCATTGGGTGAAATAACTACAATCAATCCGGAGTTCACTACAAGGGAAATCCAAAGCGATAAAATTCCTTAGATTGTAGCAATAGTGTGTGACAAACATAATTGAATTACTTTACTAACTATTTATAATACCCTCTTTGAACTTTACTCACCCTATTTAAAAAAATGTACATGTAATCATATGGTGTAAGGCATCAGATTCACAATATACTATATTTCATTCTACCGGGGGGTTGGGGTTCGAATGTCAAGCTGCCATACTGGAGGTAGTTTCCTAAACATGATTTTGATCACTGTGAGCTTACTATCCCCTTTAAAAGTCTATTCGGGTGAAATTTCTCTAAAAATAACTTCTTTGTATCCTTTTCATAGTTTAAGACGTTGATATACTTTTCATTGAACGTGCTAATTTAATGATAGACTCATTTTAGAAACTTCTGATCCAACAACATAAATCAAAAGGGTTTTTTTTTAGTTTAGTCATAATTTAAATAGTCTATTCGATGCTAAAAACCAAATAAACACAGTATTTTAGATTATATTGCATTGTTAGTAACATAGCTAATAAGTATAGCGATGTTATCAGGATCTAATTTCTAAACACCCGCCTCGATGGCGCAGTTGGCTAATGCGCTATTCGTGTTGTGCTTGACTGCTGAGGACGGGGAGATCGAGGATTCGAATCTCAGTCGGGTGAACTGGAGGTGGTTTTTCCTAAATGGTTTTCCACTCTCCCTCCACGCAAATGCGGGTTCACTTCCTCTAATTCAACCTTCCCAATTCCTAATCCATTAGCGTAATTAGTACTTAAAGCGTATAACCGAACGGGTAGTAAGACGCGAGTGCTAAATTTATTATTATTATTATTAATTTCTAAACTACCGACAACCTTCGAGAAGTGACGAAGGCTCTTAAGGTCCTTTTCAGAATCATTCCCGGGCACCTAAACAGAAGGACATCCCTTGGGTCCATATTATCCTCTCCATTCCGTGGCTTATTTAGGGCCCTCATTGCTGGCAAACTCAGACCAATTACGCGTCCGCACCCCGTCCTAGGCACCATCACCCCCCCCCCCCCACTCCATCTCCACTTCCCTCCTCCTTCCTTACCCTTGCCACCCACTATCCTTGCCCCTTTCTTCACCCCCACCCCTTCAACCACCCTTCTCTTCAACAACAACTTCCACACGTAACTGCGTCGTTATTTTCAGGGACCTACCCAGAGTTTATCGTACCCGTGAGATTCATAGCACCCACCCCCTTGTAACCCCTTAAACCCTCCCCCCTCCTTCCCCATTTTGGCTTAAAACCGTTGTACCTACAACCTCCTAATAAAAGTAATCTAGAACCCTCAATAGCATATCTTCCCCGGAGAAGATTGGAACACTTGTGAGGTTGGCCTTTTACATGTGTCAGCCCGTTCCTTGTGGGAAGGAGTATCGTACAGTCCACCCAAAAAAAAACTGTGGTCCCTTATTTTTCAAAGATACAAAAACCTGTTGGTCTTGAACATAAGTTTGTGCATTTATTGTTTGTTTTCTTCAATCAGTACTTGTATAATTTTTTATTCTTAGCATTTTGTCTTACTACCCGTTTGAGTTATATGCTTATCTACTAACTATACTAATGGATTTAGGGATTAAGGCGTCTATATTTAAAGAAGGTGTATCCACAATTGCGTAGAGGTAGAGTGGAAAATCATTCTGGAAAACCCAACCTCAGTACAGCTGACCGATGTTCTAACCTCATTCCTTCCCCTGATTGGCAGTTTAATCTATTGCGAGAGTAGCGCGTTAGATCATGCGGCCACCGAAGCGAAAAGTCATAGTATTCAGTTTACACTAACTCTTACTATATTTTTACGACTTTCTACGTTTTAATTAAACTAATTGGGTATTAATGAGGAAAGTAACGTTTATAAGAAAGTACCTACACCTTTATTGGTGGCCGTATGGTCTAAAGCGCTACTCTCACGGTAGACTAAACTGCCGCTTAAGTGGATATTGAGGTTCGAATCTCGGTTGGATGTAATTATGGATGCTTTTCTAAAATAGAAGATTTCCACTCTCCCTCTACGTAAATGTGGGTATACTTCCTATAAATATAACTTTCATCATCCCTAAAACCATTAGCGTATTTAGTACATAGGCGTATAATCCGAACGGGTAGTAAGACGTGGTTAAAACAATTGAATATACCCACGCTGGCGTTTAAAGACATCCCTACGGGATTTAAACCCTGACCTCTATGTCACTTATTAGATCGTGGCAGATCCTTGGATGTGGGAAACTTAATATGGATTGGTTTTAAGCCTGTGCGAACCTTCAAAATTTCCCTTATTTTTATGATCCCAGGAACCCTGTCAGAGCAGTGTCCACCAATTCACCAATTAATGACTTGCCTACCTGTGACGTCACGGCCGGTCAAGATGGGATTTCCTATGTTAATAAATCTACGTTTTACTCGGTGAGTTTTAACGATAATACGTTGAAACAAAAATCTTATATTCCTTAAAAACGAAAATATAAATTAGTCTTACAATTTCACAAAATTATTTATCTTGAAGTAATTCGTTTTGTAAATGTATTTTTTGTAAATCTTCTTGGTCATGGAATGTCTGTAGGAGTCTTCCTGCCAGGATGTAGATTAAAAAGTCTGTGGTAGCATATGTTTATCAGAATAGTAAACAAGGAAAAAGGTAAAATTAAAAAGAAAGTTAATGTTTTCAAAGAGCAAATATTAAAGTGAGTGTGTAAACTCGTTAGAGGAAGAGGGAAAGGGTTATCAACACATAGACAAGAGCTCTCTCAGTGTGAACTGCTCATTTTCTCCCCTCTGTCTATTTCGTACCTTGGCGTCTAAGTGTGATAGTGCTTAGATTGTTGAGATGCGTCAAGTAAAGATGCAACCCGCTTCGCAAAATAGCTTCGGAATCTCCAAGTAGGCAACGTATATAACGGAAATAATGTCTAAATATTTTTCTCTAGGATACAGAAAAAACCTTTTATAAGCACACATGTTGTTTTTGTCAACATTAAAATATTCTACATTAGTGTTATTTTATAGGCATTTAAAATATATATATCAAATTTACAACTGCATATTTCATGACATGACGTATAAATAAATAAAAAATTTATAGTAGTTTTCGTAACTGTGCTATCAAAAAAAGTTTCTTATTTTCTGAATCGGTCAGTAGCACATATGTAACACTCATATAACAGTAAAGTTATTTGTCTTTCAGCTTGAACCTTTTGACAAATTGTGTCAGTTTGGAGATGTGAAAAAAAAAAATTGTTTTTAGTGAGAATATATATAATATATATTCTAGAGTTTGTTGGGTTTTTTTTTTTTTTGCGTGGACCCGAAGGTGTCTAATATGGTGAGGAAGATGTGCGTGCCATAGCGCCTTGTTCTAAAGCGAATAGGCAAAATATCGTACTTAAAGTGTGTGTAGGGTTGCCGAGCCAATTTATCTCACGGCTCTAAAATATACATGATCTAACATTTTTTATAAAGGATTATAAGAAAATGTGTAACTAAGTATCGTTAAATAAATAAAATAAAATAAGAATTGAAAAGAAAAGTTATTGGATTATAAAAAATATAAGACAAATAGTAGTCTTACAATAAAGGATTGATAAACGTGATTGAAAGATGGTAGGTGTGAAATTAAAAGGAAAAATTTTGGAGCTGAAATATTTGATATGTACTCTTAAAATAACACAAAACTTTAAAAATAAGCATAAATACACGGTTAAAGTATATGATACTTGAAAATTTAAGTTAAAATATGAAATTTTATGATTTGAAAATTTTAAATCATAAAGTATTTAATCATAATATATTCGTCTTGATGAAAAAAAATCAAGGATAAGATATTATTTTAAAATGCATTATATATATATATTCATTTAATCATATAAAATAAATGGTACATTGCATTTTATAGAATTTCTATTTCTCTTTTATCGTAATATCGAGATATTTACTAAAAATTCACAAGATTGTTGAAACGAAATCATATACATTGTTGCAGAAACACTCCACCAAAGAACATAAATGAAATAATATACCCTTTGAGAGAAACATTTGAAAATAGGAAGATATCCATCCACCAAAGAGCATAACAATACATTTAAAATTGTAAAAAGAGTTTCATATATATATATATCTTTTATATCCGAAATTATTGGTTTTATGAAAATATAATTCAAATATAATATTTTAATTTTGAATAGTTCTTCGACCTTACAATGACAAGTTATTTCTTGTCTTCAAAAGTTGTGGAGATACGAACAAAATTGTAGATTTATGCTTATGTAAAGTATCCTCAAAGATATTTTTATGGGAAAATGAGAGCTACCATTTTGTTTTTAATGCTAAACAATACGTTGATACAAAATTTAAACTAAATCGTTAAAGCATACTTGAAGTAAATTGATTTTTCCCCTTTTTATTTTAATCTTCAGTAAACTACCCTTAATTTTAGAGCAGTATTTCTATTTCCAAAAACTCCTGGGGGGAGCCCTATGAAAACCCTGGATGCCAGGATTCAACCTGATCAGTAAAATATCTCAGGCTCTAATCCAAGATACAGATGAATGGTATCGTGAAATGTCATGAAATGTTGACATTTATAAACATATTTCCTTCGATGTTTTTGACGGTCACAATACTTCTCGTTCCGAGGAGTTGAAAGAAAATAAAAATTTCTGAAAAAAAAATTAGTCGAATAAAATTTTTCATTTTATTAGATTTGAAATCCCCTTAGGGACAAGTGAGGGTGTTTTTCCCTAAATGTTTCTTCTACTCTCCATATATGAAAATGTGAATACACTAATTCTAAATTCAACCTTCTTATTCACTAACACATTAGTATAACTAATCCACATGCGTATAGCACCCACGGATAGTAAAACATTAAACTGTACTGAACCCACACACCCATATATATATGTATAGTATGATTTTGTTAATTCGACATTTGTTAATTCAAAAAATTGGATAATTCGAACATTCCAAGATTACCATGAAATTTATATTTAAATAAATGGCAAAAGTAAAAAGCTTTTATTTCGAATTTTAGAAGGAAATATTTTGATAATTTGAAGCCTATATATTGGTTTTTTTTTAGCACCACGTCTTACTACCCGTTCGTGCTATGGGTTTATGTAATAATTACGCTATTGGTTTTAGTGATTAGGAAGGTTATATTTAGAGGAGGTTTTGCCACATTTGCGTGAAAAGAGAGTGGATTTTTTTAACCACCCTCAATACATTCGATCAAGATTCAAACTTTGATCTCCCCGTCATCGGCAGTTTAGTCCACTGTGAGAGTAGCGCGTTAGATCAGTCTGCCATTGAAGTGGGTTGTACATTGTTAATTTTCGCGGTAGTACTCATTTAAAACCTAGCGCTATGATCTTTTTTTTTATTAAATCCCCCCATATACCAAGAATGGTACTTTAAGTTTCCTAGAATAAGGGCTCAGATGTCATTGCTGCTCTGAGACAAAGTGATCACGTGACGACCAGCAGGGGATGAGTAAAATGTCTAGTTGCACGTCCTCAATGACTTAAGTCTGCGATTTGTATTTGTTAATTTTTCCAAGTTTATGTATGTATTGTTTAAATTGTTCTTGGTTTAAGGGTTTTCTGTATTTATAGATCTACATTGTTTATGTGTGATCTATATATCATATGTAAGATATGTGGTTTATATGTAGAATATTTTGAGGTTTATTGGCTAATTTTGTACCAGCCTCGTAGATACTCATAAAAAATGGTTAATTTGAATTTTTGATATTTGAATTTATCTTAGATATCTCCTGGAATTTGAATTAAAAAAGTTCTACTCTCTCTCTCTATCTCTCTCTCTATCTCTCTCTCTATCTCTCTCTCTATCTCTCTCTCTATCTCTCTCTCTATATATATATTAGGGCCTACCATAAGAAACATCCCTATGGTGACTCATGCACGTCGTAACCTCTAGTGAAAGACGATGACTGTCGATTTTATAGCATGGTCACACGTTGTAAATACCCCCTATGAGCGGATATACTTTACACATGCCTCTAACTTCTCCCCCCTCCTCCAAAGACCCTCCGACATCCCCTGACCAACCCTCCGTACTCTTACTGCTCTGTACACACAGCTATAATGCACTCACTGGAGCTAATATCACACACACACCTTCACCTCGGCCTCATAAAAACGACCGGTCATGGAAATAACCCCTTTCCCCCTTTACCACCCTTATATCGCTCTCTTTCTTAAACTAGGTATGGTTTATTCTTCTGCCTCTTTCCTTCGGTTTAACGTTATCTTGGCGAAAAAAGTGACCATGTCACACCCGACCATGGACAGTAATGTCGATTTAGGTGGTCTTTGGGTAAAGTGATCGCCTCAGGAACCGATACTCGTGGGTTCAAACCCGGCTGAGGTCAACGGATTTTATTCATGAGCGATAAAAATCCGTAGCACAACTTCCTTCGGAGGGTAAGTAAAGACATCGGTCTCATGTCGAGTGGGGTATGTAAAAGAATCCTGGAAAGTTTGTGAAAATATATTTCCTTAAAAAATTGGTAGACCCTTTCGCACTCATTCATAGAAATGATCGTGTGCCGATATAATCAGTCGATTCACAAAGTCCACGTTGAATATCTTAAACAAATTAAATAAATTATGATGATAATATAAATAAATAATCTCGTTAAATGCAATTCTTTCTCGTGACTAAACGTCAGATTCCGTGCAAACACTTAAACCTAACTTAAGCCTAACTAACCAAACCCTGGTAAGTATTGGGGTTATTCACCTTTTGGGAAAAATACCCAAGATACCAGCAGGGAATCAAACTCAGAACCTCTAGGCTCGTAGCCAGACGCACTGACCACTACACTACGAGGATGGGATGATTATTTAACACTAGGAAAAGTAAGAGAAGGTATTTGAAGATGAAATGTACCTACACTATGGTGAAGGTGGGGGGGGGGAATATATTGACAAATTATACTAGAGAGAACTACTCTCATTTGGTCTATCTGGTCAAGATTCAAAACTTAACCTACCCACCACCCACAATTCAGTGTATTGTGTGTGAGCCAAACGTTTTAGACCATGTATTCACCAGTGGGTATCAACACTAATAAAAGGGGCTGTCTGTGTGTCAGTATATCGCTTTGAGTATTCTTTTAGAAAATAAGTTTTTAGAATAAAAACAATAAAAAGTATACCAAACATGATACATTTGGGGTTTTGTTGGATGAAATTCAAAATTGATATTAAGGCAGCCACCTCGGTCAGTCACTGGCAGGCTTAAAATATAATGGTCTGTGTCATTTTCTGGAAAAACTTCTGTTCTCTATCCAAGCTTATACTTTCTTTGGCCCTTCACCTATAGCCACCCTTTGTCGTATCAGAAAAAAAGAGGGGAAAGTAAATATAACACTTTTAATTTAAAGGAAAAGAGGAAATCTCACTGCTATTTCCCAAATATCTTAAAATTTCCTGTTTTGAGCCCATACAATAATTACTGTAATTTTAGAGGCAGGATGGATTTAGAGCCCTTTTTTTATTAAGCCTAGTTTCATATCTATACAAATATGCTTAAAAGACCGTTAAAAATGAGCTAATGTCACATTTTAACACTTTTTTTTTCTATTAATAAAACTCAATTTATAGGGTTGTTAAGGAAAAAGAGCCCTGTTGGAATATCTATACTTTATTTTGTTGTTAAACCATATTTTGAAATAAAGCATTGTAGGATTAAATATTACGTTCGATCTGAACGTCTGGTCACCAATTTCTTGTTTACTAAGATGGCACCCTTAAACATCTCCAATACAACATAATATTAATTTAATATGATGAAAGACGGTTCAATTAACGCTTTGAATACAGTATTTGTATCTAGTCTGTAATATATGTTTTTAAATATGAACCATATAAATTAAATAATGCATATTTTATTATTAAACATAAAATTCTTTTGTATAATTGCAGCAATTGCTTGCAAATTATCGCGCTAAAATGTATTCAAAAGATTTTGTTTCGAAAAATTGTATAGAATGAAACTAAACTCGAATTTATAGTTATACGCTCACTTCTCAAAGATAATTAAACATACATAAATTTTTAACTTTTGGTGTTTAAACTTAAAAAAAAGGTATATTTTACCTTATACACCACGATGACAACTTTAAAACTACTACTTTAAAACTACCGTCGACCTGGTGGTCTAGGGGTAAGGTGTCTGACTTCTGTACTGGGGTCCAGTGTTCAATCCTCGGTCCCGGCACAGATTTATCTGATTGCCAAACCCTTCGTATTAATCACAGCTTGGGAATGTGCGAGGAATGCCAGGCCTCCACCGTGGTTCGGATCCCACGTTAAACTGTAGGTCCTCCATTTCATCTCACAATCACCCTACCATTACAGTTTAACATAAGTGCGTACAACCCGAATGGGTAGTAAGAAGTTGTGTTAATAATAATAACAATTATATGGGGGCGGAACAGTAGCCTATATATAATATATTAGAAAATAAAATAAGTATCAAAGGTAAATAATGAAAGATAGATAATAAGCATTAAAACCAATAATGCAAACTTTTTTGCCCTAATTTATCGATTTTCTCGTATTATCAGTTAGATAATGGTTGATTTGTTATTATTTTTAACAAAATAAACATATTTTATCTACTGATATATAATCATACACAAATTAAGGACTTCCATGCTCATGTAAGCAAATAATTATAATAATAACAATAATAATAATAATTATAATAATTATACAGAGGAGACTCTTCGCACAAAATGGAAAATCTGGATACTCGAGGATTTTTAACTATTTTTTTCCTAAATCCTGGTCTCCTAATATTTAAAATGAGTCCTAATTTGCTAAAATCGCTCAAGATATTTTATCGTAATTTTAATCACCGCAAATGGTATAGATTCGAGTTTTGAAATATCATATATTCATTCTAATTAAATTAAATTTTAGCCTGAATATAATAAAATAACCGAAATTTGTACCATGTATTTTTTTCTTGGATATAAGATACATAATATATATAAATTACATATTTAATATCTAAGACAGTGGACTGGAAATATTGAGGTTCGAATTCCGGTCGGCTGTACTAATAGTGGCTTTGACTAAATTGTTTGTACACAAATTTGGGTACATTTTATCTAAAATTCAATCGACCTCATTTCTACCCCATTAATATAAATAATGTAAGCGTATAGCCCAAAAGGGTACTTAAATGCGGTGAAATAAAAAAAACTATAGAAACATAATAAGATTTGAACACTTTTACCGCGTAGTAACGCGCTACATATGTTTTTCTCTCGTTTTCACACTTTTATCTCTCTCTCTCTCTTCCTCTCTGTGCAGGGGGTAAATTTTAAGTCCACCCCGCAAATGAGCAAGGGTCACGCCCCCTTTTGTGGAGTCGCAAGAAAATGACCTCTCTCGGACTTGTTGGGGTGTGTGTTAGTACCCAACCCTACCCCTTATACCTCCCTCAAAAAAAAAAAGTAAAGGGGTGTGAGAGAGATTTAAGGGAAGGAAGAGAATCTCTTGGATTTCACCCTTTCTCCATTTAAGTCGATAAAGGTCGAGAATGAATTATTTCAGGATCTTTACGAACTCTGTAACAGGGATATAACTTGTAATAGTGTTTCACGTCTCCATCTTTTATTCCTTAATAAATCCAGGGACGTTTTTTCTTTCTTTCTTTTTTTTACAAAGTTATCAGAAAATTTATAGTTTCAAATTATTTAGTTTACTTAAAAAAAATAAAGAATCAAACTTCTAAGAAAAACTTATCATTATTGATTGTATTAATTAACTTTTCATAGAAAAATACATTATTTTGAAACTAAAATTAATATTATTTTTATTTTAGCACCTTGTCTTACTACAGGTTTGTGCTATATGCCTATATATTAATTGCGCTAATGGGTCTAGTTATGAGGAAGTTTACATATAGAGGAAGTGTACCCGCATTTGCGTGGAGGGTGGAAAACATGTTTTCTTTAAAACCACCCTCAGTACACCCGACCGAGATTCGAACCTAGATCTTCCCATCATCGGCAGTCTAGTCTACTGCGAGAGTAGCGCGTTAGACCATGCGGCCACCGAAGCGTGTCAAAATTAATAAAATTTTATTAAATTGATAGTGGTATTTTATTAGTAATAATTATATATATATATATATATATATATATATATATATATATATATATATATAATGTACATTTACAGACATTATGACTTAAAGTATGAATACCGGAAAGTAAATACATTAACTTTTCTAACTGCTTTTCCTATGCAAATTGGACTGTAATACATCATAGTATTGCAAATAAAACCTTTTTTTTTATGTAAATCTGTATCATTTTAATTTAAAGCCATAATATAATTTAATAATTAATTTATAAGATAGGTATACTAAAAAGGGTAAATAGATAAATACTCTTAACAGAGATGTTTCTAGCCATATATAACGTATTTGTAAAGTCAGAAAACCTTTAAATAAATTTTAGTTGAAACATGAATACATTTTTGTAAAATTTGCCTTTGATACGCTAATATGCATTTGATTCGGTAAAACATTCCAGTAAAAATTGAAGGTAAATACGTAGGATTGTTGACGTACATGATTGGGACGTACATTTAAAAGTTTTCCCTTTTCAATTAGATGTATATTTTGATTGTACCATTAAGCTACTACCCAAATAGCCGGTTATTTAATGCCTTGTTTGTTTAATAGAGTGGCTTTTAAAACGAACTCTAAGTTTACTTTCTCTTAGACTTCAACGAAGTTATAATTGCTCCATTTATAAATTTGATAATAATAGTAGAATACGAAATGCGAGTACAAATTATATTTGGAAAGTTATAGTAATAACTAGGGAACGGATACTAAGGCACCAAAAGTGTTTAAAATAGGTGACCTGGTGGTCTAGGGGTAAGGTGTTGGACTTCTGTGCATGGCAGAATTTGGTAATAAACTTTTCTCTTCATTTAAAAAGTTTGTCACCAAATGTCGCCATGCTCATGACAGATATTCAACAACTCTTGAGATTAGCATGTGCAGAAAACTAAACTCTATGTTTCTATAGAAGAAATATTTGATTTATTTTGGCCAAAAGATGTTTGTGCTATAAAAACTGCAAAAATACTGCCCTAAACTCACGCTCACTAACACTCCACCTTAAGGTTTTTGTACAATGTTTTGTCTGCGCAGTTCCCAGACTTTGTGAAGACAAGCCGTCGCGTGTTGACGGGGAACGGTGTAATTATGTGAACCGCATGGAGAAGACACACGGATCAGCGAACTGCATAGACTGGTCGGTGAGTGTGGACAATTCCCTCCATTTTCTTTACACATGTTCCTCAGTTATTCTTTTAAATTGGTGATAGAACAGTTTTCGTAAAGTTCATACACTTGTTTTATATTCTTTATCAATTTTTTTTTTTTGTTATTCAAGGATGACTTGATTTTCGTCAATGTTCACGTGAATTTTACAGACACACCTGCATTTGTGTAATTTCGGTAGCCAATATCTGGACCATATTAAGTGTCCCGTGCATTTAAGACTTTTAATCTACCTTCTTTTTTCGCAACGAATTGCAAAAAAAAATAAAAAATCTCACACTAGCTATTCCTCCATGTTGGATTCCTCGGAACTGAGTAGGGGAAAAAAACTGTGCTGTGTGGACAGCACTGAACTGAAACTTTCTTTCTTTTTTTGTTTGCACAGTTTTGTCTGCGTAGTAATAACTGAGTATAAAAACATTGCGTTAGGGACAAGTTTTTTTATCCCACCAATCATTGGTTATGAGGGAACTTTACTCGTTTCTTATTTTTTAAATGAATATAAAATCCTGTGGAGTAAAATTAAAACGGCTTAAAACGACGGCAGTTCTTATATTCGCCGCGCGTTTTCTCGGAACTCAATGACGTGGAAATAAAACGGTCGCGCTATGCATGACGGTAGGCGTCATACAGGCAGCAGTGAATTGATCAACGTCAGTGGGTAAAGGAAAGGGTGATTGGTGGGGATCTCATTATCCACACGTGTGTCCCCACATCGCCCCCTGAGCCTTCCTTTACCCCCCTACCCCTCCTTCCCTGTCTTTATCCGAACATCCCACCACACTACAACATGTTTGTGTAGTACGATGTGTACTTTCGTCCAGTATGTGTAACTCCCCCCCCCTCCCCTTACCCTCCTTACACACACGGGGATATACGGCGTGAATTGGCACTAATTAGTTGATTGGACGATTGTGTTCTACGCTACGGACGAGTAACAAAGCTCTGATTAAATTTACCTTTCCACCTTTTGAAATAGATATATCTTATTAACGGTGTGATGCATTTATTAATTATTCTACTCTCTTCCGAATGAAAGGATAGGGATATATGTATTTATCATTTGTGTGTGCTGTTATAATACTGTCATATTTGGTTTTTTTAAACCATCTATAATAATAAAAGGAAGTGTTTGTTTGTGTGCGATGCCTAGACAAATATACGGCACGCAGATATTTTAAATTCTTAACATAGGTGGACGGAAGGGGGGTCCGATTGCACCTCGAAACAGGATTTTTAAAATTTTTAATTGGGTTATTTTTTAGAAAATATTTTGAAGAAAAATATTTTTAATATGGTTTAGAATTACGTTTCAAAATGTAATCAGGTATCATTGAGGGGGAGGGGGGCTTATATAATTCTAATACCACAGTGGATCAAGGGCAGTGCCGTGCGGGATTGCTAGTTATTTGTATACAATACCTCCCCTCTCTCTCAATCCGCTTGGGTGGACCACGTGGTCTAACACGCTACTCTCGCAGTAGACTAGACTGCTGAGATTGAGGTTTGAATCTCAGTAGACTAGACTGCTGAGATTGAGGTTTGAATCTCAGTCCGGTGTAAAGAGGATTTTTTTCCAAAATAGTTTTCCGTTCTTTCTCCACGCAAATGCCGATATACTTAATATAATATTACCTTACTCACCCCTTAAAATCTTTAGAGTAATTATTACAAAAACATATAAGCCTTAAGAGTAGTGAAACGCGGTGCTAATAAAAACGAATATTGTTAACTTTTGACGTTACTGATTTAATCGTAACCTTCTATATTTATTATTATGCATTCTGACCAATCAAATTCAGGCTCTTCCAGAGCACTTGCTACTTTGCTACCTCGTTTATGATACCTATATTTTGGTTTCGGTGACAGATAATTCCATAAATCCAATTAGTTCTCTTCACTGGGTTTTCAGACTAGGGGCACTTAATGCAAAAGGGTCACGAGTAATGGAGGCGGCAAGACGCCCACATCAAAGGCACAGTTTTTCGGGAGGAGAGGGGGGGGGGGGCGGCTTGGCTTGGCTTGTTGGCGAAGGGATTTCTGTGGAGGATCCCCCCTGCCCCCCTCCGTTTGACCCTTCCTTCCGGTAGCGGTAAAGTAGGTCCTAGCGTGTACGCGGCTTAACGCAAACCGAAGAAACTTTAGAGTGAGCTTGCCGGAGTTTACCGCGCGGTGGGTAGCGCCTTAACTTGAAGGACATTTCTGGTGGGAAAAGGGGGAGGTGGGGTGGAAGGGAGGAGGATATAATGTACAGAGGCAGATTTGGCACAGAAGGGAAACCAAACAAAATAGAAGAAATTATCCAACTTCTATTAAAATAACTAAAAAGTATTGAACAAGCTCAATTTTTACCAGATTATTAGGAGAAATTTCTAAATATTGCTTTAAAGGCACTGGAAGATAAGTTATATAACCTATATTTGGTGTGTATGTGGGTGTATATATATGTATATATTATACAATTTTAATGACTTTGAAGCAACACTCTGAACTTTTTAATAACACTCCCTTCAAATTTAAGATAGTTTTATATATCTTTTGAAATTGTTAATGCTTATTTATGGGTAAAAAAATAATTTTATGCCCGTTGATTCTGGCAAATATATATATATATCCACGCCTTACTAACCAATATGTGTATATATACTAATTACTTTAATGTGTTAGGGATTATTAAGATTTAATTTAAGGTATACCCTCAATTGCATGGAAAAATAGTGGAAAATCATTTAGGATAAACCACCTTCAGTCCACCCGACCGGGATCAAACCCAGATATCCCCGTCTTAGGCAGTCTAGTTCAACACGAAAATAACGCGTTAGACCATTCGGCCACCGACGCGGGTGAATTCGGTTTATGTGTTATCTTTTGCAAATTACCCGTCTCGGTGGCGTAGTTGGCTAACGCGCTTGTCGTATTGAGCTCGACTGCTGAGGACGGGAGATCGAGGTTCGAATCTCAGTCGGGTGAGCTGGGGGTGGTTTTTCCTAAATGGTTTTCCACTCTCCCTCCACGCAAATGCGGGTTCACTTCCTCTAATTCAACTTTCCCAATTCCTAATCCATTAGCGTAATTAGTACTTAAAGCGTATAACCCGAACGGGTAGTAAGACGCAGTGCTAAATATTATTATATTATTATTTAGCAAATTTTTATTTCTCTGATCTCCACCATACAAGTACCTGGCTAGTAACTATCTTGACATTCAACCTTATAACACTTTGAAATTTTACGGTTATTGAATCATCCGTTCTTGAGATATGTGAGGCCAAATATGAGGTCACAAACCCAACCAGACACGCACCAGATTAAAAGTCCTACCTATCCGTGGATGTCGATTGATAAAAAAATACGTTTATGTGAAGTTGTACAGTAAGATAATTTTTTTAAAACATAACTCTTTGAAAACTGAATAGTTTATTTATTTATATAGACATGTTTAGGTGGACATGCAGAAAAGGATATCTTGTTTAGCATTGATAGTATCAAGCGTTTCGAATTCTTCTCTGGTTTATTGAATTGTTTATTTTCCTTTAATGATTTCCTATTCACCCTTCTCGCAAATGAGGCCACGTTTTCTGTATGTTTCGCCTCTCATCTCTACTACATTAACGAAAACATGTAGACATACCAGTTGGGTAATAACACGTGGAATTTGAAAAATAAATAAATAAATATATCTGCTGTTGATATTTTGCAAGATGACTTCTGCAAAAGATCAACCCCAGCTCAAAACGATGAGACGCTCCATATCATATTATAAATTAGATATAATGAGCTATACAACTAATTTATTTAAGACACCTGCTACTTACATTAACTTAAAATCTGACATTAAGACTCATAACATATTTACCCATTAGAAACAGTTTATGGAAGATAATAAATGAAGGCGGTGGGATGACACGTGACAAAATATTTCTTTGGACACGCCAACTTTTTAGAAACTGGCGTCTCTTGTGCCAAAGTACGTGTTTAACGCCCACATTACAACCAAGCGTAAATCAACCTGTGGCGTCAAAAATATTGCGTACCAGGATGGAAATATATATTAGTTTTTTTTTTCCTGTGATTCTTGTTTTAATACAGTCCCATTTTTTTCAGGAGGGGCGTTTTATCAAATACAAGCTTACTTTGTTCTTTACAAAGCGGATAACCTTTTTCTATTTTTTTAGTGCCGCTTCTTACTATTCGTTTCGGATTATACACTTATGTATTAATAACGTCTTTTTTTAGGGATCAAAAAGTTATATTTATAATAAATGTAACCAAATTCGTGTAGAAAAAGAGTGGAAAACCATTTAGAAAAATCACTCTCAGTACAACCGATCGAGATTTGAACCTTGATCTTCCCGTAATTGGTAGTCTAGTTTACAGTGAGAGTAGCGCGTTAGACCTTGCGGCACTGCAGCGGGTAACATGTTATATTGTATTGGTACTGTTTTATAGGTATTGAACATATCTAACAATTTCGACAGCTGCAGATAACATTACTTATATATAAATATGTGAAATATATTTTTTTCAATCTGTCAGGTAAGTTTATTCATGAGAAATTTAGGAAATACAAAACTTTTCTAAAATGGAACTGGAATTCTCTGAATGTTGCCCAAGTTTTGGGCTAATTATATAATCTTCAAATGTAATAATAATAAGACTCAACTCCACACTTCTAATAAATAAGATTGACCTCTAACATGGTCGAGGACGTTAAGGCGTTGTATTTTCAACCAACAAACAAGTGAGGATTGTTACTAAATCCCGTAAAGATGGAAAATTCAACTTATAAGAGGTCGTATCTTTTGTTCGGCTACGGTTAATCTGAAATATGCTAACTCAACTGTCTATCATCCACAAATAAGTGTTTTTTTTTTAAATTATTGGGTGACCTGGTGGTCTAGGGGTAAGGTGTAGGACTTCTGTGCTGGGAGGTCAGGGGTTCAATCCTCGGTCCCGGCACAGATTTATCTGATCGCCAAACCCTTCCTTCACCTCTGACAAGACGTGTATTAATCACAACTTGTGAATGAAGGGAATGCCAGGCCTCCACCGTGGTTCGGATCCCACGTTAAACTCTAGGTCCTCCATTTCATCTCACAATCACCCTACCATTACATATTAGCGTAAGTGTGTATAACCCGAACGGGTGGTAAGACGCGGTGATAATAATAATAATATAATAAATTTTTAATTATCACGTTTATCACTATGATTATTAAGGAAGACAAGAAAAGTGCTTTTTAATCAATGCAATGGCATTAACTGGAAGAGAGAGTGGGGCAATTACAGTGACCATTATTATTTGTACAAAAAAAAACTTTCAGTGCACCCCACAGTTATTTTAAACTTCTCCTTCTCACTGGTAAATAAGTACATTGGGAACTTAGTATCCTAAATCCTTCAGTCATAAAGCGTAACTCTTGTTTGTATGTTTAATTCATACAGCAGTTGTTTGTTAGCTGTACCCATGTCCTTCTTGGAAGATGGAAGGATTAAGGGTGGATACAATAAAATTGGGACAGGGGTATAAGGAGAAAGGGTTGATAAAGGAGGAATCTTGATATCGTAATTTATCTCAAATTTTCTTTTCATTATTTTTTTCTTCTAAAGATCCAGAAAAAAAAGAAGTCGTAAGTAGATGGTGTGCCTTTCTGAAATGGTGTGGGTGGTGGGATGGTGGTTTCTCTTAGTATACCGGCATCTCCTATGAAGCAACATATCCAATTTGGTAGGATAAATCCCTGAAGGGCGACGCAATGCGATGCGAGTTTGTTTCTGTTATCCAAGCCATGTATGACGTGAACTTCATTATAACTTGGGTCATCCGCTGCAAATTGAGGGCTCATCCCTAGCGGGAGGAAAATGGAGGATGAGGAATTTTATTTTTATTTTTGTTCGCATAAAAAATAATGTAGGAGAAGAATAGGAAGGTAAGTGGATTTGTGAGTAGCGTTTCAATTATCGTGAGACACCACTAGAACTTATTGTTGGCCTACGTACTCAAAATCATGCTGGATTCTAAGAGTACATCTATTTTTTTGGGCGTGTTCAAGTTCCTCCACGAAATCTGATTTAATCCCCTTTTCGATAAATGGCACTTAATTCTATGGTCGAGTTCCTCCACTTGTAGGGTTTGGGGGGGAAAGAGGGATCTAATTACTTCACTTTAGCGGTTGTGAGGTGTAAAGGAGGGGAGGGGGGGTTGAGTTCCTTCACGATACCTGAAGGAATAGATTATAAGTATATAAGGTTAATTTCTACATATACGTATGGTTCTTACCCAACCTAACTTAACCTAACCTTTCATGCGTTAACGAATTTCGTTCTTATTTAATTTTGTAACGAGGTTGGTTAATTTCTACATTTACTTATGGTTACTACCCCAACTAACTTAACCTAACCTTTCATGCTTTAAAGAATTTCGTTCTTATTTAATTTTGTAATTTACTGTGTGAAGATCCCCTCCTTGAGGTGTCGTGAAGGAACTAGACCATTGCTATCGGATTAATTATCTCCTTGGAGGAACTTGACACCCCCGATATTTTTAAATATTATTTAGTCGTTCTTAAGACATTTTAAGTTTGTGCCAAGAATAGTCTCCTGGTAATACCATGTAGAGGATGTTTATTTCTCTTATACAGTCAAATTTTGTTAGTAAGTCCTTATCTGACAGCTATAAAAGCAACTAGGTCTGCTTCCACTTGCTCATACATCAACTCACTGATTTAAAGCTGTCGATTTCTATAGACAATACCAATACATATAAAATACAACTAATAGAATTTTAAAATGCTATCAATGTTTGTCAGAATAACCATATTTTTACATGTTCTAAGATAACCTCCGTTAAAAAAATGTTTTTCTACTTTAGAATTGGTATTGTCAAAATAGCGAACCTTGCTGTAGGACCACGCGTTTGTATCCTGCCAACGTCGTGTGTTTATATTTCCTTTATAACTGTAAGAACATCCTTTACTTGGCAAGGAAACATCCTCACATTGTGGTATTAATAATGGCAACGTAATTTCTGAATCCTCAAAACCAATTAAACAATCCTCAATTATTTAAAGTTTTTAATTAGTGACCCTGTTAAAATTTAATATTATTAGTTTGTGGAAGGCTATTTTTGTATTTTTAACACACACAAAAAAATCATTTCAGATCTACGGTATTTTGCGTTAAACATTTTTTAAAATGAGATAATTTCACCTTTTCATGTCTTAAATATCTACTTATTTATTTACTAAAATTAATTTAATGTATATTGTTAATAGAGTTAGGAAATCATAAATTTAGTGTAGGTATTTTATTTGTGCATTATTGGACTACATCATTGGTAGTTTAGTTTGTGAAAAGGTTAGTCAGTACTAATGTATTTTGCCAAGGGGAAACCCGAATGTACTAATCGTACATCCTTCCTGTGGAGGCTCTTTACATGTCCCCGATGATATGAGATGAGATGAGATGAGGGTGAGAGTGGGTATGAGGGTGATGGTGAGTATGAGGGCTTGGAGCCAGTGGAGACACTTAAACCTAACTTAAGTCCCCAGTGACTGTTGGAGTAATACCCCTTTCAGGAAAAATACCGATATTACCAGTCAGAAATCGAATCCGGGACCCCTAGCCTCATAGCCGGGTATGCTGACCCCAATACCATTGGGCTATGTAATATCATATTAATATTAAAGATGGGACTCTTGACTCCCTCTAATCCTATGGTAGTCAAGAAATACGAGATTCCAGAATATCGCCACACAATATATATATATATATATATATATATATATAAGGGCCTTAGATTGAACTCAAAATGAAATTTGTCAGGAATTACTTAGATTTGTTTAGTTAGAAAAAAAAACAAGCTAGCTTCAGTTATATAAAAAATAAGAGAACAAAATCACAAATTTTTTGTTTATAAATTCGTTATCTTATTTATGTCAATTTGTTTGCTTTTTTAAAATATACTTTTCAATTTTTTGACAAATTAAAATGTACTTTTTAAGATTAAAGTATTCGAGATTCGAAATAAAATCTTAGATTTGGATTCGTGAATTATAGGATTTGACCCATCTCTAATTAATATATATGTATACACATACATGTGTATAGTAAATTACTCTAAACATTTTTCCAAAATAAATACAATGTTGCTTCAGTAGCTACATTTAATTTACTACGCATAATACTCTTAACCGTTGTTGAATATATGCCATGGGCATACTGGCATTTGTCCAAAAACTTTTTAAATTAAGAGAAAAAGTCCTCGTCAAATTTCGCGATGCCCATGAGAGATTAAAAAACGGTTTAAACTACTATGTGTATAAAATTAACCTAAATATTTCTACGGAAGCACTATTTAATTACTGATGGCGAAAAAAAAAGTTTTTGTGTAAAAAAAACTCTTTTAAAAATACTCCCCTTTACTCATGTAATTTTTCAACCCACTTTTTAAGGTATCATTTTACTAATCATTAAGGTGTAGAAACTATGTTAAATTCAACTTAAACGTTTTTCTTTGTCCGATATTCTTGGGGGTGCTATTTGTACTGGTGCCAAAATTTTCTTCCAAGTTCCCCCCCACGTAGTTTCACCACGTTTACCCCCCACCCCCTACCCCCATTCCTACCCGTTGTTCCTCTAAACAACATGAGGTAAAGCGTCTAGTGTAGGTGATTTCAAGAACAATTATCGCCATCATCAACCAGCCATCCTCAAACGGATCATAAAGAAACACAACTGTTAAAAGACACACGTTCCTTTGGCCTGAAAGAAGAGACTGGCGGGGGGGGGGGGGGGGCGGCTGTCTGGCAAAATGCCTGTCACAGTCTCAGTGGCGGGTCTATTTGATGATGCTCTTTTTATTTTATGTTTTTATGTTCTTCCTTGCGAAAGTAATGTTTTCAAAAGTAAGACTGCAGACGTCTATTAGCAAGTTGACAGCAGGTTGCGCAATTAAGAGTTGATGATCTCTTAAATTCTTCACTTGGAGTTTTAAAACACGCTAACACAATATATCAGCCATACATCTGGACTGCCATTTGACTGGCTAAATTTATAGATCGGAAACTTGCTAATTCTTCTTTTAAATTAATATATGCCAAACAGTGAGTCGTGAACCTGTCAATTTTGAGATATATTGTCAAGTTTAACAGTTAATGTGCTACTTGATTTTATTTCTAAATATTATATAAATATGTTTCGAACCGCTTTGAATACGAAATTTTATTGTTTTTCGAATATAATTCAATACTTTAGCCGTCTTCTTTTTTAAGGCAATATCTTAATCATATTAAAGGAATATATTGAATGTTTTAAACTATCTTCTTAAATATTATTTTAACTACAAGCCAAACTAAATAAAAGGAAGAAGTGAAAAATGTTACTTAAATTATGTGTTATAATGATAGATTAATGTTTGTGAAATTAAACGCCGAATCACTGGATGTTTTGATAGTGCACCAACATTTCTTGTAAATTTGCCCTTGATCATGACGTAGGTATTCATGCTCTTCTTGCGCCTCGCTTAGTCCAAAATTATGTTATCTCCACAACTCTTACAAGGCGAGCCGTTGTATCCATAGCGCTGCCGATTCTATATTTGTTGAATTCGACTTTTATCATAAAAGGAAAGCCAAACTCATTATTTAAATTTATATTATTCTGCTTTATTTGTTTGCTTATTGCCACGTTTTAGAATTACTTATGCTTTTACTACTCTCAAGTTATTTATTTATTATTTTTATTGTCTATCATTAATAATTGTGTCCTATTGTTTATAACTATTCACCAGTTTTTTTTAATTATTTAGCTATTATTGCTTTATTTATTTGTGTTAGTATAAGTGCTTCAATGGTATTATTATTAGCACCGCGTCTTACTACCCGTTCGGGTTATACGCACTTACGCTAATGTGTAATGGTAGGGTGATTGTGAGATGAAATGGAGGACCTACAGTTTAACGTGGAATCCGAACCACGGTGGAGGCTTGGCATTCCCCACATTCACAAGATGTCTTGTCAGAGGTGAAGGAAGGGTTTGGTAATCAGATAAATCTTTGCCGGGACCGAGGATTGAACCCGGCCGCCAGCATAGAAGTCTGACATCTTACCCCTAGACCACCAGGTCACCACAAGTGCTTCTATGGTATTTGTTTACTTTCCAATGCTGGCCTGTAATAGGTCTCACGACTGTTGGCTAGCACTATAGTAAAGGGAAAAAGTAAATTTTATTTTATTATTATTTTTTCTTATCATTATTATAATTATTATTTTGTATTATTATTAATATTACTATTATATTTAATTATTTGATCTTACTACGTTACTATTTCTTGAATTTATTATTTTAATACTTCTTTTTTTATTAATTTAATATAATTATCATTATCATAATTATAATCATTATTATCACCATTATTATGATTATTATTATTATTATTATTATAGCCATTATTATAGCGCCAATTCTAGATTTGTCGAACTCGACTTTTATCATAAAAGGAAAGCTAAACTCAGAGAGTTATTTAAGGTTATCCCATATCAATAATTTATCATGTAGTGGTTTTGCCTATATTATTTAAACTTACAATATTCTGATCTATTTTTTGCATAATGTAACTGCTTACTATCTAGTTATTGGTTTTTAATGTTACTTTTTATTCTTATTATTATTAACTACTTTTTTTTATCTCGTAGCTTTTCATCATTATTTATCCATTTTTTGTCTATAATTTTTTCGTGTGTAAATATATGTATTGGTAAGGTACGTGTGTACTTTTCAGTGCTGGCCTGTTATAGGTCTTACTACTGTTGGTCATCTCTATAATAAAGGAAATTTAAAAGGAAATTGAATTGAAATTATTATTTATTATTATTATTAGGCGGTTTAAATTACGAATGGCAGGTACTGTATCAGTATTAAAATAAATATTCCGGGACCATCGCCTGGTGTTGACGTGTCCCTCCCCCCACCCCCACCACCATCACTCACCTCTTCATCACGTCTTGATATGAACATAATGGCTCCGGCTCCATCTCGGGTTGTTTGACGACTTCTCGCGACGACGGCGGGACGTGACTTCATTCCATCGCAGACGCGTGACGTCAATCCTATGGCGTCTCTCGCCCCAACGGTCGTTGCGACGCCCAGCGTCGATCCGGTTCTCGAAACATTGCACGCGTCCAGGCCTAGGGAATGCGTCCGTGAGGTATCTGTAATGTAAAGAGGGGGGGGCGGGTGTTTCTGAGTCTCATAATAATGTTCCCTTAAGCACGAGTTGTGAGATATAGACTTAAATATGACCTCGTATCCCACGTACTACCCATCCGCTAGGGATATCCGAGTAGTTTAGATAATATAGGAGTAGGTAATAGAAAGGTTAAATTCTGAATTAAGTGTACCTGCATTCATATGGAAGGATCTTGGAAAAACATAACCCATTTATTTATTTTTTTAATCTGACAGCACTTGACCACGTTTAGAATCCCTAACCTCCACGTTAAACGACAAACCATCTTAGATGAGACTAACGCTTTGGTCCACGTGTCCATCAGTACAGTTAGAATAACACTTTTTTATTCCCACCTCGTCTTAGTACACGTTTTGGTTGTACGCAAACTAATGGAGTAGTGAATGAGGCAGGTTGAGTTTTAGAGGAAAAGTATTAGTATTTGCTTGGAAAGAGGGTGAGAAAATACTAGTAAAAATCACCCTCAATACCATTTACCATTATTTGAGCCCTATCTCGTTATTACTAGCAATCCAACCCATGAGGGTGATACGTCAGACCATCGGACAACCGATGAGCGTTTAGTTATTATTTTTTAGGAAAATTATAGACTTGCTACCCTGGCCTGTATATCTATGATAGAGGAGGCTGACCACAATTGGTACAATCCCTGGATGAAATTAATATAATTGTATTAGTTCCCTAAGTATGTTCAGCATATACCCAGATGCCGTACCCTGATTGGAGAGAGAGGCAGTGGTTTGATTTCCACCGAAGTATTACCCCCCCCCCCACCCTTACACACACACACAAATGTATTTCCCCATACTTCTCTCCCATTGGATGTTGAGGGTGTGTCTCCCTTTAACATATCTCTCGTTTTCCTGTTCTCTTAGATTTTAAAAATAAAACAAGCTAAGAGCTTATCTTGCTAGCACCCAAATAATTGTTTCAAGGGGTTGTTCGAGGTACTAATCTTGTCTTGGTGGGTTAAGGGCCCTTGACCCTGTAGAGCGCAAGTCTAAATCCTATTTTGTGGGATAGTGGGTGGGAGGGTGTAAGGCATGGCGTGGCTTCCTAATCGACCGAAGTATCCTTCCGCGCCAACAAGAACAGGAGCACGGAAAACGTAGATTGCGCTAGCTACCGGACAGGTCTTGCGGAAAAATCATACGTTTGTAAATATCAGTTTTCTCGAGAACGAGTGAACTTTTTTTGCTAATATTTTTAACACCTTCTTTTAAGATAATGTATCAATGTTTATTATTTGTTACATTTTCTTATTTTTTGTTATGAAGCCGGCAGTTTTCTGTTGAAAAATGTCAATTTTATCGATATTTGATTTACTGTTAAAATTACAGAGGAGGTGTGTATATAAAAAGTATAACTTAATCAAAATGCTTCTATTCTTGAACAAACAGTTTCCGAAAAGAAAATTGCAAAACAATAAACATTCTTGAAGATAACCGTTTGTTCCCACGGCTCTGCATTTCCACGCCAAATGAAAAGGTACAAAATCCCCTTAAGGTGTGATGGAAACAGGGTTCAAAAGAAACCTGATATATTTTTAAAAAGTCCAACCCTGCTGGACCATATTGGTGTTTTAATGTATTAATGGGTAGGGGTGGGGGTCGTTTTAAATTTAAGTTAGCCTACTAATTTAGTTTGATAACTGATTTAACCAATCAAGTAAATATAATAATTATTCGGGATCAAGTAAAACATTTAAAGTTTAGTAAACCTTAAGGAAATAAGAACAAGACATAATAAAATAAAACAATAATGCAAGAATAGTGATTATTGACATTAACATAAGAAGCTTAAAAATTAAATAAATTGAAAGAAAGTATGTCTATGTAGAGTTACAAACAATAAACAAGAGTCAACAAAATTCTTATAAAATATTTATTTTATATATTTAATCATGTTAGTAAAGCTGTGGTAGGTACTTAATTAGATGAAAATGTTTTAAATTCAAATTATTTGTGTATTTTCTTTAAGGTATTCAATAATTGTTTTAATCTAGGCCTGCGCTAAGTATGCTTAGTTCAGATTCTAATCTACTTGTTACATATTTAGGAAACTAATTAATATTATTTTAAATTTTTAAAATAAGTCACACACTTGCTTTGTATGCAAAATAACATTAGTATGTTTCATTGGGTTTTTAAGTAGGCCTCTTTTAATATAAACAAAATGGGATTTTAGGGCTGGGCAGAACTATAATAGCCCCTGATGGAAAGGAACTTAAGTTAAGGTAATTATTTATTTTCAGTTCTTATAGCAAAACACTTTTGTAGGAAAAAAATTATTTTTATCATTGCGTTTTACTACACATTCGGGCTATACGATTATGTAGTAATTACGCTAATTCTTAAAGGGAAGGCTATATTTAGAGGAAGTGATCCCGCATTTTCATGGTGGTAGAGTGGAAAACCATCCTTAGTACACCCGACAAAGATTCGAACCTCGATTTCCCCGTGATCGGCAGTATAGTCTATTGCGAGAGTAGCGCGTTAGACCATGCGGCCACTTGAGAAAGTTAATGGAATATTGATTAAGCAGATACATTTATTTTAATTTTCTAGATAAAGTAATCTCAACAGTATTTGAATATTGTTCATAAGCATATTAGAATTTAATGAGAGACATTTTTTTATTAAAATGATTTAGTATTAGTCAAATACCACGACGAATATTAAAGGACTGTTGAAATTAATATGTTTAGCAAATTAAATTAAATGTATCCTCTGAATCAAATATGATTTATATCGGATGTATAATTTTTGTTATTAAAACTATAAAAAATACTGATCATTAACTCGCGTTTGTTTTCGTCCCATTTTATTATTATTAGCTCCGCGTCTTACTACCCGTTCGGGTTATACGCACTTACGCTAATGTGTAATGGTAAGGGTGATTGTGAGATGAAATGGAGGACCTACAGTTTAACGTGGGATCCGAACCACGGTGGAGGCCTGGCATTCCCCACATTCACAAGATGTCTTGTCAGAGGTGAAGGAAGGGTTTGGAAATCAGATAAATCCGTGCCGGGACCGAGGATTGAACCCGGCCGCCAGCACAGAAGTCTGACACCTTACCCCTAGAACCACCAGGTCACCTTCGTCCCATGTTAACAAAGAGATTTGTTTATTAACTTGTTTGATACTTTTTAATATTTTTTTAACAAAATGTAAGTGAAAACTATAATAAATTTTATTATCAGTTAACAAATCTAGATTTTGAGTTAAAAAAAAAATCAACACTGATTTACGTGAAAATTTGTACTTCTGTAAATAAAGCAAAAGGTTAGAAACTAATATCAAGAGCATGCATCACATGCCAATCAACTCTGTGACGCAGTAGACTGGAAATAGTAAATTTACACCAACACTATTGCACGGGGATCATTTCTAATTAAACATTAATGGAGATAAAGAGTTAATACAGTTAGTAGAGTAATCATTCAAATACACATGCACTGCACACATTTCTGGCATATCGTAAGTCTTCCTCCCCTCCCCCCCCCCCCAACTTTTACTCCCACATTGGGACTGAGTCGGTTCTGATATGATGAAAGCAATTAAGCATTCCTGTAACAAATAAAGTCACGGTTTGATGAGTCACAACAGAATATTTTAAGGTTATGTAGGATAGTTTTACATGATTTTATATAAGTTTTATGTCCTGGTCTGAACTAGTTGGTAAAGTTGGTGTATGGAAACTAAAAAAAAAAGGACAGTTTTGATCAAATTACCATAATTTTAATATCAGTGTGACTTAATATGTAAACAATAATAAAATGTATTTCAAATTAAGAAAACTAATAAAAAGTTAATAAAAACCAATAGGCGATTTCTAAAATACATAAACTATGTGTTCTATTTAAGAGGTATAATTTTATTTGTATATTAAACTTTTAAATATGAATATAATTTTGTTTAAATAATTTTTATTAAGCTATTAAAGTGTTCAACTAGCTGTAAATTGATTTTGCACTCTCTAATGTGTCTGGGTATGGAATTAAACCTATTTAAAAAAAAAATCTAAAATGAGTTCCCAATACTGGTGTTTTTATACCAATATAGGTCTGAATAAAACTTGTTTGCAACATTTTAATATATAATATTAATATTTCAATAGATCAGATGAACGTTATAAAATGGCCATTGATAAAAAGTGTATCTTTTTATTAAAAGACGAAAGAGATTAAATTATGAACTCCAAGTAACTTTCAACTTAAGATTTGTTTTAATTTAAACACGGGAGCTTATTTTTTTATACGTCAAGGAAGGGAAGAAAGTGTCAGCAAGTTAACCAAAACAGGAAGAAAGCTAGAGAAAGTACAAACGGTTATAAGAAGAAAATAAGAGGGATCGACGAGATAAAAAAAATATATATAAATGAAAGAAGATAAAAATAAGAAACAAATAAGAAGAAGATAAAGGACAATATTATTGTTTCCTGTCACATGTCTTCTCTACGTTCTTACCCCCTTATGTTTTATGATAGAAGGGATGCAACTGAAAAATAAAGTGAGAGAAAGAAAGTATGAGAAATTTTTGTTTCGTTTAGGATAGGGTAGGGAGTTTAGGAGGGAAATAAAATAAGAGTTTCTTACTATGCGACTGGTTTTATTTCTCTATTTCTTTCTCTCTTATATCTCTCTCTCTCCCCCGTTCTCTCTTTCTCATAGTTTCTTTATTTTGCGTGTAACGCATGCTCAAGATTGGTTAATTTATAGCCTATCTCGAGACGTAGGTCCTTTGGCCACAGATGGCGCTTTTCCGGGGGGAGGGGGGTGTGAGGGGGAAGGGGGGGGGGACGTCAATTGTTCCCGTAGGGGCGTGCGCCACTGACAATGTACCGGTCTATTGCCTTTTTGAGACTCGCACCAAAAACACGTTACAATGTTTATGGAGGGAATAAATATATTTATATAATACACACAGTTTATTTACGACGATATCCGCTTCGGTGGCCGCATGGTCTAAGGCGCTACTCTCTCAGTAGACTAGAATGCTGAAAACGGGGAGATCAAGGTTCGAATCTCGGTTGGGTGTATTGAGGGTGGTTTTCCTAAAATGGGGTTTCCCTCTCCCTCCACGCAAATGCGTGTGTACTTCCTCTAAATGTAAACTTCCTAATCTCTAAAACCTAAGCTGAATGGGTAGTAAGACGCAGTGATAAAAAAAAAATACCCGATTCGGAGTGCTGCATGGTCTAAGTCATTGATTTTCAACCTTTTTCGTCTCACGGCACACTGAACAGGGCACTAAAATTGTTAAGGCACACTATCAGTTTTTTTAAGGAGAGATACTATCATTAACATAATGCGTAGCCTGTTAAGATTGTTTTTAAAAGTACAACAGCTAGTCTCTTAATAGTTGTGCTATTTTTAAAAATAGAGTTGATCAAGGATTAATAAATATTTACCCGCCTCGGTGGCGTAGTTGGCTAACGTTCTTGTCGTGTTGAGCTCGACTGCTGAGGCGGGGAGATCGAGGTTCGAATCTCGGTCGGGTGAACTGGGGGGTGGGGGGGTTTCCAAATGGTTTTCCACTCTCCCTCCACGCAAATGCGGGTTCACTTCCTCTAATTCAACCTTCCCAATTCCTAATCCATTAGTGTAATTAGTACTTAAAGCGTATAACCCGATTGGGTATTAAGACACGGTGCTAAATATATTATTAATAAACATTTATTTTTATTTCTCAATTTTCCCCCCCTCTCGCCTATTTTTGATCTTACCCCAAGCACCAGTGGGGGGCACACTTGCTTACCATTCATGGCACACCAATCTGCCACGGCACACCGATCTGCCACGGAAACACCGATCGATAGACGTAGGTCTAAGGCGTCACTCTCGCAATATACTAGACGGCTGACATGAATATTGGGATTCGATTCACAGTCATTTGTAGTGAGAGTGGCTTTTCTTAAGGGCCGTTCCACTTTCCCTCTACGCAAATGTGGGTACGTTTCCTATAAATTCACTTTACTAGTCCTTAGCACATTATCTTGATTATGTCCATATGATTTTATGTCCCCATCCCTTTTGACCTCTCAATGTTGATCTATATGTACGTATACAGTATCTCCTCCATCAGCCAATCCATCATTTCCTGCAACTCTTCTTCATTTTTGCCAGCAATTATAGATCATCCACGTATTTTATTGTGATGATGACGCGTCCTCCTATCCCGAAATTACAGCGGCGCTCCAGGTCTTCACTGATCAGACACTCTCCATATATTCTTAGCCTGTTTTATTAATAATGTGAAGATAATTTATACATTAAGCCATAAGGACTTATTATTGGTAGCCTTTGATGACTTTTTAGAGGTAATAATAATAATTAATAATTCAAATAAGACATATTTATAGAATGTCAAATTTGAGTGATTTTCAATCAATGTTGGTATTATAAAGTGGGCTTCCCATAAAAAAAAAATCAGGGTTTATGAAGGTTTAGCTATTTATGATTTCATCTCACGTCTTATTTCAGTTGGAAGCGACTCTGTCAACTCAGTTAAGAGCCTTGGGTTTAATTCTCAACACAACCGCAAGATTTATAATTAATTAAATTGTGACCTCCACTTCTACAGTGATGATGGTGACCTGACGGTCTATAAGATAAAGTGTCGGACTTCTGTCCTGGGGGTCCGGGTTTCAATGCTTGGTCCCGGCACAGAATTATCTGATTACCAAACACTTCCTTCACCTCTGACAAGACATCTTGTGAATGTGGGGAATGCCAGGCCTCCACCGTGGTTCGAATTCCACGTTAAACTGTAGGTCCTTCATTTCATCTCACAATCACCCTATTATTACATATTAGCGTAACGGGTAGTAAGGTGCGGTGCTAATAATAATAATAATAATTAATAATATAATAATAATAATACAGTGATGATTATTGGGGTGGTGGAGTGGGTGCTGTGTCATTGTGTCTGTTCTAGAAATAAGTTTGTTAGTGAGTCGTGTTCTACCCACAACAGTGAGCACATGGACTAAATATCAATAGCGTCTGGTTTTTCATTGAAGGAGAGGTCAAATTTTGATATTAGATCGGGTATACAGAGAGTTTTTTTAGTTGTTTTTCACTAGCCCTCCACTCAAATGTTAATACATTTCCTCTTAATTATTTTTCCCCAATTTTGTAGTTAAATTGTGTTTATACTAAACGAGTAGCTAGACGGTGATCCAAAAATAAGTCATGTGAGGGAATAATTAGTTTTTTCAGAAAGCCACCCTGATAAATGAGTAAAACATATAAAACGTGATAATTATTAAATTAACTTACATAATTGTATAACATTATACTTTAGGTCATGTTAACCTTAGACGTCCCTTTTAATATAAATTACCAATACTTATAAAAGGAAACTAAAAGTATAGTAAAGATTTATAAAAGAAATGTAGCTATATTTTCTAAAATTCCCTTCATACCAGAATCCTATAAAAAGCAGCTCCCTGCGGAGTATGCCAGTTGCCCGACACATGCAGTGAATAGGTTGCCCGACTCTCAGGCGCTTTTTCTATTGAAGACCAGTAGAAAAGTTCGTTCAAAATTAACCTCGTACTGTAAAAGGATGAAGCTCGCCCCAAATTCTTTCACATTGCTCACTCAAGAGTAGAGCTCACCTTAAATCTAATTCCCTAATAAGGTTCCTAGTGTAACCGATCGTCACTACTCATTAAGCATCTTTTTATACGGTTGAAGAGAACCATTTTGGAGGCCGCGTGTTGGTTGCGATCGCAATAGAGTGATTTCCTTGGATGGGAAGGTCAGGTTTTGAATCATTATCGGGTATATTGAACGCTCTATGTATCAACTAAACTGTGAAAATGGAATCTTTATGTGAAACTATGCAATCCACTGGTGAAGTATTACATGGGAATCAAGCATGCTGCTTGTATGATATGGGATTTGTTTTTTTTTAACCGCCAGGACTACAAATAATTTTATATGTTTCTATGATGATACGTGATATTTTGAATAACTGGTTAGCTGAGAAGATAAATTATTTGGTGACACCAGCAAATACTTAATTAATCCAACATCGACATCAATGTCGTGTCACAATTAACTTTGTTAAGTCAGCGGTTAGTAATCATCTTGGCTCAATGTAAGACAATCGCTTTTGACGATTTGATACATTTTTCTTCTTTTAACTTTAGTCAATCATTTATAATAGTAAAAGGAAGTGTTTGTTTGTTTGTTTGTTTGTTCGAGATGCTCAGACAAATCTACGGCACGCAGGGATCTGAAATTTTTAACATAGGTGGACGGAAGGAATGCACCTCGAATTAGAATTTTTAAAATTTAAATTAGCTTTTTAATTAGGCTATTTTAAAAAAAATGAAAATATTTTTAATCTGGTTTAGAATTACGTTTCAGAGATAACGTTTAAAGATAAAATCGTGCACCATGAGAATGGGGGGGGGGCTATATAATTCTTATACCACGGTGGGTCACGGGCAATGCCGTTTGGGATTGCTCGTATAATAATATTTACAGTTTTATTTGATAAACAAGTTTTTATTTTTAAATACTAGCTAATAAACGTAAATAAGAAGTGGCACACTAGACCAGTTAAAAAATCAGCTGGTCTTTAAGTGGCACATTGTTGAAAGGTTTTACAATCCCTGACCTATTGTGTCACTCTCGCAATAGACAGCGATATCGGGGTTTGAATACCACTCAGGTGTGATGAAGGTAGTTATGCCTCTATGGTTTTCCACTCTCCCTCCACGCAAATTTTGTTGCACTACTTTTAAATTTAACGTTCCTCATCCCAACTCATTAACGTTATTAGTAGGCCATCATAAATGCGTTTTAACTTGGACAGGTAGTATCTTTTTATTTTTTTATTTAGCAGCGCGTCTTACTACCCGTTCAGGTTATACGCTTTTAAGTACTAATTACGCTAATGGATTAGGAATTGGGAAGGTTGAATTAGAGGAAGTGAACCCGCATTCGCGTGGAGGGATAGTGGAAAACCATTTATGGAAAACCACCCCCAGTTCACCCGACCGAGATTCTAACCTCGATCTCCCCGTCCTCAGCGGTTGAGCTCAACGCGACTAGCGTGTTAGCTAAATAGACCACCGAGGCTGGTGACAGGTAGGAGGACGTGGCGCTAGAGGAAAAAAAAAAAAAAAAAATCATCTGACTCAAGCTTGCCTCTACTGAGTCCTTGTGGTCGAACACACTTGTCACTTGTCACTTGTCACGGGCGTGGGCTGTGTTTTAACTCGTTAGTACCTTCCACTCTTTCAATTCTTCCCCCCACCGCGGTGAACACGTGGACTAAGGCGCCAATCTCGTCTACGGCGACGGTAAAGTTGGGGGTCACATACCTCCTGTTATACTGAAGGTGTATTTCACTAAATGCTTCCACACAATCACTTGGCGTAAATGAGGGTACATCTCTTCTAAATTCTACTTTCCTCACCCCTGTCCCATAAAAATAATTATAAACGGTTAGCGGGTAATATTGACTTGGGTCTAAGGCGTCACTCTCATGTTTGATAGTTTGCTAAAGATGGGGAGATCGGGTTCGAATCCTGGTTGTGTCTACTGATTGGTTTATTTCCTAGAATATTTCCCGCTCTCTTTCCACGTAAGTGCGGGCAGATTATTTCTAAATGTTTTCTTTCTCCTTCCCTACTCAATTAGATTATTATTAGCATCGAGTCTTACTACCCGTTTGGGTTATACGCACTTAATCTAATGTGTAATGGTAGGGTGATTGTGAATGAAATGGAGACCTACAGTTTAACGTGGAATCCGAACCACGGTGGAGGTCTGGCGTTCTCCACGTTCACAAGTTGTGATTAATATACGTCTTGTCAGAGGTGAAGGAAGGGTTTGGTAATCAGATAAATCAGTGCCGGGACCGAGGATTGAACCCTGGACCCCAGCACAGAAGTCTGACACCTTACACCTAGACCACCAGGTAATCTACTCAATTAGAGTAATTATTATATATGCGAATAACCTGAACCGGTAGTAAGACGCAGGGAGAAAAATAAAATGTATATTGATGTGGTGCAAAAAACAAAATATAATGGTTAACTGATTGCAAGTCAGGTGAAACCAGATCATGCCCAAGTTGACGTGCTATCGAGACCATTGAGGAACCTGAGACACGTGGAAATAGACCTGTATCGTGTCAATGTTGTTTTATGGTTACTTACGTGTGAGGTCGGTCAGCCGATGATGGTCTTTGCGGTCACACTGGTTTTAGTGCCCGTCTTCGTGACTGAAGGCAACTTTGATGGAGGGCGTGGTAGGATGAACACAATACTACAACTATCCTGACCATGATCGAGCACCTTTTAAATGTTGTCCTTCCAAATGAAGAAATAACAAAACACTCTCTGTGTACAAGAATAGAACGAGAGAGGTTTTTTTTTTAGTTTGAGGGTAGTGTTTATGGATGTTAAATAAAACATTTTCTGTAAGTTTTGCTGATGATCAGTAGTGGCTCCTGTATAGGCACTGCGGAAATGCAGTACCCCCTATTTCCACTTGATATTATCGATAACATTTAATATAATGAGTCCTTTTTTTCTTTAATTCTTTCTTTATTTTTGTAGTACAATATATATTCCTTAAGCTTAATGTCAGTACTTCAGTAGCCATCCCCCAGTTAAAAAAAACGATACAAAGATCTTTGTATGGAACTGTGCGCTTCACAGTGCCAGCGACGTGGTGTTTGACTGTTGTGCGCATGTGCACATAGGAGGGGCTGGGGAGGAATGCGGGACTGCCAGGTAAAGAGACAACTGTTGCTCTCGCAGTGCCGGCTCTGGCGTGATAGTGGAAGGAATTGTTTTTTTTACTCATCGTGTGTTGTGCTTAAAAACCGTGTACCATATTCTTGAATGTGATAAAGTGTAGAATAGTGTAGAGTTATATTATTATTCTGCTTCCAGTTATTCTATTTGATTCTTTTTTTTCTCGGTTATTTTATTTAACAGAATGACGAAATGCGCTTGCAGTACTTTCAATGGAGAAAAATTTCTTCGATTGTCATCCAGAGATCAAGGAGAAAATTATTGAACATTTTGTGCAATTTAAAGCAAGAATAATAGTTGTCATTTTTAAATGAATATATCAAGCTTGAACTGTAACAATTTAAATTAAAATAAGTAAAAAAATTTTTTGTTGTTGTTAAGATTTTATCAAGTTCCTGGATAAATTTTCTTTTCATACATATTTTTTCCCCTTTTACACAATTTAAAACAAAGGCTGAAAAAATTTCTGGAGCACCACCCCCACTAATTTTAGCTACGAGCCGCCACTGCTAATGATAAAAATGGAACCAATGCATTTGAGATATTTCAAGTTTTAAAATTCATAACCCTATTAAATGTATCCATAAGGACGTTAAGGCAGCTGACTCGGTCAGCGTGAAAGTATCTATCATTGTTAGATTGCACGGCTTAAAATACAAGAGTCTGTGTCGTTTACTATAACTACTTTTCTGTTCCACCTAAGCTTATACTCCCTTTCAGCCCCTCCTTAACCACCCATTGTCATGTCAATAAGAAAGAGGGGAAAGAAAACTACGAATCAATTTGAATCTCAAGGTAAAGAAAAAAGCTCACTGCTTGTTCTCAAATATCTTTAAAAAAATATTGTTGTGAGTCTATAAAAAATACTCTATTCTTTTAGAGGCAGGTTAATTTTAGTCTTTTTTTAGTCTCATAACTCCACAAATATGCTAAGTTGTTGAAAACGAGCTCATGTCATGTTTTCACACCTTATTTTTTTTACTAATAAAACTCAAAAGGTGTTAGTGTAAAAGAGCCCTGTTGGACTCCCTCTACTTTATTTTGGCGTGAACCATATTTTTAAATAACATATTGTATGATTAAATATTACTTTATAGTTGAACGTCTGCTTAAAATGTTCTTGATTACAAAGGTACTTCCTTAGTACATACGTTCATAAGGGCGTTATGACTGTGTTGCTTTGAGGTCTACTATCCACACCCCAGTTACCTACCACGTAAATTGGAAAACCTTATATAAAAGTGAAAATAAACACCTTTTGGTTTTATTACTCAAATCGACGATCATTATGTTTAACACTTCAAGATTTCAATGGTTGTAATTTTTTTTTAATACGCCATAGATGAGCACTGAGGTTTCACTAAGCACAGGGTGACCTGGTGGTCTAGGTGAAAGGTGTCTAACTTCTGTTCTGGAGGTTGGGGGTTCAATCCTTGGTCCCGGCACAGATTTATATGATTGCCAAAACCTTTCCTTCACCTCTGACAAGACGTGTATTAATAACAACTTATGAATGTGTGGAATTCCAGGCCTCTACCGTGGTTTGGATCCCACGTTAAACTGTAGGTCCTCCATTTCATTTCACAATCACTCTACTATTACACACTAGCGTAAGTTTGTATAACCCGAATGGGTTTAAATAATCAAATAGGGAATATTTACTTAACTTGAGTGGTGGTCAATAAGGATCCCTGTGATTTAACTAAATAAATGCCTAAACCATTTAAGCATGGTTGAGCTGCCCCCACTCTGCTTCACAGGGTTTTATATTTATATTTATATTTATATCTTTTTGATCATTGCACTCATATTGTTGTTTGTTTGTTACAATCCTCGTTCTACGCCATGGATCGGACACCGATGGACACTTCTGAAATACGTGGTGTTAATAATAATAAACACTAAGCACAAACGCAAAGTATCAGTTTTCAATGGTTTTTTGGTTTTATAACTAACCACGCCATTTGTCAATTAAGCTCTGAATCATTTATCTTTTTAATGGAGAAGTCATCGATTTGTCTGAATACATAATTATGAGTGTAAGCTTAAATCAAATAAAGATTTGATCTATCAGTGTGAACATGAATCAAGAGAATAAATCAAACTCAAATTACAATATCTTTGGATGTAAGATTGCCATTTCTTCATCTAGTATTAATAGAGTTGAAGTTAACATGTGGCCTTTCTGGTCAAGTTAGATTGAAACAAAATTAATACTATCGTAAATAGTACATTCATTATATTAATGGCGAGTAACCATTGTTCACATTATTAAAGACGTCAATCTCTCAATAATGTCAAAAAAAAAAATCCCAAGATGTAAACTCTAAGGTTTCCCTAAAAACAAATTCCAAGTTTCAGCTCTCTGGGTTTCTTGGTTTTGAAGTTCTCGCGTCTGAAGTCACACACAAATAAATACAAACAATACATCGTCTATTTTGCTATTTTATTTATGACACTGTAATGTCGACACACTCACATCCGATGAAAAGTTGTTTAATCAAAAAGTATTTTTTAAATATAGTTTTAGCATCGCATCTTACTAAACCATTCTGGTTATACACTTAAGTAATAATTACGATGATGGTTTTAGGGATTAGGAAGGCTATATCTAGAGGAAGTGTACGCACATTTGCGTGGAGAGTGTGGAAACCAATTTTGAAAAAAACAACCTTCAGTATACCCAACCGGGATTTGAACCTCGATCTCCTCGTCATCGGTAGTCTAGTCTACTGCGAGCTTAGCGCGTTAGACCATGCAGACACGAAAACACAAAGTAGATAAAATAAAAATAAAATATTAGTATTTATTTTGTTCAAATATAAAGATTAATTTAATTTAATTTTCATCTAATTAGTTGCTTACGGTAAATACATGCCTTTGTAGTCGAAACGAATGAGCGGCAGGTATTATGTTCAAATCTAGACAGAAAGGAATTCCCCATTTGAAGAGAACATTCAGGTTTAACACACCAAGTTTCAAAACTAGCGGATTCCACAAGTTCATGTCAGACATTGTAGTTGTACAAGTATGTAATTTGTTTCCAACAAGTCTCCGTAGACAACTATTTGTCTTGATATTTATTTTAGTTTTCTGTTTACTTACTTACATAAACAGTAACCTCAAGTATAAAGTTTCTTGGCACATTAGTTCCACAGATTCCACAAGGTTGAATTACAACTGATTACATACAAGGTTATATGACGTGAAGTGTTGCCTCAAACAATAGCTTGAGGCAACTCTATATCCTGTTATGTTGCCTATATATTACTGAACCTGTTGTTACAACGTACACTACCAAGAGATGGACAAAACTAAATTATTTAAAAAAATACTGTGTTTTATTCGGCGTTTTGCCTAACTTTCAGTTGTCTTGCATTTATTCACACCAATTTTACATGGATGAGAAAGCCAGAATTTAGAGTTGATGTATCCGCATTTTTGTGGAGAGAGAGAGAGAGAGAGAAAGAGTTGAAACACATTTGGATTAAACACTTTAGCATACACATTGGGATTTGAAACAGTACTTCTCGTTTATCGGTAAACCAAACTTAACAAAAAAATAATAATTTCTTTGAGATTAACCTAGAAAAATAATTGTTGCATAGTTTAAATCTGTGTATAATTTTAGCATTGCTAGGTGGGCTTTATTCCATATCTCAGAACCTGAATGTATAATTCAGAGAAAGAGAAAAATGATTCAATCAGATATATTCTACTTTCTCTGTGAATTCAACTCGGAGGAACCATAGATCAACAAGAAATACTGTGCGATCGATTAAACTATGGTTTTGAAATAACTATGGTTCAATCCGCTTCAGTGACAGCATGATCTAACAAGATACTCTCTCAGTAGACTAGACTGCTGATAGAAGAGATAGAGATAGAGGAGATAGAGGTTCGAATCTCAGTCGGGCGTAGAGAGTTTTTTTTTTTTCAAAATGATTTGACACTTTTCCTCCACGCTAATGCTACTACACTTTATTTAAATATAACCTTCCTAATCCCTAAAAGTATTAGCGTAATTAGTACATAAGCGTATAAGCCGAACGAGTAGTAAGATGCGATATTAGTGAAAAATTTTTTGGCTATAAATAAAAATACAAACCATCCTACTTACATGTATTCTTGTCATCTTCGAGTAGATCTTGGTTTCCTTATATCTATTTATATTTCCTTTTAGAAAGTTTTTTTTCATGGTGATTCGACTATATATTTTCTAGGAATATTCCAATCCTGTCGTATAAACGAAAAATATAATAAGAATTACTTTTTTTTTTTACTTTTTGACATTTGATCTCACGTATTCTGGAAAGCATGACGTGGCGTGGGTTGGTCCCGTTAGTTGGTGTAGTTGGGAGATAGAGAGAAAAGTGGGTGAGACAAAGAGAAAGGGGGGAGGGGGAGGAATGGGTGGCATACGACGTCACGCCCCGCCAAACCGAGAAGGGAAGGAATCCGACGCTCTGTCTCCCGGATCGCAACAAACCAACCAGATAATAATTTCATGCAACCCTGGTTACAGAAGGAGGGGCTATATACCCTAGTTTGGTGCTACATACAAACCTCCTTCCCATCCACCCCCTCTCCCGTCGGAATCGTGGGACGGAGACGTACCTCAAGAAGACCCTTCGTCCACCGCCGCTATCCAACTGCAACTCAAATCGGGAAACAACTTTTCCAGCAACGGTCGCTAGCCGATTGCGTTGTTTGTTTTTCGTCCACGCCAACGCAACCGGTTCAAGATCAGTTTAACACCAGATGTCGAGTAGCTCAGATGATGATGATGATGATGTTGTAGTCACATACTGATAAACGAAAAAGATGAGGGGGAAAAAAAACAAAAAAGGTGAATTCATCCATTTATTAGTAACAATCAAAATAGACGAATGATTATAGCAGCGAAAGAGCTTGAAAAGGATGACAACGAATTTAAAACATTTTACAGAATGTCCAGAAAACTTTTTATGGAACTTGTGGAAAAAGTTCGACGTAATGTGGAGAAAAAGTAAACAGACCACAGGAAAGCCATGACCAAAGCCATGACCTTTTTTTTTTTTTCTTTTTCGAAAAAGTACAGACACAAAGACAAACCAGTCTAAAGTTGTACAAGAGGTGGTTTGAAACTGACTCGTACCAGCCGTCTTGCAATCAGTCACAGAACAGTTGGATCCAAAGCGCGCTGTAGTTGCACTGGTGGACGACGTTTGTACTAAAAGCATGGGTCCGACTCTCAAAACAACTCGAATGAAGCTGGTATGTGATTTTTTTTTCTTGAGTCAAGTTGCAGCTGCATTGCGGCGTTGGGTGAAGGGCCTTATACTCCGCGTTAGGGGCCCGACAGTAGACTCCGTAATCCGTAGGTCCTTAATCCATACTCCGTGGTACTGGTCCTTAAGAAATACTATTCGCGATTACACAGTTCATATACGTAATCACATGACAGTCCCAACCAATGGAATTCGTCCAATCGAAAATTTCGAAAGGAAATCGTCTACATAAAGGGGTGAGTTAGCGCCCATCAGTCAGCTGATCGATAAAAGAAACTAAAAAAAAAAAGTTAATAAAACTCCCAGGATATACTTGAAATGTAGTACAATCACATTCAATAAATATTTTATAACACGATTTTAACTATCGAATTTAAAATAAATTAACTTGAAAATACAAAACAAATGTAGATACTAGTATTCTGAATGTAAATATAGCATATTAATTTAGTGCTTCCTTTATTTTTTTATTTTTTATCTTTAACAAGAATATAACCAATCACATCCTATTATAAACAATTTATTTTAGTGTCTAAAATGCATTCCAACGCGAATGCGCATATTTACTCAGCTGTGATTGGTAGTCTGTATAAACTAGTCCTTAGAAAGTTAAATTTGATCAATTTCTACGGAGTACGGACTTACGGATAAAAGGGCTCTGTGACCAGAGCAATCTGATACTGTGGCATCTATTCCTCAGTGACCACGGACCACGGATCTACGGATATGGGAGTCAGTGTCAGGGCCTATAAACCTGTATCCGTAGTCACGTGACCACGCCAACAAATGATAAAGTTGAAAACCACGTCCAATCAAACTCTTTGAAAGGAATTCTCTTCAGCTAGGTGGAAGCAGACTATATCCCAGTTGAACAATTATATTTTTAACACCACGTCTTACTACCCGTTCGGGTTATACGCCTATGTATTAAGTACACTAATGGTTTAGGAATTAGGGTGGTTTAATTGAGAGGAAGTGCAACGCACATTTACATGGAAGGAGAATGGAGAACCATTTAGGGAGAAAAAAAAAAATTCGGTGTACCCGACTGATATCGAACCTCGAAATCCCCGTCTTCAGAAGTTTAATCTAACACGAGATTAGTACGTCAGACCAGGTGGTCACCGAAGCGGGTTTTGTCAATGTTATCGACTATATATTTATATTTATTTATATTATAAAATGTTGTTCTAATACTAATCCTACTATATGTAAGTACGGGTCTACACATGAAATAGTGATAAGCCATTATAAAAAGAAAGCTAAGTAGAGTTGTTCATTTCTTGCCCCAAGTGGTCCAATTAACACCTCGGTATCTTTTTTTTTTCTGCTCTTTTTCCTCCCTTCATCGGGCATGGCGAAAAAAAACCCTCCCTCTAGACTTAACGTTATTCCTCGTCGAGATAAGACTTGACGCGCCGAACCTTCAGAACTACTGATAATACGTGTGTGTATATGTGCGAATGGTGACTAGGATAACACGTCCTAACACCCCTCCCGCTTACTACCCTCTCAAAAACTATGGGGCCACCCCTTTCACATTACCCTCTCCCTTCTGTTCAACGAGGGTAGAACAATAAAAAAAACTATACCGTATATACAGTCCCATTTTTATAGAAAGAACCTTTTCTGACAGGTAGAAAGAACATTAGATATACTCCCACGTATTCATACGTCAAATCATAGGATATTCAGCTGTTACTTTTGATAAATATTATTAATACCTATAAATATATTAAAACATCATCAATTTTAGTCACCCCTTCGATGACCGCATGGTCTAAGGCGCTACTCTCGTAGTAGACTAGACTGCCGAAGACTGGAGAATCGAGGTTAGAATCTCGGTCGGGTGTACTGAAGTTTTTTTTCCAAAACAGTTTTCCACTCTATCTCCACGCGAATGTGACCACACTTCCTCTAAATATAACCCTCCTGATCCCTTAAACATTTAGCGTTATTTATTACATAAGTGTAATAGGAATGGTTCTAAGTTACGTGGTATTAGCCGCAAAAATATTTTGTATTTTCTAAAAGATCCTTACTGTGAAAATTGGACTGTAGTTAAGTTTTCCGCTTGCCTCGCTTCGCTTTTTGCCCGTTGGTATAAAAAAAATGAACTTTTAAGCTTATTTCCATTTACCGACGTGAAGATAGGTGTTGCATAAACTGCGGGCTGAAGAATTATACATGGTTGTGTGGAGAGGGCAATCCATTAATTAAACCTGAAGTGTGGACACCATTTTGTTGCAACAATTATGTTTGATGTTTTGCCGGTTTTTTTTTTTACACGGTTCCTTCTCTCTCTCTCTCTCTCTCTCTCTCTCTCTCTCTTGCTCTCTGTGTTTGGCGGAGGGGAAGAGTAACTAAACGATGGGTTGGATGTAACAAATATTTATTTAATAATTTTTACTACTCTGTATTTATATATGAGGTACAAACGCGTCTAGGTTTTTATTAGGTTGGCAACAGGGTGCGCTGACGGGGTAGCGAGGGGGAGAGGGGTGGGGGATTTTACAAATGTGGTTTTCCAATCCTCTTTTCATGCGAATGTGGGTGTATTTCCTCTAGATACCCTCATATTCCATAACTCATAAATTTAATACGTTTAGTTACCTGTTTGTGTTAAAATTTATGAACTAAAGCAAAATATTTTCAAAAATTGGCTGCCAGTGAATTAATCCATACAAAATAAAATAATCTGAAATATATAGGCCCTAATTTTATTTGTAACTGTGTCTTACAACATGTTCAGGTTATATGCACATGTCTAATTACACTAATGAATTTACAAGAAGTATATCCAAATTTGCGTAGAGGAATAGTCTAAATCCATTTAAAAAAAAAAAAAATCCGTGTGCCCGAGATCGTGATTCAAACCCCGCTCTCTTCGGTCATTGGTAGTCTGGTCTAAGATCTAATATAAATAGGTCATATTTTGAACGTTGGATCGCCAAGAATTGTGTTCATAAGTGTGACGTGTTAACTAAGACCGATGGCCTGCAATATTACAGAAGGGATTATTTTGATCACTATTATTTGACTATTCTTATTTAATGGTTTAAAGAACACTGTCTGACCCAACCGATTATATCGGCTCCCGACTTAAAAAAAAACTAGTTTTAATCGTCAATTCATAAGTATAAAACGGGTAACCCAAATTAAAACAAAGATTCGTATTTAATCCAATGCTGGGAATCGAACTCTGGAGTTAATTATACAGAGATGCAACTAACCAAGCTAAGGCGTTAGGACAACAGGGATTGTTAAGAAGTCGGGCAGTTAGTGTTGTGTTTGAAAGTAAGTATGCCTATCATAACTAAATTCACCATACTAATATACGATTATATTTTGAAGAAGCCCAAATATTAAGATTAGGGGTGACCTGGCGTCTAGGGATAAGGTGTCGGACTACTGGGGTGGGGTCCGGGGCTCAATCCTCGGTCCCGGACAGATTTATCTGATTTACCAAACCCTTCCCCACCTCTGACAAGACGTGTATTAATCACAACTTGTGAATGTGGGAATGCCAGGCCTCCACCGTGGTTCGGATTCCGCGTTAAACTGTAGGTCCTCCATTTCATCTCACAATCACCTACCATTACACATTAGCGTAAGTGCGTATAACCCGAACTGGTAGTAAGACGTGTGCTAATAATAATAATAATAATAATAATAATAATAATAATAATAAAGATTAAGAATAAAAGAAATATTGAGCTTTTTAAAACTAGTAGATACCATCGTTCATAAAAAAAAAGTAATACATGACAATACATAACGATAATTTCTGGATTCTACACCAAATATTTCCATAATAATTGATTTTAAGATGGTAACCACAACCTCCTGATATAGTGGTTAGAAGCCCTGTTTGCTGACCTATAGGTCTCTGGTTCGATTCCCACCTGGTACCTATGGATTATTTTTTTTTTTCAAAAGCGGGAATAATTCACTTACTCACCAGTGATTGGTCAATTAAGCTGATGTTGAGTTTTGATCTTCATCGGGTTTACCTCGTCATACTCACCATCACCCTCACCTCACCTCACCTCATCAGGACATTTAAAGAGCCTCCACTGAGAGGTTGTACGATTAGTACATTCGGCGTCCCCTGGCCAACGGGTACATTAGTGCTTGGTTATCTCTCCACAAACTGAGCAACGTATTGAAGTATCCCAGATACGAAGTTATTATTATTAATATTAATATTACTGTTATTATTATTATGATCATGACAAAGTGAATTAGTATTTCTAATTAATTTTTTAGAGTCCAAGAATTGCTAATATAAATACTGCCCCAATATATCCTATACCCCATAGGTTAAGGCTATCACAGGCCCAACTCGGCTCCCGGCTCGCGCGAGGTATTATGGGAGTAAAAGGGAAAAAGACCTACGATATGACAGAAATGTGTGCAGTGCATTCGTATTTGAATGATTACTCGAAATTTTCCGCGGTGACGATGGGGACAAAGCGACAAAGTTTCTTGTTAATAACTACAGAATGTCCTTGTTATGAAGATTTGTGGACAATGCTTATCTGTGAAGACATTCTAAAACTGGTCAAAAACCGGCCTTTTCAATACAGTTTTTATCCAAATATCATTTAATATTTCAACAATGTTCAGTATTAGGAACATCTATCAACTCTCTATCTCCATTAATGTTCAATAAGAAATGATCCACGTGCAATAGTGTTGGTGTAAACTTACTATTTCTAGCCGACTTGTATCACAGAGCTTATTGGTATGTTGTGCACGCTCTTAATTTAAATCAATGCTTCGCGTTTAACTACCTGTCCGAACTATTTCCAAGTTTACGCAAATGGTGTAGGGATATAGAAGATAGAGCAGAGAAATACAGGAAACAATTTAGGGGGAAAGAAAGCTCACGTATTAACCTTGCCGGATTCAAATATTAACCACCCCTAACCGGCAATCAGCTAAGCCGTTATCTATTAGTCCACTGATGTACGCTAGAACGAATTAAACTATTATTGTGGCTCTATACAGACACACAATTGTGTAATTGTTGTGTTAGTTTGAGCTCCTGTTTTCAAGGTGATAGGCCCTTTTCATTTGACGTGGATGGTGAACCATGGGAACAAACGGTTATCATTAAGAATTTTTATTATTTTGCAATTTTCTTTTCGGAAACGTTTTGTTCAGGAATAGAAGCATGTTGATTAAGTTATACTTTTTATATACACAACTCCTCTATAATTTTTAACAATGATCAAATATCGATAAAATTGACATTTTTCAATAGAAAACTGCCGGCTTCATAACAGAAAATAAGAAAATGTAACAATTAATAAACATCGATACATTATCTTAAAAAGGGTGTTAAAAATATTACCAAATAAAAGTTCACTCGTTCTCGAGAAAATTGATATTTCCAAACGTATGAATTTTCCGCAAGACCTGTCCGGTAGCTAGCGCCATATACGGTTTCCGTGATCCATCTATTCTTGTTGGCGTGGATGGATACTTTGGTCGGTTGTGAAGCCACGCCACGCCTTCCACCCTCTCACCCACCATCCCACAAAATAGGTTTTAGGGCCAGTTTCATAGTCAAATTTAGTACGCCTCAAGTGCGGCGCTACACTAAGTACATGACGACACCTACCTAAACAAGAATGGAATGGGCCAGTTTCCTATGCGAGAATGGCCCATTCCATTCTCGTTTAGGTAGGTGTCGTCATGTACTTAGTGTAGCGCCGCACTTGAGGAGTACTAAATTTGACTATGAAACTGGCCCTTAGTCTTGTACTCGACAGGTTCAAGGGCCTTGACTTGAACGTTTGGCATTTTGTTTGTAAGTGTGTTTGTCCCACTATGGTTGGCCAATTTCTGTACAAGTTCTATACATTAACATGACATACTTCGATTACTCTGTTATATAGTAGTTCTAATAGATTAATAATACCCGCATCGGTGGACACGTGAACCAATTGTAACGATCCTTCAATCAGGTTGGTTCAAACCCCGGTTAGGTGTATCAAGGGTTCTATTCGCTAAAATGTTTTCCAGTTACTTTCAAGCAAATGAGGGTACATTTCATTTCAATTATATATTACCTATCTCTACCATATTAATGTAATTAAATTGACTGGGCTTGATTGGGTAGTAAGACACGTTTAATCTATACTATTAATTGTTAATAATATTGATAATTAAGTGTAATTAGTAAAAGCGTTAAAAAAAAAGGCGAATATAGTGAGTAGTATAGGAAATGGGTGAGTGGAAGTGTTTATAGAGCTCTAAGAACCCGAGAAAAAAAGAAGTTGGTATTCCTTCAAACCTGTTTGCTGACCTGGGCTTGCAGTGATGACGATGTGATACGATGCACGATGGAAATCGGTCCCCGGACCTTCTCACTAAGGCGTAATTTTCGTGCATTCCTAGATACAGCAGTGGTCATTAGGTGCGTCTGAAACCTTCCTTAGGGCAACAGAGGCGTATCTCCGTTTGTAGAACCGGCAGAGAAGGGTGTATGGATATTGTACCCAACACACATTTTAAACCAAGACTGTCCAACCTTTAAGTTTGTTAAGAGCCTCATTTTATATTCCTAGACAGTGTGCGGGCGACAAACGTGAAAATTAGGTAAATACAGTATCAACAATTTTGTTGATACTCTTAATTAGAAAAGCCAGTGTAGGATATTTTCAAATTTTGAATAAACTAAACAAATGAATGTTACATGATAGGCCTATGTACTGGTGACTAATATATTACATTAAAAGTATTAAATTAGTATTACTGTTATTATTATCACCTCGTCTTACTACCTGTTCGGGCTATACGCACTTACGCTAATGTGTAAATGGTAGGGTGATTGTGAGATTAAATGGAGGACCTACAGTTTAACGTGGAATCCGAACCACGGTGGAGGCCTGGCATTCCCTACATTCACAAGTTGTGATTAATACACGTCTTGTCAGAGGTGAAGGAAGGGTTTGGCAATAAGATATATACGTGTCAGTATAAGTATATTTATTCAAAAACTTTTTTTATATAAACTGCAAAAATACTGACCTTAAGTAACGTTCCTTTCCACCCAATTTAAGGCAACGTTGGATAATAATAGCACGTCCCACCTTAAAAGGAAATATTATATCAATTTATATTTTAAGCTTAGAATCAATAAAAGGCTCCGTTTGTGACTTTTTTTTTAAGCATCGCGTCTTACTACCCATTCGGGTTATACACTTATTTACTAATTACGCTAATGGTTTTATGAATTGTGAAAGTTATGTTTAAAATAAATGTACCTTCATTTGCGTGGAAAACCATTTTGGAAAAACCAACCTCAGTGCATCCGACTGAGATTAGAACCTCGATCTCCCCATCATCGGAAGTTCAGCCTACTGTGAAAGTAGCGCCCTAGACTATGTGGCCACAAAAGTGGATGTTTTGTGACTGTTAAAATACTAATGAGTAAAATTTAAAACCAACAAACTTATTTTTTACCGATACTTTTGCATCCTCACCTGTCCCAGGTGAATAGTTTTTATCGGTTGACACTATAGCAACACCTCACTGATGACATCTGAAAGGTGTCCATTTTATAGGCTTTTTTTTATAGAGCATGAATGTTTGGCGTCCTTTCTATTTCCAATGAACAGGCTGGGTCGTTCGAAACGCGCCCACAGTTTCCGGTGGTTCGTCCCACTAAGCTATAGAAAGCAACCTGGCTATTTGCCGTTGAGTTACATATCCTTGAATCGAATAGTTTCAGTTTTATGGTTACACACAGTAAAACGAATGAAATAAAAAGCTAGTACAGTTTATTTATTCAAAGGTTTATTTACGTAAAATATTTAGAAGACTTCTTTTTTTTTAAAGGGAGTTCCGTAAACTAAACTTTATATATCCTGGTTTTCTGCAGGTGATGTTATTAAATTGTATACCTACTAAACCATGCACAAAGATAAATAATTTACAGCTTCGATCTTATCAAGAATTAAATATATTGCTTAATGTCAATAATAAATCTAAATGTTTATTAACGTATTTATTGACTAAACAAGTTAACAGTAGCTGATTATTCTTACATCTAGGATCAACAAAGAAACTAGATCCTAAAACAAAAATTCTCCCTAATCAAAGTGAGCAAAGTCAATTTAACTATAAGATATATTAGTAAATAGCCTTTTTTTAAAAGAAAAGAGTGTTTAAGTTCCACGTTTTTACTATCAGATATCCCTCCGAGTCATACGCATTTGATTAGGTTAGTTGTTCATGTCTGAAAAAGCTTTAATCTAGAGCAGATATGCCGATATTATTTGCATAAAGGAAGCCGGAAGTAATTTAGAAAAAAAGACTCCTATCTACATAATCATCATCAACTGTTTCCAGCCTATGGCCGGTTCAGTTTGATAAAATGCCTCCATCTTCCTCTATCCATCCACTATTATTCCTCCTTTAATTTTTTCTATTCTTCTCCTCTCACTTGAACACTTTCTGTTATCTGCTCCTTAGATCTCTTTCTTGGCCTCACTTGGGGTCCTTTCCCTACATACTTAATTTCAAACATTTTCTTTGGCAACCTCTCTTTTTAAATCCTCATTACATGAACATACCATCTCAGTCTTGCTTCCTCTACTATCTCATGTACTCCAACATCCTCATTACATGTCCATACCATCTCAGTCTTGCTTCCTCTACTATCTCGTGTACTCCAACACCCTCATTACATGTCCATACCATCTCAGTCTTGCTTCCTCTACTATCTCATGTACTCCAACATCCTCATTACATGTCCATACCATCTCTGTCTTGCTTCCTCTACTATCTCATGTACTCCAACATCCTCATTACATGACCTTACCATCTCAATCTTGCTTCCTCTACTATCTCATGTACTCCAACATCCTCATTACATGTCCATACCATCTCTGTCTTGCTTCCTCTACTATCTCATGTACTCCAACATCCTCATTACATGTCCATACCATCTCAGTCTTGCTTCCTCTATTATCTCATGTACTCCAACATCCTCATTACATGTCCATACCATCTCTGTCTTGCTTCCTCTACTATCTCATGTACTCAAACATCCTCATTACATGTCCATACCATCTCTGTCTTGCTTCCTCTACTATCTCATGTACTCCAACATCCTCATTACATGACCTTACCATCTCAATCTTGCTTCCTCTACTATCTCATGTACTCCAACATCCTCATTACATACCCATACCATCTCAGTCTTGCTTCCTCTACTATCTCATGTACTCCAACATCCTCATTACATGTCCATACCATCTCAGTCTTGCTTCCTCTACTATCTCATGTACTCCAACATCCTCATTGCATGCCCATACCATCTCAGTCTTGCTTCCTCTACTATCTCATGTACTCCAACATCCTCATTGCATGCCCATACCATCTCAGTCTTACTTCCTCTACTATCTCATGTACTCCAACATCCTCATTGCATGCCCATACCATCTCAGTCTTGCTTCCTCTACTATCTCATGTACTCCAACATCCTCATTGCATGCCCATACCATCTCAGTCTTGCTTCCTCTACTATCTCATGTACTCCCTCTATCCCAACTCTTTCCCGGATAACTTCATTCCTAATTTTGTTTCTCCTTGTGTTGTAAATGACAAGTTAAAATAACATTAAAACTGCATCCAAACTTATAATTAGGATTTGTTTACGAGTTTTTCCAATGAATCAGTCACTGTATATTAAAATGTCTGACATCCCAGTTGAATATTTAAAATTAAATATTGCCTTCCTAGATTAAGCTAATTTGTAATTTGTATGTTTATATGATCCTATGATTTTAAAGTGCACGTTTAGTTAGGAATGAATAAAGGCGTGATTAAAGGTCAATATTTTTGCTGGGTTTTTTTTAGTAAAAAAGAAACTATTTTTTGGTCAAAATAAATTATTTAGTTTAAATCTTATGGCCTACATACTGCAATCAGAATACTGTTTTATGTTTGTCATTAGCACAGTGACAATTGACGAGGAACTTTTTAAACAAAAAAAGAGAAAATCAAAGTCCAACTCCCCGATGACTATATTAAATATTAAGGTTATTGTGTGTAGCAAATAGAACTAAATACACATAATAAAGCCCCATATACCGAGTCTCTAAGCTCCGCATTCATATAGTCCATAAATCCTTAATGGTCCTTAGAAATGGAAATCGCGTCTACAAAGTCCGTGTGTACGTAATCACGTGACCGTGCCGACCAATGGTAAAGTTGAAAACAACGTCCAATTAAACTCTTTTAAAGGAAACTTTCTCTAGTAAGGTGGAAGCAGACGTTATCCCAGCTGAACAATTATTAACACAAGTAACTACATAATATATTTTGATAAAAACGTCCAGGATAGGCTACAATTGAAAAGTAGGTTAAGTACAATCACAAATAATATCGTTAAAACATGAGTTATTAATGTAATTGCTCTGATAACGCCCTTAGTACTTTCATTTCGATAAATGCGCACGTTTACTTTACTGTGATAACGCCCTTGGTCCTTAGAAAGTTAAAGTTGAGTAAACTTCTACGGCGTGATAAGGACCAACGAATTAAGGATAAGGACTCTGTAGACAGTACGATCTGTTAGTGTGGAGTCGATCTCTTACAGAGTTTTACTCACCTAACGGATAAGGACTCTGTAGATAGTGTGATCTCTTAGTGTGAGTCGATTCTACAGAGTTATCACCTAACGATAAGGACTCTGTAACAGAGATTTTACATCACCTAACGGATAAGGACTCTGTAGATCATACGATTTTACATGTGAAGTCGATCTCTTACGGAGTACTTGGCACCTTACGGATACGGAATCTGTAGACGGAACTTAAAGCTATATCTTTTTATTTGGGCCTAACACATTTTTTTTCTTATAAAAACTACAAAAAATGCTCACTTCAGTTCGTACCTTCCTGCATACCATAGTATAAACTAAAATCATTCCTTAGACGATTTTTGCTCTAAGGGAGATGAGGGTGCTCTGCAATGCAATCTACATATTGTATATCATACAGAGACTTTAAACATTAGTATGCTGTGATCACAAAGTGAGTTCCCAAATGCACCTCTATCGTTAGAAATAGGAGAGGGTTTCCATATATGAATCACTAAAAGCACAGAACGAGGGAGGAATAAAAATAAATGGTGGTAGGTTTGATAGTAAACATAAGTTACTAAACACACCCCTTTCCTTCTGGCCAGACATACACACTGTTGGAATTACTACGTCTACAATCGGCTAAGGCTGCATTCATAATTACCTGCACTATGGATTACGGATGTGAAAGATTGAGGAATAAAATGTTCGTATATTTTCTATCGCATCAAGGTTGACAGTAGCTTGCTGCTGTATTTTATTTCTTGATAGTGTATTTTATCGAAGAAAGATCAATAAATACTGCTTCCATCCATTTTAAATGCTACCAAGTATATTTTAATTTAAAATTAAACTAATAGATATTAAATATTTTTTTTTAGAACCACGTCTTACTAACTACTCGGATTATACGCTTACGAGTATGTAATAGTTACGCAAGTGATTTTAAGGATCAGGAAGTTATTTTACCTGAAGCGTACCCACATAAATAAATAAGTATATATGTATAATTATATGTATTATACATCATTCATACATACATACCTAATCACGCCGTTCCCTTGTGGGGTAGGCAAGGAACTGTGCATATAGTTCAAAAAACAACTCCGTACTTAATCCATCCTCACTAACTTTCTCCACACTTCCCTATCCTTGCATACTCCCTTCGCTTCAACAACATTCATACACAATCATACATGATCTTTTATTCTTAAAACTATTAAGGTGTGGCAGAAGGGTGCGCGAGTAATTTTACAGTTTTTATAGCATTGACATTTTTTGCCAAAATGAATCAAATATTTCTCCAGTAGCAACATAGAGTTTAATTTTCTGCACATGCTAATATCAACATATCTTGAATATCTGTCAAAGGTTTCCTGGAATTTTGTCAAAACATTTTCTAGTTATTTAAAATGTTTTGACTAAATTCCAGGACACCCTTGATAGATATACAAGTTTTGTTGCTATTAGCATGTGCATAAAACTAAACTCTATGTTGCTACTGGAGAAATATTTGATTAATTTTGGCCAAACAAATTTAATGCTATAAAAACTGTAAAATTACTCGCGCTCCTCTTCACACATAAGGCTATATAACATTTAGCCACGTCTTACATGGAACTCCTTCCTTTTGAACCACACACTATACCTTCATAGTTTAGCTTCGTCACTCGATCAACACCTCAACATCTCAACATGCCCAAACCAACTTAAATGCTTCCTTCACATTGACCTACTGGATTGCCTTTCAAACCGCGCTCCTTCAGCGCCCATTCGTTACCGACCGGACAAGAAATTAATATAGTTGTCATTAAAATAATTACTTATGATATTCAAAAAACGTCATTAACTCTTTGCACAGTATATAATGTGTATTAAACCATCCCCGGATGAGTTTTGTAACCACCCTTATTACAGAAATACGAACACAATGAGGTCCAAATAACTTGGGATTAATTTATAATATCAGGTATACTTTGAACTGAGAATTTATGTAGTCCAATTTTCATTGGAAATACCTTTTTGACAGCTAGAAAAGCTACTAGATCTATTTTCGCGTATTCATCCGTCAGGTCATGTATGCTTCACTTCAACTGTACATTTTGATAGAGGTTATTAATTAATATAAAATATGGATCTTGCTGAAAGAAAAAGTTTGTATTTTCTTAAAGCACATATCTATAAATGAAGTATATATAGAACCGCAACCTTAACTAGTAAAACATAGACGTCAGCCCAACACTATTTCCCTTTAAATTTTTGAACGGTTTCTTTAAATATCTTTACAATTTTTGAAAATTTACGCTCGTGTTTGTTAGTTTATTTGTTTTATTTAACATTCACTTTCTGACTCTACTGATTATATCAGCACACGATAATTTATATAAGCAAGAACGAAAGGGCCTACCAATTTTACAGGGAAATATATTTTCCCCATACCTTCCAGGGTTATTTTTACACACCACAATCGACATGGGACCGACGGCTTTACTTCCCTTCCAAAATAAGTTTAACCACGGATTTTTATCATTCAAGAAGAATCCGTTGACTCCACCTGGATTTGAACCCACTAACATCGGATCCTGAGGTGGCCACTCTACCACTAAATCAGTGAGGTTATTTATGTTTATTAAAAACTTATCGCTAGTGAAAAAAAAATGTGTTGTTAAAAAACTACTTATTTATTTGAAATATATTTGGGCAAAGTGTTTTGAACTTTCTGAAATAGTGTCTTACGACGTGCTTCATTATTTTTGTGTCGCTTGACATTAAAGCTACAAAGAAAGACTATTTATTACGGTTTTTGCCTTCATATGTTAGATAAAAATTGCTTGCGGATGGATTTATTTTTGTTGTATATGTTCCCTATTCCATGTAACAAAAATTATAGGGGAGATGGCACCATTTCAGAACTATTTCGATATCATACCGTGTATTCAAAAACTTATTCCACATCAGACCAAATTTTAAATTTATCATTTTGAAAAAATATCAGTTGTTTGTGTTCTCATTTAATATAGTGGGAGAAAAAATAATGTTGAAAATGTTTCCAGAAATTAATATAGCTATAATGTCGAAAAGGTTCGGGATTTATATCCCGGCTGGGAGTTTATTTGTTTATTTTACGAAAAGGTTTCCCACTTTTTTTCACGCAATTCTCGTAAATTATAGGTACCTCATTTCTATATCTATTAAATAAGTATTCTAAATAACTATGACGCAAAGTACCAACATTATCACTGTATTAATAAGGCATTATATGCTAAACATTGTCCCGGAAGGACCTGGCAAGGTGTAACAGGCGTTTATTATCTCTAAAAATGAATTATGGCAAATATAAATTAATGAAATGATTTAACAATATATATCATGGACTTCCTGATATTTTTAAATTCATAAGAAATAACATAATCCCTTCATAATCATCTATTATTATTATTATTGTTATTATCATCATAAATTAATAAAATGAACAGTTCATGTGTCTGTCATGAGCCTTTATCGATACATACCGCAAGCAGAGGTCTAAAATTTAAACATAAGTAGCCACTGTGCACGAACTTATGCACTTCGAGGCAGGAATCTTAAAATTTGGATTAATTTTTTTGTTAAATTAAACATCTGGGTCGGAAGAAATAAAATTATGAGAGATTTTTCCTGTCTGACAGTTTGAACAACATAAACATGTTTGGAATTTGTGGTGCAACACACAATATTGCGCAACAATTGTCATAATTTGTGAGCCCGTTTTAATACTTTTTTTTATTTTTATATCTTTATTTGAAATATTTAAACATGCATTCTCTGAACTGACTGATCATATCAAGACACGACTTATTAACTAACTTAAATCTATGCTACATCCCCCCCCCCCTTTCACTACAGACATATCTCCACGAGCTTACGTACGTACTGGTCTATTTCTTCCCGACCGAACCACCGAGTTCGAAGAGCTTCTCGACTCGCCCAGAGATGCCGCTCATCTAGACATTACCAGAAAATATTTAAAACCAAAAATTTATTCGTGGTTTTTTTTCCAAAGTGAGAGAACAGAAGATACCAAATGACTCCATAATTATCATCGGTTATAATACGAACATCAGGAAAACATGTATAATCAGTGGCGGCTCGTAGCTAAAATTAATGTAAGTGCTGCTCCAGAAAATCTTTAGCCTTTGTTTTAAAATTGTGTAAAAGGAAAAGAAAAAAATGCATAAAAAGAAAATTTATTCAGGAACTTGATACAAATCTTAACAAAAAAACAACATGTTTTACTTACTTTAACTTAAATTATTACGGTTCCAGCTTGATCTATTCATTTAAAAAGTTAAATCCATTCTTCTTGTTGGTATACGAATGGTATAGACGCGGTGCTAATATATAACTTTCTTCTTGTTTTAATTTGCGCAAAAAGTTCAATAATTTTCTCATTGATCTCTGGATGACAATTGAGGAAATTTTTCTCCATTGAAAGTACTGCAAGCGCATTTTGTCTTTCTGTTAAATAAAAGAACAGAAAAAAAATTGAATCAAATAGAATAGCAGGAAGCAGAATAATAATCTAATTTTAAACTTATACACTTATAACATTCAAGAACATGGTACACAGTTTCTAAGCACAACACACGCTGAATTAAAAAAAAAACTTCCTTCCACCATCACGCCAGAGCAAGCACTGCGAGAGCAACAGTGCTTTCTCGACCTGGCATTGCCACATTCCTACCTGCCCCCCTCCTATGTACACATGCGCACAACAGTCAAACACCACGTCGCTGGCACTGTGAAGCGCACAGTTCCATACAGAGAAGGAATATATATTGTACTACAAAAATAAATAAATAATTAAAGAAAAAAGCACTCATTATATTAAATGTTATCGATAATATCAAGTGAAAATAGGAGGTGTTGCAATTCTGCAGTGCCTATAAACGAGCCGCCATTGTAAAACCAATAAATCTTTTTTTTGTGTGTTTTTTATACTTTGGATATAGTGTGTTTTTTGCACCGATGTTTTTCTATCGATGTCCATCCCTAGTTTGAACTTTGTATCTACAAAAGAAAACATCGATAGTACAGTAAAACATCGATTATCTCAAAACATCGGTGATTCACAAACAATGGTGAAAACATCGAACATAGAAATCAAAACATCAACCATCAATGCTCATCCTTATTATAGAGGGTAGGTAAATTATTAAAATTTAGTCATGGATGTCTTAGACCATATTTATCTCCTTTCAGGAATGTAATTTTGTTTGTGTCCTTGTAAAATATAGAGATAATAATACACAAATCAAAATCAACGAGTGACCTAAAATCTAACTAAGCCTAGGAAAATGCATTTAACAATAGCTATCGAATTTTAAAATCTAAATATTTAATAATTAGATAAAAGGAAAGGAGCCATTTACAAATAGTAAAAACTAACAGAAGTACCCGGCGTTTTTCCAGGATAACAACGCAATTGATTGCGTGGTTACCCCTGGCAACGCTTTTCATACATACAGACAGAAAAAAAATCTCTTCATTCCATTTCTACTGATACAGTTTTTAATTAATTTTAAAAAAATTCAATTCAAATTTTAAAATCCTGGCTTCTATGTGCACATGTGCATTCATAAGGCTACAAATTTTAAAATTTCAAACCTCTGCATGCGGTGGATATCGTGCAACGCTTACGACAGACCAACTCTTCATTTTATTAATATTTAATATTATCGTTACCATCGGGAATTGAACTAATATCATATAAACTTGTGACTTTTAACGATTGTCGAGTGGTCTAAGACGTAGGATCCTCATTGCACAATATTGACGTTGATGGAGCGGTCTGGATTCAAACCTCGGACAGGGAATCTAAGGATGTATTTTTCCTAATTTAATTTAGCATCGTGGTTTTCTCAACCTCTCTCTAAATCCCTATAGATTACTCTCTTCATCCGTAAACATTATAATATACCGTTAATAATTATATTGTTAAAGCTACAACTATTTGGTTTTGATTTGTGTTTGACCATTTTTTCGGTAATAATATGTATGCGTATATCCCAAACGGGTAGTAAGACACACTTAAAAAACATTATATACATATATATAAAGTTTTAAATAAAATATTTCATTCAAAAATGAATATCTAGCAGGCCTAATATATTTTTATATTTTAAATATATTAATTATAGGATCAAACATGTAATATAGTTGTATGAGCCAAAAATTAATAAATATAGTCTTTTAAAATGAAACTATTAAATAATAAAACACCCGCCTCGGTGGCGTAGTTGGCTAACGCGCTTGTCGTGTTGAGCTCGACTGCTGAGGACGGGGAGATCGAGGTTCGAATCTCGGTCGGGTGAACTGGGGAGGGTTTTTCCTAAATGGTTTTCCACTCTCACTCCACGCAAATGGGGTTCACTTCCTCTTATTCAACCTTCCCAATTCCTAATCCATTAGCGTTATTAGTATAACCCGAACGGGTAGTAAGACGCGGTGCTAAATATTGTTATATTGTTATTGTTAAATAATAAAACGTTTAAATTTATCAATTAAATACTTATTCAAACAGGCAAGCACATATTTTAATAAAAACACTTTAAAAAAACTTTTTTAGCCCCGTGTCTTATCTATCTATTCGTTTATGTACTAATTACATTGCTGTATTATGAATTAGGAACGTTTAATTTAGAGGAAGTCCATCCAAATTTGGGTGGAGGGAGGGTTGGAAAACAATTAGTGAAAAACACCCTCAGTGCACCCAACCTGGATCGAACCCCGATCTCCTCGTCATCGGCAGTCTAGTTCATTGCGAGTGTGGCGTGTTAGCCCACGCGGCCACCCAAGAGGGTCATATGATATTATTTATATATTTTGTTCGCGCTATTGCAAATTTACCGTAATATGATCTCACAATGTAGGTTATGTCTTACTCCATCTATCACTTCCTCCACATCTATTCTTTAGCCTTGTAGTTAGGTATCTTGCAGTTATATTTATACTTCTTTCCTTATGGTTGCCAGTCCATGAATCACTCTAGGATATGTACAAATGTTCCACTTTTAGCTTACGGGAGTGAAGTTATACATCAGTGAGACGAGACCTACCTGAAAGTCATGTTCTTGTTTACATGTACACACCCATACATACAAACTTTAATACAGGCAACAACTTTATTATATTATTATTATTATTATATTATTATTATTATTATTTTTAGCACCGCGTCTTACTACCCGTTCGGTTATACGCACTTACGCTAATGTGTAATGGTAGGGTTGATTGTGAGATGAAATGGAGAACGTACAGTTTAACGTGGGATCCGAACCACGTGGAGGACTGGCATTCCCCACATTCACAAGATGTCTTGTCAGAGGTGAAGGAAAGGTTTGGTAAGACAACAACTTTAATTGGAGAGGTCACCCAATTATTCTAACACTATAACTGTAAACCCCACTTCAGCGACCACATGGTCTAAGACGCTGGTCTCTCAGTAGACTAGACTGACGATGATGGGGAGATCGAATTTTGGTCGGATCAAACAAGAGTGGTTTTTCTAAGAAGTTTTTACACACAAATTCGGTTACATTTCCTCTAAATTTAACCTTATTCATTCATAAAACCGTTAGGGTGATTAGTAAATAAGTGGTTAACCCGAACGGTTAGTAAAACACGGTGTTAAGAAAATAAAATAACACTAATGGTATGTTTGGTTGTTTTTTTTCGCGTCTTACTACCCGTTCGGGTTATACGCTTAAGTACTAATTACGCTAATGGATTAGGAATTGTGAAGGTTGAATTAAAGAAAGTGAACCCGCATTTGCGTGGAGGGAGAGTGGAAAACCTTTTAGGGAACCCCCCACCCGTTCACCCGACCGAGATTCGAACCTCAATCTCCCCGTCCTCAGCAGTTGAGCTCAACACAAGCGCGTTAGCCAGTTACACCACCGAGACGGGTTAATGGTATGTTAAAATGTTTTGTCTGCAGAAATATTTATGTATTTTGTAAAAAGACCCTTGATATGAAAATCGAAGTGTACCCCAGAATATGACCTAGAATATTATTAGCGAGGGAGTCATCGATCTAAGTTTATATTCCCTGGATTCACACTCCAGGGAATATAAAGATTCGCTTTCTTTTTCCTGAGTTATTTATTTTTGAACCATCGAGAATTATTATTGGAATTAAAATTGTACATATAAAATTACTATTTTTCCGGGAAAAATTACGTTCTAGACTTTCGTAAGCATAAATAACCACTGCAAGGTCATTTAATATGACTGAAAATATCAGGGCGAATAAGTGATATAAGGAACAACAAAGTAGTATGGTCGTAATTTATACAAATATCAAGGCCGAACGTAAAATAATATAAAAGCTACCAGTAGCTTTATAAGTGCGCCATTAAAAAAATGTTTATATGGCTTACTGACTTAAATAAATCTAGTTTTTACCAACAAAACATTCTCCGTTGATATTTATATTTTACTATAAACGTGATTTAATAAATTTATAATCTTGTTAAGTTATAAAGTCCATCATAAAGAATATAATTTTACTTTTCATAATTATTTTAAATAGCAAGTATCGTTAGTACATATATTATTAATACTCATTTTTTTTGTATATTTACTCATTAGCTTGTAGCTAAATTGTAACATGTTTTAAATATGTTACACAACAAAGAAGACGGAATATATTGAACCTTTTATCAACATGCCAAGAAAAATATATTTTCAGTAATCTTTGTTATGTATTGTTTGAATTTTATATATGGGGTTACTGTTATAATTGAAGTATATTACACTTTTAATTTTTTATATAAAAAAAGTTTTTTTATATCATGCATGAATGTAAGGATCTACATTTGTGTATCATCCATTTAATTAAATGTTGGCTACTAAAAACGGCAAGTGAACAATAATTTGCCTTTTTTTTTTTTTTACAATTTATCGGCCAGCCAGATTTATTATGATATCGGGGAGGACTGCATACTATTTTTATTGTGAATCTCCACTAGAATAAGTTCTTTGAACCAGAACAGAACAGAGCGAGAAGTGGATATGGGGCTTTAGTACGACACAGGAACACGGTTAATGGAGAATTCAATACCATTTTCAATGTAGGTATACAATAGTATAACACACAACCATGATTACTGGAGGATTTGATACTATTATAAGTTTAGTTTTGGATTAATATGACACAGGGAATGTGGTGGATCGTGTATAGGCACTGCGGAACTGCAGCACCCCCTCTTTCCACTTGATATTATCGATAGAATTAATATAATGAGTCCTTTTTTCTTTAATTATTTCTTTATTTTTGTAGTACAATATATCTTCCTTAAGCATTAATGTCAGTACTTCAGTAGCCATCCCCCAGTTTATGAAAAAGATACAAAACTCTTTGTAGGAACTGTGTGCTTTACAGTGCCAGCGACGTGGTGTTTGACTGTTGTGCGCATGCGCACATAAGAGGTGGGTAGGGAGGAAGGCGTGACTGCCAGGTAGAGAGAGCACTGTTGCTCTCGCAGTGCCGGCTCTGGCGTGATGGTGAAAGGAAGTGTTTTTTTTTTTACTCAGCGTGTGTTTGTTTAAAAACCGTGTACCATATTCTTGAATGTGATAAAGTGTAGAAGAGGGTAGGATTAGATTATTATTCTGCTTCCAGCTATTCTATTTGATTCATTTTTTTCCCCGGTTCTTTTATTTGACAGAAAGACTAAATGCACTTGCAGTGCTTTCAATGGAGAAAAATTTCCTCAATTGTCATCCAGATAACGAGGAGAAAATTATTGAACTTTTTTGTGCAAATTAAAACAAGAAGAATGGATTCCATTTTTAAATGAATAAATCAAGTTTGAACCGTAACAATTTAGGTTGAAGTAATTAAAATATGTTTTTTTTGTTAAGATTTTATCAAGTTCCTGAAAAAATGTTCTTTTTATACATGTTTTTTTTCCTTTTACACAATTTTAAAAGAAAGTCTAAAGATTTTTGGAGCAGCACCCCACTAATTTTAGCTACGAGCCGCCACTGCACAGGGACACAATTACTGGAGGATTCGATACTATTCTAAGAGCATATATAGACCGGTATGTGTTCTTAGAACTAGAGAATTGTAGATGAGATTTATCTCACTTCTAGGTACACAATGTCGGACGTTTTGACTGTTCTGAGCATGGGTGGTGCATGGATGGCTTAAAAATATATTATATAACATATAATAGGAAAGGGATATGCAAAATATATTTTTTAAACATATTCTATCCACTTCGGTGTTCGCTTGGTTCATCCGCCTAACATGTGACACTCATACGGGACTGTATTGCGAGTTTCGGGAGTTGGAGGTTCGAATCTCGGTCGGGTGTACTAAGGATTGCATTCTTAATTGATTTTTTTTAGCTTCTCACCCCACCAATACAGGGTACATTTCCTCTAAGTATTACTTTCTCTTCTTTAACATAAGTACAAATATGCGAGTAGTCCGAGCAGGTAGTAAAACAAGGTGCACAAAAAAAATAGCATGTTTATATTGAGTTTGATATACATTTAAAAACAATTTGTTTGGAACTATTATGGACAAATTTGATCAAGGCCACTAACGTAATCTTTAATGATTAATATATAAATATTTATTAAAATAATTAAGTCCAAAAAAATTTGAACAATTTTTATATTTAAAAAAATGCCCTCATATTTTTCGCTAAGGAATTCTCAAAGGAAAATGCTTACAGTTAAACATTAATCTATAATCTTTATTATTTATTGTATTAATTCAATATTTTCTGCTAAGACAATCATCATCCACATATCTTAACCGATACTTCGATTCAATATCCAACTTTTCTCAACATTTTAAAGCCAAATTGTTGGCCGAAAAAGGGCACAAGTTGCGTTATGACTAATTTTGTACAATTTTGAAAATAATTGTTAGAAAAAAGCCCGCAGGGGATTAAAAATCTACTAATCTTTGAGTGAAAGATGACTCATACACGTTTGTAAAAGAGATGGGGGAAACTGTAAAATAATTTGAATACATTGATTGGGTATTGTGAGCTCTTAGTGACAGGTTGATTACGTAGTCTTTATAAAGTTCACACCTTATATTCTGAGAAAATGAAGGGGAAAAAAAAGAATGCATTCAAAACCAAGTGAATCCAAGAACTGCCATTTACATAGCTATATAAACTCGTTTCCTTGATTTTTTTTTTCCTTTAAAACATCGATTGCATTGTTCCATCAAGATTTCATCTTATAACGACTTTAAAGATGTATAACTATTTGTATTACCAATCACACTGGGAAAAAATAAAAGTGAGGTTTGTTTCTTTGAAGCACACATCTGATTAGATATCTTTTATAATGTCGATGGTCTTGTCTTGATCCACAAACTGGTTTAGATCGTTGGCCACCTGAAACAAATATTTTCTCTTTTTAAAAAAATTAACGACGTTCCCTACTTGGTGAGTTTGATGTTATTTTGCGAAGTTGATTGGATCTTAAATTGACGTATACTAGCACTCTAAGCACATTTAGAATAAAATGGGTAGTTCAACCTGAGACGCCTCTTGTTTATCTGTTCATAGCAATTACTTATTTCGAAGACAAGTATAGACACCCACTTTCCTATTTGCGCCTAGACCGCATTGACTTACATTTCCAAATTAAGTTTTTCTGATTTATTATTCTTACTTACTAACTTATTTACTTAATCTATGGCATTATGAACTTAAAAATTCCTAGCCACACTTACATAAGTACGTCACCAATTCCTATCTTGAGCTAGCTCTATCCAGTCCACCTCATTACACATCCAATTGACAGTCATCCTCCCTACATCTATTTATTTCATGTCCATTCTAATGCAATCCTCCCATCTGCGTCTAGGTCTTCCCAATGGTCTTTTCTTACTATAAATAAACACAATGCTTTCACAGATCTTTTTAACTTTCTCGCTATCTTACAGATAGAGAAAGTATTGTGATCGTCAAAAATATTGAACTAAAGAATTGATGAATCTTGACGTTTCATGACCCCCCAAATCGAAAAAGTGTTTTTTTTTTTAATTTCCGTCTGTCTGTACCTCCAACTAGAGCCTAAACTATTTTAGCGATCAGGCTAAAACTTTGTATCTAGGGTTTTCTTGGGTTGCCCCGAGGATTATTTGGAATTGGGTATCTAACCCTAAAATTAAGGGTAGTTTACTGAAGGGTAAAAATAGAAAAAGTCGATTTTCTCAAAATCGGCTTTAACGATTTTAATTAAATTTCATTTCTAAACATTTATAAATATTATTAAAAAATGGCTACTCTCAATATTTCGGCAAAACTTTAAGGACTCTGGTCCTAAACTATTTGAGATATGAAATTACTTATCATTACAAATATGTAGGTCTATTTATAATACAAATATTTTATTTGAAGCACATTTTTATAAAACCAATAACTTTCAAGCTATACGCAAATATATATATTTTTAACTTTTCGAACACAAAAGGTAAAGTATTGCGACCGTAAAAAAGCCCTAACCTGAAATGTTGATGGATGTCGACGTCTCTTGACTCCCCGAACCCTAAAAAGTGGTCTTTGCAATGACGTCTGTCTGTGTCTGTTTGAACTTAAAATTAAAAGAGTAATTTAATAAAGGGCGAAAAGATAAAAAAAAAAGTTTTTCTCAGAATCGGCTCTAATTGAGATCTAAATAACTTATCATTGTAAAATTGTAGTACTATTAAAATTAAAAACTTTTATATGAAATATATTTTTATAAATCCAAACGTTTCTGAGATATTGACAAATATATTAATACAATTTTGTGAGCTTAAGTTGTAAAGAGACACTTTTTAAGTTTTAACGCAATAATTCTCCAATGCCATAAAGTAATTAAATATAAGTAAGTCTCTAAAAGTTTATGTTTTTTTCCTTAAACCTCTTGGAAGAAATGTTTGTACAACAATGTTCTATATCCATTTAATATATTACGAGTTTTGAGTAAATATCTCCATTTTTAAACAATAGCGCAAGAAAGTCCGTGTGGAGTTCCTTCAGATTTTGAATATCTGTGAAGTTTTTCCTGGAATTTCATCAAAACATTTTCTATTTATTTAAAAAGTTTTGACCAAATTACAGGACACCTTTGACAGATATTCAAGATCTGTTGCTATTAGCATGTGCAGAAAACTAAGCTCTATGTTGCTACTGGAGGAAATATTTGATTTATTTTTGTCAAACCATTTATATTCTATAAAAACGTAGAATTACTCGCGCGCTCCCCTCTTACGAACCTTAAGGTGGGGATTTAGGCGACGCGAGAGAAGGACAGTGTTGTTTAATTCTTTCATAGCAAAACAATTTTGATTTTTTATTAAAATTAATCAAATATTGCTACAGTAGAAACAAAGTTTGATTTTTTTTTTCACACGGTGATATCAACATATTGTTGAATATCTGTCATAAACAGCATTAGCTGACAAACTTTTTTAATGAAGAGAAGGAGTTGTCATTAAATTCCATAACACCCTTGACAGATATTCAACAACTGTTGATATAAACATGTGGGGAAGATTAAACTTTTTATTTCTACTGGAGAAATGTTTGATTTATTTTGACAAATAAAATGTTTTGCGATAAGAACTGCCCTTAACTCGCGTTCAATACATCTTCACCGCTAATAAGGCTAGTTTTGGAGCGGTATAAACAGTAGACCAAAACACGGTAATTATAGAAACAAGGGTCACGTTGGCGCGTTGATTGTGACTGTCTCGTGTCGCCTTAGATGAGAGGATTATATAATCTGAGTCCCTTAATCCTTTGCCATCCAGACTAGATTACAAGGACTGTAAAGTGGACTCTAGTTGACCCCTGCATACCGTCAACAGGGGACCCAAGCGCTTGAACTCTTCTGTTAATCGTATTCGATAATTCCTTCGATAATTTCGCAGCTTTAACCTGCTCGGGGCTAGTAGCAGAATTATTCAGCTGGACGAACCAACCATCTTTGAATATTTAATTTATTATTAATTATTATTATTATATTATTATTAGCACCGTGTCTTACTACCCGTCCGGCTATACGCACTTACACTAATATGTAATGGTAGGGGTGATTGTGAGATTAAATGGAGGACCTACAGTTTAACGTGGGATCCGAACCACGGTGGAGGCCTGGTATTCCCCACATCCACAAGTTGGATATACACGTCTTGTCAGAGGTGAAGGAAGGGTTTGGTAATCAGATAAATCTGTGCCGGGACCAAGGATTGAACCCCGGACCCCAAGCACTACAGTCCGACATCTTACCCTTAGACCAACAGGTCACCCCATAATTTTTAAATCTGTTTGCCGTGTCTTACTACCCATTCGTCTGGATTTGTATTTATTTGAGTTATTTAACGTGCACTTTCTGAACCGACTGATTATATCAACACACGAGAATATCTATTAGCGATATCAAGGGCCTACCAATTATTTTGAGGTAAAGGTATTTTCACATACATGCAGTACTTGAATTGGGCCGGAACGCACCGGAACGCCGTTCCGGCTGTTACTAAAACTTATTATGAGCGTTCCGGTCGATCCAACACAAGCTTAAAGCGTTCCGCCTGCACACTATAACGCTATTTATTTGTTCCCCTATTGTTTACTAAAAGGATCGCTATTCTAGTCTGAACGAACCCAGATCCTCCTACATGTCTGTATAGTGTATTGGATTTTGAACGGACCTACATGCTACTTATTATCAGTGGCGGTTCGTAGTTAAAATTACCTTTGTTTTAAAATTGTGTAAAAGGAAAAAAAAAAGTATAAAAATTATTCAGGAACTTGATACAATCTTAACAAAAAAAAGCAATTTTTTACTTACTTTAACTTAAATTGTTACAGTTCAAGCTTGATCCATCCATTTAAAAATGAAATCCATTCTTCTTGTTTTAATTTGCGTAAAAAGTTCAATAATTTTCTCCTTGATCTTTGGATGACAATTGAGGAAATTTTTCTCCATTGAAAGTACTGCAAGCGCATTTAGTCTTTCTGCTAAATAAAAGAACCGAAAAAAATGAATCTAATAGAATAGCAGGAAGCAGAATAATAATTTAATTCTACACTCTTCTACACTTTATCACATTCAAGAATATGGTACACGGTTTTTAAGCACAACATACGCTGAGTAAAAAAAACACTTCCTTCCACCATAACACCAGAGCCGGCACTGCGAGAGCAACAGTGCTCTCTCTACCTGGCAGTCCTGCCTTCCTCCTCATCCCCCTCCTATGTGTGCATGCGCACAACAGTCAAACACCACGTCGCTGGTACTGTAAAGCGCACAGTTCCATACAAAGATTTTTGTATCTTTTTAATAAACTGGCGGATGGCTACTGAAGTACTGACATTATGCTTAAGGAATATATATTGTACTACAAAAATAAAGAAAGAATTAAAGAAAGGTTTCATTATATTAAATGTTATCAATAATATCAAGTGGAAATAGGGGGTGCTGCAGTTCCGCAGTGCCTATACAGAGCCACTACTGCTTATTTATTATGCTTCTGGATAGTGTAGTGTATTTATTTTGTATTACACTGGGTTTTCCAAGGATTTGCTTCACAACAGAGATAGAGATTCCTATAACAAGACAACACAAATACTTTCACTGGCTTAATCTTTCCCCTCGCATTTTGTAGCCTCTATTATGAGGATTATTTTTGGGAGGGACATTTACTGTTTCTGTTCGTAAGTATAAGATTTCAACATTCAGTTTAATATTGTCTTTTATAGTGTACATATCATACGTATCTGTTTAAAGTTTCGAACTCTGTGCCACAACTGAACCAGAAAAAAAAAAAAAAAAAGACACACATTTCATGAGTGCATATTTCTTTTTATAAATTATGTTTTGAGTAAAATTTTATTTACCTACGCAAGTTATCTATAATATTTCCTTGCCGCCTAAAGTTTTATAACTAAATATGTTTTCTTTCAAATATTTATTGCAATGAATGAAATGAAATGACAAATGGTGTCCATTAGTCGGTGGCTAAATCTTTAGAAAAACTAAGCGTATTTAATAAAATTGAGCCTGGTCAGTGGAGTAAAATTTTACATGCAAATTAAAGTTCCAATATAGATCCATGTGAGGCCTGAAATATGCAAGTATACACGAAAATTCACCACGCAGACAGTATTGCCAATATTTGTATTAAAAAAAACACTGTGCAGAAAGTGCTTTACATTAAAGAGTAGAATATCTGATTGTTTCTGACAATTAAACGAGCAGTGTTAGTTACAAAATTTCCTGGTGCCACATTTGGCCTCTTCTGTATTAACTTTTTGTAGGATTAAATTCTTTTTTACTTCAAAAGAAGTGATCTACGAATGTTTTAGAATGCTATGTGAAATATTCAGAAACAAATGTTCTACACATGGATCTTTTTTTTTTATTGAAGGTGCAAAATAATAGGTTTTGCATAGTTTCAGTAGCTCATTCCAAAAATGCATTCAAATCCTAACATTCCTAACCAAACACATCGGTTTACAAAATACTTATAAGAAAATAAGTGTTACTAAAAAGTGAGATATATATGCAGCGTGAAGATGATAAAAATTAGCGTAAAAATATGTTTTTGCAAAAAATGACTGACAAGTTTGATGAAGATGTGTGTAAAAAACCGTAGCTTACATTGCACGCTTTGTTACACGTTTAATTTAACGCTGCATCATTATTTTCGCAATATCTATAAATCTGTCTATAAATAACTGAGACAGTATAAATTAAGAGTATTTTAGTTAAATTTTTGTAGTGATTTTTCTTACTGTAAATTGTGATACATTATTATGTTTATATTTTAATGTCAACAGGATGTAATTTATTAATTATTATGCGGAAAATAATTAGTTTTGAATTTGATTATAAATTATTTTAATTTTTAATGAATATTATATGGTTTGATACTAATGCCTACCTGCGTAGTTAAATATTGGCTATCGTTTAACTGTGGCAGTGTATTTTTCGTTTCACTATGAATCAATATTAATTAATTGTAATTATCAATTAATCATATTAGTCTAGTGAACTGCAATGTGATATTCATTTTATTGAAATTCGATTAAACTGGCATGGCTTATCATGCACCCTTCCTTCACCTCTGACAAAACGTGTATTAATCACAACTGGTGAATGTGGGGAATGCCAGGCCTCCACCGTGGTTCGGATCCCACGTTAAACTGTAGGTCCTCCATTTCATCTCACAATCACTCTACCATTACACATTAGCGTAAGTGCGTATAGCCCGAACGGGTAGTAAGACGCGGTGCTAATAATAATAATAATAATAATAATAATAATAATAATTAGCATGCAACTTATTGAAGTGTGTATAGAAAATGCTATAGGTTCTACCAAGGTAACAATTTCATGCTGTAAAATAGATTAAGGAAGTATTATTGGTTGTTATAATTCCCCTATTAAAGCACTGCATACATTCCGGACTTAATTTACATCCAAAAATCGACATATGACAGACGGGTTTACTTCCCTTCCGAAGGAAGTTGTGCTACGGATTTTTATCGATCAAGAAAAAAAAATCCATCATCCCCGGCTAGGTTTGAACCCACCAACATCTGTCCTGAGGTGAGCATTTTATTCCAGACTACAGAGTTCGATCCTTTCCTCTGTATATTTACTCCGATCGGCTAGCTAGAAGTTGGGAGCTTTAAAGGAAATGAGCCCACATTTACGTGCAGGGAGATTGGAAAACTATTAAAAAAAAAAAAACACCGGCAATATACCCATCTGGGACTCGAGTCTAGCCTCAGCATCACCAGGAAACCAGATCAGACGAGGGAGTCACCTTAGTCCCCGTGCTCGTTGACGTGCGTCACGTATTTCTACTCTTCCGGATATCTTCATATCTATACTAAATATAATGAGGAAGGATAGAAAGGATAAGTGCCCGTATTTGCATGAAGGAAAAGTGTAAAACCATGTAGGGGTAAAAAAAAAAACCACTCAAAATACCTGGCTAGGATACGAACCCAGCCTTCTGATCACCAGATAACCACTCTCGGTGAGACTTCCCAATTGTTTGAGTATATAAAACCTCTTGTTTTACGATTTTGATTCATATAATAATAAAAATAAAGCTTCATAAAGAAAAGAAAAAAATTCTGCGACATCACGTCGTATTTTTTTTTTTTATCAGTGTAGTAGAGAATTTATTCCATAGAAGCCCTCCTCTGCACACAACCCTGTGTAAACCACAGTTATATGTCTTCGCCATGGGGACATTTGATATTTTTCGTACAATCGTGTGAGCTGTTTTTAAGAAGCTTAGCCACGATCTTTGTTAGATTTATAGCACACTTTACCTTTGAGCTGTAATTATATTTAATAAACTGTTTATACAGTAACTAAGCTCCCTTTGTAATAAAGACAATAGCAACGTTGAGGTAAGATTATATCGAAACTCTTTTTAACTACTAAATATTTTAGAAAATAAAAACTGGCTATGTTTTATTTCACTGGTACTTGTTATATTTTATAATCTAGCTAGGAGAGTTGCTCTAAAGAAACAGTATCTACAGGAAACTTAAGGTGGAGTGCTAGGGAGCGTGAGTTTAAGGCGGTATTTTTGCAGTTTTTATAGTACAAACATCTTTTGACCAAAATAAATCAAATATTTCTTCTATAGAATTATAGAGCTTAGTTTTCTGCACATGCTAATCTCAACAGTTGTTGAATATCTGTTATGAGCATGGCGGCATTTGGTGACAAACTTGTTTAAATAAATAGAAAGGTTTGTCATTAAATGCCACCATGCTCATGACAAATATTCAACAACTGTTGAGATTAGCATGTGCAGAAAACTAAACTCTATGATTCTATAGAAGAAATATTTGATTTATTTTGGCCAAAAAAATGTTTGTGCTATAAAAACTGCAAAATTAATGCACTAAACTCATGCTCACTAGCACCCCGCCTTAAGACTTTGTACGTGTGCAATATTGTTTTAATTATTGTGCTTCAGGTGAGGTAAGACTGCCTCTTTGGTGTTTTTGATTTAGCTGCGATTTTGTCTCCGACTTAGTGTCGTGCATATAATACATATTATTAGTTCGACGAACCTCCCATCCATCCAATAAACATAATTGCGAACAAAATAAAGAGTTCCACATTTAGCTTTAAGTTACATACAAGGTCGAAACTGAAAAAATGAATAATTTAAAGTGGTCCTATTAAAAATATACAGTAAAAGGAAAATTTTAGCAGCTGATGAAAACCCATAAACGTAAACCTGCTCTTCTGGTTCAATTACAAACTAAAAATGCCTTCGAGTTTTTGTAAGCAGAATCACACTATTATATTATAGCTTTGACAATAAACAAGTCAGCTCTAAAATAAAATTGAGTTTGAAACTGAAACGTCAAGCATTTTTATCAAAAGCCTCATAAGAACATACTGAATAGTACAAAGATCTTGAAAGTGACTTTAGCAACTGCTCCTAAACTTCGATAACCTTTTCACAAGAGAGTTATCTCAAACAAGCTCAATAATGAAAAGGGGGGGGGGGGGGGAATAGTATACAAACGAAACAATATACCTTCCGCCAATAAACTAAGTGCTGATAGACGTAAATAGGACAACTCCAAGATGATTCCGTACTAGAAAAGATTTGTCTTCAACTTTCTTAAAACCCGAGCTCATCTTTTGTTTAGCCTCCTATTCTTCGGCAATCTTGCAAGAGCGACAGAACAGGATGGGACCAGTTTTTTTACTTCACATACAAATATACATACAGCAAATCATGAATCACGTAGAAAATGAGTACTTTTGACCTCAAAAGTCGTAAAAAAAAATATGTATACAAAAGATATGGTGGAAGTGACATTCATTGCATATCAGTTGGGGTTTTTTTTACGACGTTTTGTATCCTCGATGACTGTAAGTAACGAGTACGAACGAATCCTGTTAAATTCTAAATGCAAAACCGTTTACTTTTGTACTCTCTTTTTTTCGTAGTTTTATTTTTTTGTATTTTATTTACTTCGGATCCTATACATTGTACTTGTAAAAAAAAAGTCCTTAGAACACGCAAGGCTTTGCCTTTTTCGGTGTTTTACGACCGAATGGGCGTTCACCTAGTGCCATTCAAAAAAGAACTGCTGTGAACTTTCAGTTTTAATTTATTTGTTGCAAAATGTTCATCTCTTTTAATGAGTAGATGAGAATATGCACCTTTTTTTTAAAACTATTGTGTGGGTTTTTGAGTATTTTTGTACAACGTGGAAATAATGACTACCTTTACGATACAAGATTACAATATAAAAACTGTTTTTTTTTTAAATCATAATATGAAAAAAAAAATCGCCTGCTAAGTATTATTATTTATCAAGTGGGAAATCAGCTCGTAGTAAAGTTTTAAAATATTATTTTATAATACAAATGTATTGTTATAGTTCCATGTGCAGGGATGGTCGCACGGTTATTGTAGTGGAATATTAGGGTTGAAACTTTGTTTAGTATGGATCATTGAATTTTCTTTAACATTTTGGCATTTCATACTTTCTGCAGATGAACTCTAATCATTTACTAAAAATTCCACTGATTTAAATGTTCATTTAAATTATATAACTCAGGCAATCATTGAAATACACATATGCATACTTGTATATACGGATATAAATATAATGTGTAAGCCACTTAAGACTAGTTATATAATAACCTAGTTAGTAAATGTTCAAATTAAAATGTTTTATGTGCTGTCTATTATTTAACTTGACAAATATAAACATGCAAAAAAGCTTATTTATGAACATAACCATCAAAAGGGTGGTGAGTCCAGCATATTATATTATTTTTATTTGGTGTTCTGTCTCACGACAGGCCAATTCCCTTTGTCATTGAACTTGACCACCAATGTGCCCTATCCTCTGCATCTTTCTTGAACTCCCAGAATTTTATTCTCTCCTTTCAAGTCATTTAGCATTTAAATCCTCCTCCTTCCTTAGCAGCTTTTTACCTCAACCTTTCCTTCTATGGCGTCGTGCAGATGACAGTTCCTCCTAAGGAATTTTGTAGGGTAGTAAAACACAAAATCAAAAAACCAAATCACCTGTTGTTATTCAAAAGCTCAATCCTTTTTGTGCAACTCCTCTTAAAACCCGTTATGGTTATCCGCGTATATGCACTGTTAGGTCAGGGATCTTAAAGATTGAATTTAGAGTAATTATGCTCGCATTTTCATGTAGGAAGAATGTGAAAATATTCAGGAAACCCACCCTCAGTAAAGCGAGACTCGAACCATAATATATTTATCATCAGCATTCAAGTATATCTCAAAAGTGGTACATTAGAGTATGTGACCCTGAAACTGTTATAAAGTTAAAACAATACAAAAAAAAAAATAAATTCATGGTTATTTGGCGATTTTCTAACAAATTTAACTAACGCTTTAATAATCAAATAGCCTAAGCTATTATTTATGCTTTTAGTGAGTATTACTCCATTTAGATATAATAGACTTTGCCTTAAATATGAGTGAAGAACGGCCTTGGGCACGGGATAATTCCTGGATAGCTCAGTGGTTAGAGCATTGGCGTACTAATCCAAGGTCCCGGCTTCGATTCCCGCAACCAGATGTCCTTTTTCAATTTTCAGAATATAACACTTTAATAATTGTCTGTCTCTCCGGATATAATTATTCAAAAAATAGAATTAGGTTAATGTTATGGTTTATTTATGTTTATAAATGTCTTGCTTTCAAATTTCCCTATACACATCTCTCAGTTATAGCAAATGACAAGGCTCTACGTATAAAATCAATTTTTATAAATTTTACAACCTCATATGGTTCAGAAAACTTTTGACAAATATATAAGCTTTCCTATATATAATTATAGTTATTTTAGGTGTTAATCATGTAGATCAATATAAAGACACTTGTAACAATAATGTATTTTAAAATAGTATTATATATATGTACTAATGTATTTTAAAATAGTATTATATATGTACTAATGTATTTTAAAATAGTATTACATATGTACTAATGTATTTTAAAATAATATTATATATATACTAATGTATTTTAAAATAGTATTTGATTTATAATACGATTTTAAGATACATTTGCTATGTTACGAGTGTCTTTATATCGACCTACATGATTAACACCCGTAATAATTATAATTTTGTGTATAAATAAGTAATAGCTAGGCTTATGTATTAAAAAATAAACACAAACTTTATATTTATTGCATGAACCCGGCTTAATACTAGTGAGCTTAAAGACGTGCCCATAAACCTGTTGAAAGTTTCACAATCGCTAATCCACGTTAGATGGTAAAGTTTACTCTCATACGGACGGCTTAGTTTCTATTTGTTTCGTATTTCTCGTAACTAAAAAGTACTTTTTTAAAAAAAGTTATCAAAATAGTTATGTCAGAGTAAGCTGCTGCTATAAAGATAAACGAGAACAAATATCGTAAAAAAAGTTTTTAAAGGGACTGGGTAAGGAAAAAAAAGGTAATAGTTTGAATTAATAATTATTGGCCATATAGGGTGTATTTATATACTCACTTAGATGTGTTTGTTAAGGCCATATGTCAGAAATATCCACGTTAATATAGGCCTATTAAGAAATTTAATTCCATCGATGCTGAAAGACTTTACCAGCATTCAAGGATTGGTGAGTGTTCGAGATAATTCGAGAAACAACGGAGCAAAAGGGGGGGGGGGGGGGGGGGGAGTAACTATTTCCCAAGTTTTGACACACGACCAATATCCTTGCTTATATACAATCATTTTGAAAGAATTATTCTTTTTAAATGTCTAACGTGTCCTTTTTAAGAGCAGGGATGAATAAAGTTTTCCTCCTGCGTATCGTGTTTTCTTACAAAAACACAACGATGACGTCATAGCTACCTACACACGTGCCTTTAATTGTTGTTATGGAAAAGGCTTTCTTATTTATCTCGTGCGATTTCACTAATTACAACTCTGACGTCATAGCTACAAAATGTATATCATTGTTGTTATTGAAAAGGCTTTCTTATTTATCTCGTGCGATTTCACATAATTATAACTCTGACGTCATAGCTAGAGACTTTTATATTATTGATGTTATTGAAAAGGCTATCTTATTTATCTATCTATCACTTTCTCACATGAACACAACGATTACGTCAAAACTGATTACAAATCATAATTTCCGCTATGTATGAGATCACCTCTTTTTCTCCTAACAGGAAAGAATACCATCCAGTCTCTTTTAATATAAGGTAATTTGACAACCAATATGTAATTTAAAAGCTATTAATAGCAATTCAATATTTCAAATAATTAAAGTTCACGCGCCATAAGGAGTCAAACTTGCTATTTTATGCTTTTACTTTTTAGAGCTTATATTTATACAATTCCTTACTCTTGCAGTAGACAAGAATACCGATGACTGGGAAATCTAGGTTTGAATCTGGTCGGGTGTACTCATGATGGTTTTTCCAAAATGCTTTTCCCTTCTTCATTTGCGCAAATGAGAGTAAACTCCCTCTAAAATATAACCTCTTAATACCTATTATTATTATTAGCAGCACCGCGTCTTACCCGTTCGGGTTATACGCTATAAGTACTAATTACGCTAATTGATTGGGAATTAGGAAGGTTAAATTAGAGGAAGTGAACCCGCATTTGCGTAGAGGGAGAGTGGAAAACCATTTAGGGACCCCTCCCCCCAGTTCACCCGACCGAGATTCGAACCTCGATCTCCCCGTCCTCGGCGGTCGAGCTTAACACGACAAGCGCGTTAGTCAACTACGCCACCGAGGCGGGTAATACCTATAACCACTAGCGCAACTAGTACAAAAGCATAAAACCTGAACGGTTAGTAAGATGCAGTGCTAAGAAAAGTTGTGCACTCGTTAAAATTGTGCACTAAAATATACATCGTTGAATGACCTTCATCTGTTCTATAAGGGAATATCTAGAAGAATTTCCAAGCACTAAACCAACTTTTAAACAGGGGAAAGTTATGTTGGACCTCTTTCATAGGGTCTTGTTAAAAGATAACTTCTTCTGAAAGTCATAAAAGAATAAAAAGGCAATAATAGTTTTTCAATAAAAATATATATATATATATCGTGATATGTTATTAATAACTATGCATCTTTACAATAATCAGTGATAAATATTATTATTATTATTATTATTATTATTATTATTATTATTATTAGCACCGCGTCTTACTACCCGTTCGGGTTATACGCTCTTACGCTAATGTGTAATGGTAGGGTGATTGTGAGATGAAATGGAGGACCTACAGTTTAACGTGGAATCCGAACCACGGTGGAGACCTGGCATTCCTCACATTCAGTGATAAATAAAAGATTATTTTTAGGAAATTCTGAATTGACAGACAATAATGACTGACATTAAATGAGGGGGAAATAATAATATTGTTGCGATGATTTCCAAATTAAAAAAAAAAAAGAAGTGTTCCCTTCCTCATTCTGAAATCTTATTTAATTATTTTATTCCCCATTTTATTAGCACCGCGTCTTACTACCCATTTGGGCTACACACACATATGTGCTAATTACGCTAATCGATTAGGGATGAGGTAGGTTAAATTTAGAGGAAGTGTACCTTCAATTGCGTGTATAGATATAGTGGAAAACCATTTAGAAATAAACCACCATAAGTAAAACAAACCGGGTTCAAACCATGATCTTTAGCCTATTACGAAAGTATCACCTTAGACCATGTGGCCACCGAAGTAAGGTTATATATATCAAATGCGCTTTGTTAAGCCAAGTGTATCAAAACAGTTTCAGCTTTAGGCGGTATAATTTGATTCAGCCTAAAAAAAAATATTGAAAAACTGAAATAATTAAGTTTAGCGTGAAAATATTAGTATTTTATGTTGAATTATCCTATGTATTTTTAATCGAATTGTACATTAATCTGATTAAGAATTAGTAGGTAGGTTTACAAATAAAAGTAAATCTATTATTTTTTTTCATATTAATATACAGGGTGTCCCACGGGGAAGTAGCCCGCCTCCTATATCCAGCTGGAGCCTCCCTCTGAATTGGAGGAGGTCAATCCCCCTCCACCCATATTGTGACATGAAGAATGAGCAAGTGAACTGCTTGTCTAAAGTTTTATATATATATATATATATATATATACACATAATATGTACATGGGTTCAGTGTCTTCATGTTCACATCTGGTCCTAAGATAAGTTTTCATTTGTGTGTTAATGATGGTTGCTTTGCTAAACAACATAATACAGGGTGTCCCACGGGAAAGTAGCCCGCCTCCTATATCCAGCTGGAGCCTCCCTCTGAATTGGAGGAGGTCAATCCCCCTCCACTCATATTGTGACATGAAGAATTAGTCAATAAAGCTTTAGACAAGCAGTTCACTTGCTCATTCTTCATGTCACAATATGGGTGGAAGGGGATTGACCTCCTCCAAATAAGAGTGAGGCGCCTGTTGGTTATAGGAGGCGGGCTACTTTTCCATGGGCAACCCTGTATTATATTATAGGTAAGAAGAAAATAACATTACCGGGTGCACAAATTTATGGGTTGACAGATATTCAACAATACGTTTGTACTAGAGCAATTTTTTTTTTATTTTGGTCCAAAGGAAGTTTTGTCATAAAAACTGCAAAAACAGTGTATTTTTCTCCCGTCCCCTTCCACCCCACCTTAAGTTCTGCTTCTCCTTACATTAATCATGACACAGCAAATTTTTTGAGAGATTAATAGCGTTAACTTTGACCGATTCTTTTCAAAACTATACAATATATGTAGTTTTATTTAATTTTATACAGTTATATATTGTTCACATTTGTACTATACGCAACGCATTGCAAGTGAAATAAAATATAAGCTATAATTCAAAGAATGTTAAGGTTTTTTTTATAAACTTCAACTATATTATAATAGAAAACAAACTAAAGTTCAATCCAAGTAGAAAAACAACAAAACAGAAGAACTTTAGCCGTTAAAGTTTATAGGAGCGATGCATCCCCTTACATGATCAAAGTAAACACTTGAAAGTTACTGTCTTTTTTTACAAAGCAGCATGTTGAGTGCTTTTTTTTATTCGTTAGCATAGATAAAGAAAGTTATCTCACAGAAATGTTGTTGGTTTTATTTCACCATTTCTTACCACCCGTTTTGACTAAAAGTATGCGAGATGTGCTGAGTAAAATAAAACATCCTCCCTATGAGACCCCTTTATATTTATTTTAACTATTATATACGCTATAGTGATAATAAATTGAAAATTGAAACAAAATGAACCCACATTTTTATGAATGGGGAACCTCTGAGAGCCGCTTCGGTGGCCGCGTGTCTAACGCGCTACTATCGTGTTGGACTAGACTGCTGAATACAGAGAGATCTAGGTTTTATCCTAGTCGGGTGCACTGAAGGTAATTTTCCTTTAAAAAAAATTCACTCTCCATCCATGCAAATGTGGTTGCACTTGCTCCCAATTAAACCTTATTAATCACTAACCCTAGAGTATAATTAGTGTATAAGCATAAAACCCGAACGGGTAGTAAGAGGTGGTGGTAAAAAAACAAACACTTTGAGTTAATTCACCCTCGTGCATCCTACCGGGATTCGAACTCCAACGATGCGGTTAGTAGATATGTTGAAAGTGAGGATTTACAAATCAACTACAATAGCAACTCTTAAATATAATGCGGCTAGTTTGGCTAATTTAAAATATATCAACATAAAGACAAAGTCGAAATACTCTAGAAGACCTCTAGGATGCTGAAAATTTTCAAGCAAATAACCTCTAACTAAAAAGGCTCCAGGATTACTAACTTGGTGACCGAGAATTTACAAGGGGCTCTCAGAATAAAAAAAATTACATAAAATAGATGTTGTTTAAAATGAAATCGTCAATGAGAACAGTTTCACACTTTCATTAGAGTAAAAGTGCTATCCACTTTTAAAGTATTTATTTATTGAAATACTTTCCCAATTTTTTAGGTTCACTAAAAAATAATTCCCACTCGCATTAATTGTTCAAAGAATACCAATAGGACACATTACACGACCAGAAATTGAAACCGTTGATTTTTAAAAGGGTATTATGCTAGTAGACTAGTATATTTATATTGTTAGCCGTGCTGGTGTTGGGGAAAAGACCCTAATATCACCGGTTCAAAACCTGCTAAGAGCGACGGATTTTTACTAGGTAATTAAAAACCGTAACACGACTTCCTTCGGATAAGAAGTAAACTCACCAGTCACGTGTCAATAGAAACATGTAAAATATGCCTGGAAAGTATTATATTAGAAATCTTTTTTTGATAAAATTTGTTGGAAATTTCACTCGCTCATATAAATTCAGTGCGGTAAGCAACGAGGAACTAACTAAATTATTCAAAACTTCCCTAATAAATCTGCTTGATACCAGATGGAAAGGTGGCACTAACCAGTCGAAGGGCTTATTAAATGTGCTGCTCCGGATGAATGATGAAGGAATCAACCATTGGATTGCAAACTCTCAATAAAACTTTTTTTTTAAATATTACAAATGTTTGAATCAACACTATATGTCAACATTATTATCATCAGACACAGCTGGGTATGTCAGACATAAAAAAAAATTTAATAGCGTTTTTTTAAAAATCTAATAAGGATTGTTCTTCAATTGCTAAACTGGTTATGTTTGTTCCGTCCTTTATTTAGCTTTTTTTTTATGCCAAACGCATAAAAAAATCTAAATAAAGGACGAAGTGTACTAATTATGGATTACCTGTATCATCCCACGAAGAAGATTTTCTTAAACTGATTTTAATATTTTTATTGATCTGATTGGGAAATTTTTATATTTCGAACAGACTATACTCGTTCCGTCTAATAAAGAAAGTTTTCCCTGTTTTAAACATACTAAAATGGTCCACTCTAATAAATAAGCGTTCATCTTAAGCCGAAAAAAAAACCTAAATAATTTTGGTCCTTTAATAAAGATTGTTCCTATGCTGAAATGACTATACTTTTTTACTCCTGTAAAGAATGTTCTTCCTATGCCAAGCCGACCATAATGTTTATTCAAATAAGGTTGATTCTACCCATATCAAACTTAATCTACTTGTTCATTCTGCTAAGGAACTTTATTTCCAAGCCGAACTAATCATACTTGTTCATTATGATAAGGAACTTTATTTCCAAGCCGAGCTAATCATACTTGTTCATTCTGCTAAGGAACTTTATTTCTAAGCCGAACTAATAATACTTGTTCATTCTGCTAAGGAAGGTTCTTATTATGCTGAACCCACTATTCCTCTTTAGTCCATAATAAAGATATCCCCATGCTGAACCCACTATTCCTCTTTGGTCCCATAATAAAGATATCCCATGCTGAACCCACTATTCCTCTTTGGTCCATAATAAAGATATCCCCATGCTGAACCCACTATTCCTCTTTGGTCCCATATAAAGATATCCCCATGCTGAACCCACTATTCCTCTTTGGTCCCATAATAAAGATATCCCCATGCTGAACCCACTATTCCTCTTTGGTCCCATAATAAAGATATCCCCATGCTGAACCCACTATTCCTCTTTGGTCCCATAATAAAGATATTCCCATGTTGAACCCACTATTCCTGCTCCAATCAACAAGGAGGGTTGTTTTTATGCCAAACTGACTATAGATTTTTTTCAACTAAACATTAACGGCGAATGAAGCTTTTACTAAAGAGTTAAAATAGCCCAGGAATGGACGTCATAGAATATACTTTATTTTGTGCTCGGAGAACATTTGGCTTTTATCACATGCGAGGCAAGAATAATATACACCAACGTTCTGGTGGGGGAGGCCTCTTAGGAGAGGAAACAGAGAGGGGAGAGGGGAAAAGTTGGGTCAAAAATAAAGTTATAATAGCCTTCAACAGCCAAGAAACTGTTATAAGTACTAAAGTCAATCTTTTTTTACGATTTATTAACTGTCTATTCAATTCAACAGAAAATATAAATCAGAGTTTGCTCTATACGTTTGTAAACTAAACTAAACTAAACTAAACTAAACGACAATCTATTTTCTTCAGTGGCACACCCAAGGGGGGAGGGGGAAGCGGGGTCTCCCACCTCCCCCAACAAGCCCCCAAATAATGTTATTAAAAACTTAACTAGACTTACGAATAGATATTCAAATAGTCTATAGTTACATACATTAAAAGTGGCTTTAAAATTAGTAATTGGTAAAGAGTTAATATATAATAGCAAGCTCACTACTTAAATTACTGAAGTAGGCCTAATTAACATGGTTTTATGGACGTGAAGAGTGGGTTTGTCAGGAGAAACACAAGAGTAAGGTGAATGCTGTTGGAATGAGATGTCTAAGAAATGTATGTGGAAAAACTAGTATGGAAAATCAGTAATGAATGGGTCCTAAGAGCTTTAAAGTGAATTCAATAGGTATATGTGAAAGAACCGTCCTACTTTGGATTGTGCATTTCGAGAGGATGAGTGTGGATTGAGTGACCAAGCAACTATATGAAGGTAGAGTGTGTTGATTAAAAGGAAGGGGTAGGTCATGCAAGACGTGGCTAAATGTTGTAGATGAATGTGGGAAAAATAGAATTTTTATATGAGTTTTAGGAATAAAAAAAGCATGTATGACTCGATGTGTGGATGTTGTTGAAGCGAAGGGAGTATGCAAGGTTAGGGTAAGTGTGAAGAAAGTTAGTGAGGATGGATTAATTACGGAGTTGTTAGTTGAGCTAAATGCATGGTTTCTTACCTATCCCGTGAGGGAATGGCATGATTATGGATGTGTGAAATTAACATGGAAATAATTTAAACAGCTTTTAGAGGCATTTCATTTCCATACATTTTCTGGCCTTTGGTGGTTTGGAGGTTATATCCTCTAAAATCCCCACTCCTAGCAAATGGCTTTTGTTTATAGCATTGATTGCATGCATCCCCCAAAGTAAACATCTAAGTGCGCCACTGATATTTTGAAATACGTTCTACTGTGGCCTAAAGATCTAAAGCGACGACTCATATATTTTGGCCTACCACATCTCATATGTCAAAAAAAAGACCATAATTGGTCCCCAGTCAAAGAATTTAAGAGGAACTTTTAACCCTTTTCAGTGATCAAATAATCTAAGGTATTAATCACGCAACAGAATGGGAATATCAGTGTTTCAATCCCAGTCGACTATAATGAGGCCGGTATTTCATAAATTGTTATCCAAATCTCCCTTCACACAAATGAATGTACATTTAATCCAAACCTGCCTAATTTCAAACACACTAGCGTAGTTAGTTCATATGCATATAAACCAAGCGGACCAACACGATACAAAATTGTCAAAATAAAATGTTATCATAAGTAATTAGATATAATTATTACAAAAATTAGGAGAGATATTTGATGTAAATGTCATATTAGTCTTGTAGGCCTAAATATTAAATAAATATGAATTTTTATTGAACTTAATATTTGAATATTATCATATTTTTTATTTATTCTCATGCCTTTTTATGAACAAAGATCAATATTTAAAATATAATATAATATAATATATATAAAGTAATACTTCCGATTCCTCTTTCGCTTCAAAAAAGAGTTATCCGATCTTAAATTCTTACCAACTATTTTATATTTTATTTATCCACGCAACTATCACACAGGTTATTAATGAGTTAACCTGTGGGTTAGGGATAAGGAAAGTAACATTAATAAAAAATGCACAGCATTATATTAAAGATAGAATGGGAAAATCAAAAAGAACGTCACATTTTAGAACTCACCACAGTTAACTTAACTGAAAGAGAGCTTCGACCTTGCAATTACGAGCAGCCAAGTAACGTTTAAACCCACTTGAATACTATGCAAGTTTCTTTGGACATTTGTATTATTGTTATTATTAAATGCATATTTAGTAAAATATTTTTTTTTTATATTCAAACTTGAGAAATAATCTTGAAAAGTAAGTTACTAAGACCAAATCTCAGCCGGGTAAACTTGGAGTAACTTTCCACATGCGAGTGCATATTAACTAAAAACCTTTCTCATCCCTAATACACAGGGTGTTTGGAAATTCATAGCCCAAACTGCACATATAACTTGTTTGAACCAAAAGTATACCCTGATTTTGGTTGTAAGAACAGTAAAGAAAATCAAACATATTTCTTTGCGGCCGACTGTGACAACATTTATTTATACTACTTATGTTATTTTATATATATTGATAATATCTATCAAATGTGACAGCTGCAGATAACATGACTTTATGTATGAATATATTAAAATTGATTTAGTAACTTTAGTAACTAACTTCTACTAATCTTCCTACCAAAATCACACTATAATACACTTACATCCGGAAAACTAAGCTAATATCATTAAATTATATTCAAAATTATGGCGTATAGAGGCGGGATAGCAAAGCTGTACAAGCATGCGTGTACAACAAGTTGCATAGGAGTTAGGCGCGTGGCACTGCACCTTTAATAATGACAAGCACTTTCTGTGATGTGGGACCGTTAATAATGACTCTCAGAACGTATTAGCATTTATAAACGGAATGGGGTGTTGTTAATTATTAACTCTAGTATGTGCTGCTGCTGTGCTCCAAGATGTCGAGGTGTGTAGTGCAAAGCGCCTATCTCCTATGCAACCTGTTGTGCACACACATGCTTGAACAGCTTTGCTTTCGCGGCGCTGTACGTCGAAACTTTGAACACAATTGAATAGTATTAACATACAGTAGCCCTGTGGCTTCTTTGGTGCTGACTGACAGCTCACAGCTGATTTCTGACAGTCAACATTTAGGTATATACCTAAATTTTGACCGTAAGAAGTGACAGCTGCTAAACACATGTTTTTGAAGATCATATGGTTCGGCGTAGGGATACATAATTTGGTCTGAACACTTTTCAAAGCCGGCAGCTGTCAGTCAGCACCAAAGAAGCCATGGGGCTACTGTAGTTTTCCGGATGTACGTGTATAGGGATTTTGTATTACTTTCGGTTCAAACAAGCTAGAGGTGCAGTTTGGGCCGTGAGTTTCCGAACACCCTGTATTGACTAAGCGCTAATAGCTCTTTCTGAGGTGTCAGATCTGTAATAAACTGGATTTCCAATGACGGGAAGGTCGTGCTCAAACTTTGACCGGGTCCATTGGGGAGATTTTCCACGTGGAGCGTGTCACTTGTTTTTTTTTTAAATCCTCTCTTAAAGATGATGTTGGTAGATTTCCTCACTAACATAAAAAAAACTTTTTAAATATCCTGCCTTATAAGCTAAAACCTCCTTGGCTTGGCATCTTTCTTTTCTTCTGGTGTCCTCAACACTTAGGTTGGCTGGCAGAAGCTCTCCATTCTTCCCTTCTTCTTGCTTTCTCTTTCATTTCCAATAGTTTTTTTTACAACCAGCCTTGCATAACTTGTTTTATAAATCTTCTCCTTGGTGACCTGGCGCTCTAGGGGTAAGGTGTCAGACTTCTGTGCTGGTGGTCCGGGTTCAATCCTCGGTCCCGGCACAGATTTATCTGATTACCAAACCCTTCCTTCACCTCTGACAAGACTTATAATCACAACTTGTGAATGTGAGGAATGCCAGGCCTCCACCGTGGTTCGGATCCCAAGTTAAACTGTTGGTCCTCCATTTCATCTCACAATCACCCTAACATTGCACATTAGCGTAAGTGCGTATAATACGAACGGGTAGCAAGACGCGGTGATAATAATAATAATAATATAATAATACTGCTTGGTTGATTCCCGGTATTATTTCCTTCTATAGTCCCCTCTTCGATAGTCCGAAGAAGAACTTGATGTCTCATTATGGGCCCAATAAATGTATCTCTTCTTTCACAGTTTCCTCCATAGTTGTCTTCTCCAGCTCTTCTTAATTTTTTATATATTATTATTAAACCGCGTCTTACTAACCTTCGGTTATACGCACTACGCTAATGTGTAATGGTAGGTGATTGTGAGATGAAATGAAGGACCTACAGTTTAACGTGGAATCCGAACCACGTGGAGCCTGGCATTACCCACATTACAAGATGTCTTGTCAAGGTGAAGAAGGTTGGTAATCAATAAATCTTGCCGGACGAGATTGAACCGCCGCAGCAAGAAGTCCGACACCTTACCTAGACCACCAAGTCACCGCGCTTCTATAACTTGTTCATTTGTAATACGTTCTGTCCATTTATCTTATTTTAGCACCAATCCTATACCATCAGTTATACGCCTATGTACTAATTGTTCTAATGGTTTTAGAGATTAGGAAATTAATTTAAATGAGTGTATCCTCATTTGCGTGTAAGTAGAGTGGAAAACAGTTTTTGGGAAAAACCACCCTCAGTATACCCGACCAAAGATTCCAACCTCGATCTCCGTGTCATCGGCAGTCTAGTCTACTGCGAGAGTTAATAGTTATACCATGCGGCCACCAAAACGCGTTATGACTTGTCTTCATTATTCTTCTGTAACACAACATTTCTAGAGTTTTACTTTACTTTTCATCTTCATATTCTTCTGTAACACAACATTTCTAGTTTCTACTTTACTTTTCTTGGCTGTCGCTACCATCCATATTTCACCTCCGTATCTCTCAACGCTCCAAATAAGGGTCTTCTAAAAGCTCTTCCTTTTCTCCATACTAATACGTTTGCTTGTCAACAAGATCTTTTTACCAATAAACGCCATCTTAACTTGATACATCCTTCATTTGATATCATTTATACATCGTCCACCATCCCTTGCAATTCTGCTTCTTAAATATACACAATCATTTACCTTTTTTCTACCTTTTATAAAGTATTATCACCCATGTCTTGACATAGTTATTAGGAGAGAAAAAAACACACTTTTTTTTTCCTTTTCGCCACATCTTAATACCCGTTAAGGTTATACCCGTATCTATTAATTACGCAACTGAAATATGGTTGAGAAAGTGAAAATTTATAAAAAAATAGCCCCAAATTTGTGTGAAAGAATAGGGGGAGGAGAATGGTTTAATTTTAATATCAGTACAACCAACCAGGATTTGAACCCTGATCTTCCCTTCATCAGAAGTAAAGTAATTCACTTTTAGACCATTTGAAGAATGAAGCGGGTAAAAATAAAACCATTCCTTAAAGTCGGACATATTAGCTCATTCTGTAGCCGTGTCTGTTTACTGAACTAAAGGTCCCGGGTTTGATTTCCGGCTTAGCCAAATAAATTAATATTGTGGAAATATGAGTGTCTCCTTAACAGTGATGTATTGACGGCAGGGGTCTGGGTGTTGTGTCTGTTCTGTATTTAAGTTAGCTTGTAAGTCTTGTACTGATATAATCACTTGGTTCAGAACATACGCGTTAAGGAATTTTTATAGTTTTTTTTTTCTTTTTTTTGCTAAAATAAATCAAATATTTTTCCAGTAGAAATAGTGGGTTTAATATTCTTCACATGTTGATATCAACAGTTGTTGAATATCTTGTCAAGGGTGTCCTGGAATCCAATGAAAACTTTTTATCTTCATTTAAAATGTTTCTCATCTAATGCTGCTATTCTCATAACAGATAGTCAACAACTGTTGATATCAACAACTGTTGATATCAACATCTGTAGAATATTAAACTCTTATGTTTCTACTTATTTTGACGGAAAAAAAATCCCTTAACTTGCGCTCCCCACTCTCCCACTTTTAAGTTCCTCAGCTAACTAATACCCTTTAAATTACACCACAAACAAACAAGTAAAATGTCTTTATTACAAACGCTTTGCCGTTTTTCTCCTTGAACGATCGGGAACGAGGCTACTGATCCACGTTACATACCGGAACTATTTTATTTCGTGAGTTTCCCGGTATCTACATGTTCCCCACAGAAACACACACACACACACACACACATGCGTGCACGCGGGGGTATATCGCACAGCATCGTGTTTCCCAGAGACCACAGAGTGTCGAGACAGTTTATTCGGGAATGAATAGCTCCCGGGGCCCAGGAGGTCCCGATAAACGGTTTTCCGTGTTTTCTCTTGGTTAGTGGCCCATATATAGAGGGCATAAGTGTTACTCGTCTTTCTACCTCCCCCCCTACCCCTTCCACACTCACCTTACTCCACCAACCTCTTCAGCTTTTATGTCCGTACGTACGTGTGTGTGTGTGCGCGAGTGTGCAACCCCCTACAAGATAGACGGTGACGTATTTTAAGCGATTCACCGGGGGTTGAGTCTTCTTGAAGGACGGGTACGTAAGTACTTTTCTCTGAAAATAAAATAGGAAAGGGTTGGTAAATATTTTGTTTGTGGGCTCTCGTGAAATAGTCGTTTAATAAACGGTTACAAGATAACATACCCGCATCTGTATGAGCGATAAACTGAACGTAAGGCTCGTCTGTTAATGGATTATCAGAGTTCAAGGTTAGAATCCCGGCCAGGTAAAATGAGGAAGTCACCCCCCCCCCCCCCCCTCTTCCCTAATCTTACACATTTCCTCTAAGACCTACCTTATTCGGGCAGACCCGAATTGCGCCAGTTATTAAGGGATTAAAAACTGTTTACTAATCCCGGACCCGAATTGCGCCAAGTCAGTTCAGGTAGTCGGTGAGGGAGGTGGGGGGGATGATACAAACAAAGACCATCGCAAACAAGCTCTCGCCCCCGTCCTGTCTTTCCTCCCCTTAGTAAAGGAATGTAAAAACGCCCTAAGTGCCCCCAACAAGACTTGTAACAGTAGTATTGACATCCGTCTGTCCAATACTTATTAATTGTCTCGACAACAGTTACTGTCTCGGTGTATTTTTTGAATTTTTTTTTCGGGTTTTGTGTGAACTGTGATAATATTAGCGAGAATTATTGATATGGAAAGGATTTATAGTGAAAAAGGGAAAGTTCTGATTGTCTATTATAATTATACGTATCGACAGGTGAATCAATTAAAGTTGACGAGGGAAGAGAGGTGGAGATGCACTAAAAAGGACTGTAAGGCTAAAATATTTACTCTTGATGGTGGAAACATTTTCTCGCGGACTGAAAACGAACATAACCACGAACCACTACTAGATCAAGAGTTAAACAGAAGATCCATTAGCAACGCAGTTAAGAGGAAAGCTGATGAGATTGAAGTAAGGCCTTCAAAGTTAATCCACACAGAGGTATAGACACAAAAAAAACACTATAAAAACATTGACCCGCAAGGACATTAAATGTATCAGGAATAATATAATAATAACATCAACTACACTAAACTAAAAACACTGCCAAAGTTGCCTAAATATTCCGAAGAAATTCAATTTGCCATAGATTCAATTGAAATAAAAACTATTCAAGACGAAAACTTTTTGTTGAGAAACGAAAAATAGAAGGGGATCGTGACATTTTCTTGTGACTCGAATCTTGAGTATTTGTGCCAGAATGAAATTGTGTTAATGGATGGAACCTTTGAATACTCACCGAAACATTTTTTTCAGATTTTTACTGTACATGGGTATTTCGAAGTGTCATACATACCTCTAGTCTTTTGCCTACTTAAAAATAAGAAAAAGCAGAGCTACATTGACGCTATGAGAATCCTTAAGTTGTGAGAAGGGACAACTTCACCTTCAACCCATTGTGATTGATTTCGAGCAAGCGATTCACGAGTGCATCGTGTCGACTTTTCCACAAACCAGGATAGTAGGCTGTCGATTTCATTTAGCGCAAGCATGGTAAGCAAAACAATTTTACTTTACAACTTTACATAAATAATGTTATATAGTTTGTGACGTGATTATTATATTTTTCACTCTTGAAGATTTTTTAGAACTGCGTTTTACTACCTGTTCGAGTTATAGGCCTCCTTATGTACTAATTACGCTAATAAGCTTTGGTATGAGATAGGTAGAATGCAGAGAAAGTGAATCCTAATTTGCATGTAGTGAGAGTGGAAAATCATTTAGGAAAAACCACCTTCAGTTCACTCGACCAGGATTCGATCCCCAACCTCCCAATCATCGGCTTGAATTTTTTTTATTCAAAGTGTATATCTGGAGAGTTTTTTCTAAATGATGAATAGAACCGTATAATCGATCTTCAGAAAATAATTGAACTATGGGCAGTTTACTAATGATTAATTTGAAAATAATTTAAAATTTCTCAAAAATATCTTTAACAATTTTGATTTAAACATAGGCTACATTTTGGGTGTATTTAAGATGAGAATTAATACTGTTTATTTGGTTTAGGGGGCAAAGTTCTTTTAAGGGTAGTAGATGACTAGTTTTCAAAAACTCAAAATATTTTGAAAATATTTTTAACGATTTTTTTAAATCGTCGTGCATTTATAATGAATAATAACATTGTGAGGGGCCTACTTAATTTTGGGTAAAACAAACTATTTCAAGGATAGTTTTTTTACCCCCTCGGGTGGCCGTACGGTCTAAGGCGCAACTCTCGCACTAGACTGGCCCTCGAGACTGGGGAGGTTGGGGTTCGAACCCAGCCGGGTGCACTGAGGTGGTTTGATCCTAAATGGTTTCCCCACTTTCTCTCCACGCAAATGCGGATGCACTTCCTATAAATTCAACCTTCCCAATCCCTAACTCATTAGAGTAATTAGTACATAGGCTATAGCCCGAACGGGCAGTAAGACGTGGTGCTAAAAAAAATCACATTTTTGTACATATGATTACGGCCACATTTTTTTAGCTACGGTCACTGATATGCTATTTTGTAAAATATATTTATGCGAAAATTTCACTTTGATATAATATTGTTTGATTTATATTTTTTGACTTGTGTCCTTCTTACTGCCAGACATAGCATTAATATTTGTTTATGTTCAGAGTTGGCGCAATTCGGGTCCTGTCTTGGGAAGGGGGGTATTGGCGCAATTCGGGTCCGGTTTAGGGGGGCACTTTTAAGCTCTTGGCGCAATTCGGGTCCGAGCTAAGAGAATTGGCGCAATTCGGGCGAGCCCCCTTATTCATCCCTACAATGTTTTTGCATTTTTTTTAGCACCACGTCTTACTAACCGTTCGGTGTAAACATATATGTGCAAATTACACTAATGTGCTAGGGATTATGACGGGTTAATTTATAAGAAGTGCACATACATTTGCGTGGAGGTAGGGTGGAAAACCACCTGAACAGGATCCATCCCCAATCTCCCCGTCGTCGGCAGTCTATTCTATTGCAGGAGTAGCGTCCTAGACTATGTGACCTATGACGTGGGTACCAGTGTAATTAAATGCATTTGGCCCGGATGGGTATTTAGACGTAGAGCAAAATAATAACAAGGCTAGAAGTAGATGGGAGGATAATATTATAATAGAACTTAAATAAATAGGGTGTAATGAGTTGGACTGGATAGAACTAGTTCAAGATGGGGATAGGTGGCGTACTTTTGTAAATGTGTCAAAGAACTTTCGAGTTCATAACGCCATAGAGTAAGTGTAGAGGAATATTTCCATACTAAATACTTAGTTAGTGTCTCTAGAAATTTAACACTGACAAACATTCACGAAAATATATTATCGCTGTCCAAATTAGCATAGTTTGTCAAATATATAATTAAAGTTCATCTACCTTGGGAATGTGAGTGAAATATATCAGAAGGGTCTTTATCGCAATGATTGGCTAAATTTCACCAAGTTCAACCTTAACTTTACATCCACTATTGTTTCCTACCTGTAGTCAGGGTCCATTTTTTATTCAAGCCATATGTCTCCCACTACCGACTTGCTAGGCTGTCATCACTTCGCGTGCTTTATAACCTAACTTAAGGTTAGTACAGGCACAACAACCAGTCTCTAGCCCTCAATTTATAAATGGGGAAAGGTTAAACCCATATTTTAATCAATGATAAATGTTCAGACATGCAGGGAATCAAACCCGGGACTCTTAGCTCAGTAGACAGACACGATATCTACTGAGCTAAGGTGTCTGACTACTAAGCTCACTCTATTCTGATTTTTTTTTTTCTGTCTGGGTGACCTGGTAGTCTTAGGGGTAAGGTGTCAGACTTCTGTGCTGGCGGCCGGGGTTCAATCCTCTGTCCCGGCACAGATTTATCTGATTACCAAACCCTTCCTTCACCTCTGACAAGACATCTTGTGAATGTGTGGAACACCCAGGCCTCCACCGTGGTTCGGATTCCACGTTAAACTGTAGGTCCTTTATTTCATCTCACAATCACCCTACCATTACACATTTGCGTAAGTGCGTATAACCCGAATGGGTAGTAAGACGCGGTGCTAATTATAATAATAATGATATTTATCTAAGTATCCCGGAGTGGATTTCCAATGATGATCTAAATTAATTTAGTTCTCTCTCACATGGAGGCTATTCATTGTTTTGGTTGTGCTTGACCAGTAGCCCGCACGGTCGTTGAATGCGTATTTAACAAACACTTGATAAGAATTGAGCTACATTTGTCAGAAAAACAAATCTGTAAGAAATGGATATTTGGTCTCATATCTTAAAAGGAGTCAAAACATCCCCTAAAAACAGCCATGCTATGTGTGTAACAATTCCTAATCCATTAGCGTAATTAGTACTTAAAGCGTATAACCCGAACGGGTAGTAAGACGTGGTGCTAAATATTATTATATTATTATAATTATGTTTATGCGCTTTACACTAGACTTATCATTAAATTATCTTAGAAGGTGATATATTAAAGTAGATAGGGGGAAATGTACCAGAATTAGACTGAAAAAGATGTAAAACAAAGATGACTATCTCAATGTGAAAAGTAATTCTCAAAGTAGTCTAGCCGAGTTTCAAACTAAGCCAAATCCTGACCTTCATGTTCTCAAGGTCATACCTTTCCGGATGTAAAGAAAATATTTATTGAATCAATGATAATGTAAAGCAGATATTTACTTAACAAATCATAACATAGGAAGATTACTCAAACCAAACCCATTTCTAGAAATAGGGATAGAATTTGAGTATACAATGTTTTTCTTCCTATAAAATGTTTGGTTTGAAGTTTGAAATAAAAGAAGTGAATCCACAAAAAACAAAACAAAAAAATGTGTGTAACAAATGGAGTAATAAATATTTGGAAACCGCATAAGAGAGTATGGATTTGAAAAGGCTTTTTAAAGTTCAAGAGGCAAAAAGAAAAGCAACATGTAGTTATAATAATATGATTCTTTAGTTTTAAAAAAAACCTTTATTCTGAAAGAAATGGGAAGAGACGAATGATTTTCTTTTTAAAATCTCGATGGGGGAGGGGTAGGGATAAATTGGAGATACCCTGTAGGGGAAGTGGAGGGGATTCTTCAGTAAAACGTTTTTTCCCCCCCTTTTAAAAGTATGCGTATCATTCACGAATATGGTATTATGGATAAGTACGAATCAACTCGAAACATATCGGCTTACATCAAATGTCCAGTCACATGGAAACAAATTCAGAAACGGGAGAAGAATAGGACGGAAGAGGAATATTCAGGGAATATTTTATATCGTGAGATTTTGTGCGATGAAGAAAGAGGAACACTTTATATCCGATAAAATGTTCAGAGCTTATCCCCGTGAAGAGAGAATACACGAACTGAACATCGAGTTATTAATGTTGTCTTAAGGTGGAGTGCTAGTGAGCGTGAGTTTAGGGCAGTATTTTTGCAGTTTTTCTAGCACAAACATATTTTGGCCAAAATAAATCAAATATTTATTCTATAGATACATAGAGTTTGGTTTTCTGCACATGCTAATCTCAACAGTTGTTGAATATCTGTCATGAGCATGGCGGCATTTGGTGACAAACTTTTCTCTTTATTTAAAAAGTTTGTCACCAAATGCCGCCATGCTCATGACAGATATTCAACAACTGTTGATATTAGCATGTGCATAAAACAAAACTCTATGTTTATATAGAAGAAATGTTTGATTTATTTTGGCCAAAAAATATTTGTGCTATAAAAACTGCAAAATTAATGCACTAAACTCGCACTCACTAGCACTCCACCTTAAGCCTGCTTCGAAAGCCGAACGATTTAAGACAAGCATAGCGAGACTTTTACGGTCAGTGTACCAATACAGGACCAGCTGGATTTTGAACTTTTTTGGTGTGCCACATTTAATTTAGATTTTTTATCAGTATTTAAAAATCAAAACTATTTTACTTAACATCTTAATACCCGTTCGGTTTATTCGCTTAGTACTAATTACATTAATGGGCTAGGAATTGTGAAGGTTGTATTTAGAAGGAGTGAACCTACATTTGTGTTGAGGGAGAGTGGAAAACCATTTAGGAACTCTCTATCCCCCCCCCTCTCGGCAGTCCAGTTCAACACTAAACTAGTATGTTAGCCAACTACGTCACCTAGGTGGGTTTCAAAACTCGTTTAGTAGGTCTATTATGGAATGTATTGAATAACTCGAATCAAATTATTAATATTTTAATAACACCTACATAGGCCTATTAAAGAAAAAATGTATCAAATTATCCAAGTGAATGTCTTCTACAATATTACTTTTAATAATAAAAATAAAAATATTGAAAGTAACACTTTCAGTGTTGTAGAAATATTATTGACTTTAAAAAATTATACGACTTTGGTAAAAGTTTTATTTTATGATTTTTCTTTTTTCCATGTCGGCGTGCCACGCAAATTATGTTCACGTGCCATATATCTGTTTTCCCTGTTTTAAGGAGTCCTTCTTTACACGATCAATATTTTGGAAGCAACACTCTTGAATCAATATATTTCGTTAAAATGTTTCAACCTTAGACCATCAATGTTATTGTGCAATATTATCGAACTAATTCCAGTCAGCGAAAGTTTTAGGGTATCCGAAATTAAATCTAGCATTCATTAAAAGTCATACTTAATGTATTATTAAGCTACTATTTTTCGATGTATTAAAACTAAGCTGGTTTTTAATAATATTACCCCTTAAAATTCGCTCTTTTTTTTATGGTTTAGGTGCTCTTAGAGCAGAGTCACTTTGAATACTTGGAAATACCTGAAATAATAAAAGAAAGTGTTTCTCAAACAAAGATATTGCCGCTATTTTTTTATAAGTTTAGATAAAACAGAAAAGAAAACATACGAACTTTCAGAAGGATACAAATGGACTGGAATGTAGTGAACAACAATACGTAACAATTTATTGACTAAGCTTTAAAAAGAATATTTAAAATCTTCAATAGACCCGGGTTGGTGGCCGCGTGCTGTAACGCGCTACTCTCGTAGTAAACTAGACTGCCGATAACGGGGCAATCAAGGTTCGATTCTTGGTTGGGTGTACTGAGATTGGTTTTTCCAAACTGTGTTTACACGTTATTATTGTTATTATTATTATTATTATTATTATTATTAACACCGCGTCTTACTACCCGTTCGGGTTATACGCACTTATGCTAATGTGTAATGGTAGGGTGATTGCGAGATGAAATGGAGGACCTACAGTTTAACGTGGGATCCGAACCACGGTGAAGGCCTGGCATTCAACACATTCACAAGTTGTGATTAATACACGTCTTGTCAAAGGTGAAGGAAGGGTTTGGAAATCAGATAAATCTGTGCCGGGACCGAGGATTGAACCCCGGACCTCCAGCACAGAAGCCCAACACCTTACCCCCTAGACCACCAGGTCACCCACCACCCTTCCACGTTAAACAACGCGGTCATTGAAGTGGATTGACAACATTTTCCTTTTAAAGAAAATATCAAGACATTTACTAAATTATCCTAATCACAAAAATAAACTTTTTAAAAGTGACTGACACAAAGCAGAGTTTACAAATGATTTGCTTACCGCTGTGATATATATAAAACAAATTATAACATTATTTTATAATTATTTATCTTTCACTAAAATATCTTGAATACCTTAGAATCTTATGTTGTGTTTATCTTCAAATTAAGTAAGATCTAAACACAATTAGTAAGGGCAGTCATTAAATTTGTAAACAAAATCTAAAACAAATTTAAGAAATATAGAATGGTCTTTAACTTTTCAGTATATTTCTAGTGAGCAAATAAAATTGTAATTGTATCTGTAAATATTTTTAAGGGGAGCTTTAAGCCAACATCTCCAACTTTAAAAAAAAATCCCGTGATAGCGTAACGATTTAGTTTAATTTTTTTTTCACACTAATAATAAAAAAAAGAGGCCGTCGTAATTACCTGGAATGGCCCCATTAAAGTACGTTCGGCTTTAATCTAAATTAGCCCCCCCAACATTTTTGTTTTTACATCCACTTTTTTTTTTTTTAGTCTCTCTCTGTTTCTCTGTTACTCAGGATTGGATTTACCATCTGGGTAGAAACATACCTCCATGAAAAAACAATCCTACCTTGCGAATTATCAGCGAGTAGTGTAGGATCAACGTAGCTGAGTGATGGGTGCGTCCAACCGGAGCGTTCTTAACCCCCCACGTAGCTTAGTGGCCCTACTGGTTTAATTCTAGGAGATTAATTAAATTGATATATTGATATAATTTTATCAGCTAGTCCCATAGGCGTCGTTAACTCTTGGTTATTATTGGTGTAAAGGGGGGTAAGTTTGGGGTCAGGAACAAATAAACCCATTTACATTTTAATTTAAAAAATTAATTTGTACCAATCAAATAATAACTGAATTAGTTATCTATATAAATAAAATGAAGGTTTTTATTCAATATAGTCTGTCATGAGAATTTCGTGATATTTATCGCAAGCATAGGTCCAAAATTTAAAACTTAGTAGTGCCTGTAGACATAAATATGCACTTTGAAGCCAAAATTTCGAAATTTTGATCTTTTTTTTTAAATTTGTTAAAGAATGAGCTGGAATTAATAAAATAAAGAAACAGAGGTTTGTAAATTTAAAATTAAGTAGCCCTGTTCAATAAAATATACACCTCTAGTTTGGGATTCTAAAAATTTATAGTTACCTTCCACGTTCTATCATTAAGCTAAAAATTAAAAAAAAAAAAGATCCTGTGACCAATATATAGATAAATAAAAATAAGGCTTTTCAAAGCAGGCAGCTGGAATTGAGCTCCACACTAACAATACGTAGTCCTAAGGCAAGCTATCTGTTTAGGTTGGGCACCCAACAGGTGAGATTCGTGGCCGCTAAAAATAACGACGTGGCATTTGCGTCCCCCTCATTCTAATTTGTAAAACTAAGCACGTTTCAAAAAAGACTCCATTTTGGAATGTTATTTTGATCCGGTACCTGATATCAGATCGTGGCAGTGCACTAAAATTCGAAATGCCTCACTTTGATGATTTATCTTCCTCTAACCTAACATATCCTAACCTAACCTAAACAAACCTAAGCTAACCAACCTAACCTCAACCCTAGAATTTGACATTATAAGAGTTAACGGCGGAAAATCAGAGAGCTTTCCATCTCTTTAGATTAAAAGGAAGACAAGGACATTAAACTAATATGTTATAATGTGTGATGCTTTGTCCCTTAGACTGCCTAAGCATGTTGTAGATTGGTGGCCTATCATCAGGTCAGATGCTTCATCATACGGGGGGGAAAAAACTTACCTTTTTCAGAAAATTCCACCGAAAAAAAAAGACCTGACCGCAAATCCCACGCTATCCACCACCGATTATTGGGGCGATCAAAGCGCACGGTAACATAATCCAATAAAAGTTAAGGTCAAAGTTCATTCCCTCTATACATCACACGTCCTATTATTCGCCCTCTTAAAAGTTCGCTAGGAATCCAGCCTAAAATGGCCTCCCTCTCCTGGTCGTGCCCGAACTTTCCTCTCCGGTGTTAAAAAGTTGGTGAGATGGCGTGACTGTGGCCTTGCCTCACAGTTCCGGACAATAAACCACGTCCCTCCCCCTCCTTCTTGTCTCACCCGGAGACAAAGCTCTGGGAGGTAAAACTTCAAGGCCTGGATCCACTAAAGGGTGCAAATAGACGCAACTTTTAAAGATGTGCCCAAATCAGTTTCCCCCTTTGTATTTTTCAAGATGTGCCCAAATCAGTTTCCCCCCCTTGTATTTTTAAAGATGTGCCCAAATCAGTTTCCCCCTTTGTATTTTTCAAGATGTGCCCAAATCAGTTTCCCCCTTTGTATTTTTAAAGATGTGCCCAATCAGTTTCCCCCCCCTTGTATTTTTAAAGATGTGCCCAAATCAGTCCCCCCCCTTGTATTTTTAAAGATGTGCCCAAATCAGTCCCCCCCCTTGTATTTTTAAAGATGTGCCCAAATCAGTTTCTCCCCTTGTATTTTTAAAGATGAGCTCGAATCAGTTACCCCCCTTGTATTTTTAAAGATGTGCCTAAATCAGTTTCCCCCCTTGTATTTTTAAAGATGAGCTCGAATCATTTTCCCCCCTTGTATTTTTAAAGATGTGCCCAAATCAGTTTCCCCCCTTGTATTTTTAAAGATGAGCTCGAATCAGTCCCCCCCTTGTATTTTTAAAGATGTGCCCAAATCAGTCACCCCCCCTTGTATTTTTAAAGATGTGCCCAAATCAGTTTCCCCCCCTTGTATTTTTAAAGATGAGCTCGAATCAGTTATCCCCTTTGTATTTTTAAAGATGTGCCCAAATCAGTTTCTCCCCTTGTATTTTTAAAGATGAGCTCGAATCAGTTACCCCCCTTTGTATTTTTAAAGATGTGCCCAAATCAGTTTCCCCCCTTGTATTTTTAAAGATGAGCTCGAATCATTTTCCCCCCTTGTATTTTTAAAGATGTGCCCAATCAGTTTCCCCTTGTATTTTTAAAGATGAGCTCGAATCAGTTTTCCCCTTTGTATTTTTAACACACATCTTATTAATCAGTTCAGGTTATACACATATGAACTATTTTCGCTGATAGGCCTATGTTTGGGGAGGTATAGTTTATAGGAAGTGTACCCACATTTGCGTGGAGGTAGACTGTAAAAATATATAAAGAAACCCACCCTCAGTACAATCTACCGGGATTCGAACCCTAATTTACCCGTCATTGGCGTCACAGATCATTGTGAGAGTAACGCCTTATATAATTCGACCACCTAAGTTGGCTAGACCTGTATTTAATTAACAGGGATCCGTTTCGGTGGCCGTATGGACTAACGCGCTACTCTCGTGATGGACTGGACCACCGGGAGATTGGTTTTCGACCCTGGTCGGGTACACTCAGGGTGTTTACAAAATGGTTTTTCACTCTCCATCCACCCAAATGTGGGTGAGGTTCTTTTAAATTAAACCTTCTTAGTTCCTAAAACCACTGGTGTAATTAGTACATAGTATAATCATAACGGGTAGTAAGACGCGATGATAAACAAAAAATTAACAGAGTAAACGAAGATTGAGAGATAATTTGCCCAATTTTTTTGCGTACACTTATGAGTAGACACAACTGAAAAATCACGTCACTTCAATCAGTTAAAATGACGTCATATTAGTGTGATGCGTATGAATACATATAATTGGTTGTACTCCAATTAGCGATCAACTCCATGGTGTGAGTAAACAGATCGAGCAGCCACCACCGTTATCGATGTTAGTGCCAACATATTTGGATAGAGGGTGTCATGTGGTCAGCACAACGAGTTTCCCTTGCCACTAATCTCATTTTTTTTTAACCGGAGCCGCTACTTCTTTATTCAAGTATAGTAGCCCCATGGCTTCTTTGGTGCTGAAAGCTAAAAGCTTTGAAAAGCTATCAGACCAAATAATGTATCCCTACGCCAAACCATATGATCTGCAAAAACATGTGTTTAGCAACTGTCACTTCTAACAGTCAACATTTAGGTATATAACTAAATGTTGACTGTCATAAGTCAGCTGTGAGCTGTCAGTCAGCACCAAAGAAGCCACGGGGCTACTGTAGCTCCTCATTTGCCCTTGCGTGGCTGAGTTTGACCCCTGTTCCAGACACACTGCTTTGCTGATAAATTTTGTAAGAGCCGGGAATCGAACCCGGAACCTTTGTTTAATATATACTTCATGTTAGTGTGTTATATGTTATATATAAGGACTGTGCTCCTTTTATTTATCTTCCCTATTCCTCGAAATCGAATTGTTTTGTTTATTTCTAGATGTATACTATTGTTTTATTTTGATTGTTCTTAGTATCGTTTTGTCAGTAAAACTAAGGGGGGAAAAAAGGCAATTTTTTGTTTAACGTTTTCTCTCTCTCACACAATATTAAATACGTTCTTTGTATTAGATAATAAAACTTGCCCTTCGCGTTTTTATGACTTTTAACTTTCATTTATATCACTATAAAAATATGAATTAAAATAACACACGTCTACAAGTGGAGATTTTTTAAAAAATATATTAAAGTTAGTTGTAGTTTCAAAAAAGCTAATACTAACTTCCCTTACACCTTTATTCCATTATTTTAAAAACAAAACAGTTGACTCTATCAAATAAAACCAACTTTTGAATATTTTTCTACATCCATAGAGGTTTTGTATTCCATTAAATCCAAAATGTTACTAACATTAAATATGACGTGTGTGGTATATTTTTAAAACATACTTTAAAGTTTCTATGGAGGTAATTATTAGGTACAAATATTTTGTTTTGGAAAGCACCAAGAAATAATCTTACTTTAATTTATCTGCTCGCATATAATTTTTTTTATAAATATTTATTTTATTTTTCATTTTAAGTGGAGATTTAACTTATAAAAAATATCATTGACTTTGAAAGTAGATTCTTCACATGGATGGGTCAATTAAGGAACTAAGGATGTTTTAGTGGTGTCACCATGATTCTTAGCAACAGTTTGCTTCTTGTTTATTGACAGTGACAGCTTTGCGGAACTGCAGCACCCCCTATTTACACTTGATATTATCGATAACATTTAATATAATGAGTCCTTTTTTATTTAATTCTTTATTTATTTTTGTAGTACAATATATATTACTTAAGCTTAATGTCAGTACTTCAGTTGCCATCACCCAGTTTATGAAAAAGATACAAAAATCTCTGTATGGAACTGTGCGCTTCACAGTGCCAGCGACGTGGGGTTTTTCTGTTGTGTGCATGCGCACATAGGAGGGGGTGGGGAGTAAGGCGGGGCTGCCAAGTAGAGAGAGAGCACTGTTGCTCTCGCAGTGACAGCTTTGGCGTGATGTTTTAAGGAAGTTTTTTTTTACTCAGCGTGTGTTGTGCTTAAAAACCGTGTACTATATTCTTGAATGTGATAAAGTTTAGAAGAGTGTAGAATTAGATTACTATTCTGCTACCAACTATTCTATTTGATTCATTTTTTTTCGGTTCTTTTATTTAACAGAAAGACTAAATGCGCTTGCAGTACTTTCAATTGAGAAAAATTTCCTCAATTGTCATCCAGAGATCAAGGAGAAAATTATTGAACTTTTTACTCAAATTAAATCAAGAAGAATGAATTTAATTCTTAAATGACTAGATCAAGCTTGAACTGTAACAATTTAAGTTAAAGTGAGTAAAAAAGTTGTTTTTTTTTGTTAAGATTTTATTAAGTTCCTGAATAAATTTTCTGGAGCAGCATCTCCACTAATTTTAGCTACGAGCTGCCACTGTTTATTGAATATAGAAAAAAAGATAAAATAGACAAGGCACATTTTAAGTAACATTTTACGGTTCCCAGCTGGTAGTTTGGTTAACTTTCTCAAGGGGAGTTGCCTTTCCCTATACAATCAATGTTAAATTATGGTTCATTTGAGTACATTTTTCTCAGAAATGATAATAGTTAATGAACTGATTTTTTTAATGATTCATCTATATCTATATTCTAGCAATCAAGCGAAGGAGATTTATAAATATCTCAAAAAATATAAATTATTTTAATTTTTTTAGATATGTTAATTTTTTTCTTTCTTATTTTCCAACACATTTCAACATATTTATATAGATGTAAATTCTGTTTATTGTTATATTTAAAAAAATCTCCCTTTAAAATGTGCATAGTTAAATTTACAAAGTAACAACAACAAAATATTATGATATCTTGTATATTTTTTGAAAAAAATGTACCTAAATGAACCATGATTTAACATTGGTTGTATAGGGAAAGGAGACTGCTTAGAATAAATATCCTAACGGTCACCAGAGGCTTGTAGATTAGTCTTAGGTTAGGTTAGGTTAAGACCCACACCGGCTCCTCAACTTTATAATAATTATCATAACATCGTCTCATTACGGGTACGACATGTGGACAGCCTCCCTCTTATGGTGGACCCTGAACAGCGATCTGTGTTACAAAGGCGGTGAATTGTCTACACGCAAGTCAACCGAAACTGGGGGGAGATATTCCTCCAGGTCGTATATGCCATACGCTTGAAAAAAAAAATTGCTTTTTTAAAACACCTTTTTTTTATTTATTTATCCGTGTTTGAGCAACATCCTTCATAGCCCAGTTGGTAAAAAGATTAGCCGGTATTAATGTGCCAGTACACCCAACTGAGATTCTAACTTTGATCTCCACGTCATCGGCAGTCTAGTCTACCACGAGAGTAGCGCGTTAGACCATACAGTCACCGTGGTGGGTTCCTAAACTGTTGTTTCTATGAAAAATGGTCTATACTTTTTACATCATGTATATTATAATAATAATATTTAGCACCGTGTCTTACTACCTGTTCGGGTTAACCGATTTAAGTACTAAGTACGCTAATGGATTAGGAATAGGGAAGGTTGAATTAGAGGAAGTGAACCCGCATTTGCGTGGAGGGAGAGTGGAAAAACATTTCGGAAAAACCACCCCCAGTTCACCCGACCGAGATTCGAACCTCGATCTCCCCGTCCTCAGCAGTCGAGCTCAACACGACTAGCGCGTTAGCCAACTACTCCACCGAGGCGGGTATCATGTATATTAACAATTTACTCTTAAGGCAGAAATTTTCAACCATTTTACAACTCACGGCACACTGAACATGACACTAAAATAATCATCAAGGCACACCACACGTTTTTAAATAAGATACTTTATTAATAAAAGTACTAGTAAGAATATTGTGTTCAAACTTTAATAATTATGTTATTTTTAAAAAGATAATATTTAACATGAATTTAAAATGATGTATATTTTAGTCCTCAAAATTTTTCTCGCTTATTTTATATTTTATCTTCCCCCAAACTCCTGTGTCACACTGGTTGAGAAACTCTGCTCTCGGAGTAGGAATATGGAGGTTCATATTGAGAAAATACATTCCCACATTAATGGGGAAAGAGAAGGATTAATCACTCGCATGTGTAATATGTAAAAAAAAACCTTCAGTGGTCAAACAAGCTTAAAGCGTCAAGTTTTCTGCTAGAGTGGTCTGCTGAAGACAGGTAGATTGAAGTTCTAATCCCGGTCGGATATACTGAGGTTTTGTTTCCTAAAATGTTTCCCCACTATCCTTCCAAGCAAATGCTAGTATATTACCTCTAAAACTCTTCCTTTCTCGTCCCTACCCCATTATAGCAGTTATATATGCGTATAACCTGAACAGGTGGTAAGATAAGGTCTTAAAAAGAAATTTAAAAAAAAATTATCACCCAAGTGCTACGAGTCGATACTCTAATCTTGACTTTTACATCGATGTACAGTACATCCGGTATATCGAGAGTGACGCCTCAAACCGTGAGATCAGCAATACGGGTCATCTGGTGAGCGGGTCCCCCCCCCCCCCCTCACTTTCTCCGCGTTTCACGAGTCTTACTACCCTTCTGGAATAGCCGCATATTTACATAAATAAGGTAGAGTTACTGAAGAATGATTTAATCATAAGCTTACCCGCATTTGCTTGGAATGCGTGACGAATAGGCACTTAGGAAAGAGCTCCCGCATTACACCCATACGGGATTCAAACACCAACCTCCACGTTGAAGACAGACCTGACAAGCCGAGACTTGCGCCTTTGTACGTATTCATAATTAATATCGCTACTATCTTATAGAATAATAATAACACATAAATATTATTTTTAGCACCGCATCTTACTACATGTATCTATGTACTAGTTATACTAACGGTTTAAGGACTAAGAGGGTTTGATTGAGAGAAAATGCATCCTCATTTGCGTGAAAGAAGAGTGGAAAACCATTAATGAAAAAACTCCCCAAGTGCTCCCAACCGGGATCCAACCCCAATCTCCCCGTATTCGGCAGTCTAGTCTAACACTAAAGTAGCGCGTTGGACCACGTGGCCACCGAAGCGGGTAACACGTATTACTTTCAACGTTTCACGCATACTATTAAGCTCAACAAACCATATGTTTCAAAATAGATATCCCTTCAATACTAAAATAGTTTCTCTTCATTATGTTTATTTGCAGAATACGTTTTACACTATAACTTGGAAATGGAAACACGACCTCTTTAATCTCAACACCAATTAAAATCTAAGTTTGTTTATGTAACAACTTTGCCAGACGGCCACAAAAATGGCGCAGCATACAATGCGCAGCATCATTCATGAGCTAATATGTGACTAGATCAGTAGTGGCATCTAGCGAACAAAATATAAAATAGAGACGATCGACCCATCACGAATATGTTTGCACGATATATATATATAGTTTTAACACCACGTCTAAGTGCTCGTTCGGGTTTTAAACATACATTAAATTAATTACACTTATAGAACGAAGTTGGAGGAATTTGAATTGTAGAAGAAATGTGCTCACAGAGTGTGGTAAACATACTTACTTTGTGGCATTAGGAGCTTGAAAGCTCATTGCCACTTACAAAAGGACACCACCTATCCCTTCCTAGTTTGAGCTAGCTATATCCAGTCCACCTCATAACACCCTATCCCTATCTTGAGTTAGTTATATCCAGTCCACCTCATTACACCACCCTATCTATTGAGTTAGTTATATCCAGTCCACCTCATTACACCCTATCCCTATCTTGAGTTAGTTATATCCAGTCCACCTCATTACACTCAATCACTATCTTGAGCTAGTTCTATCATTTATATATATTTATATATTCCTCATAGATATTTAAGCTCTCATAGAATATTTGTCAAGAGCATGGTGGAATTTGTACAAAAATGTAACTCTTTAATTTAAAAAATGTTTCTGTTTGAATATCGTGATATGTTAAGGACATATATTAAAGTACTGTCAAATTTAATGTATGCATAAAATTAAAATAAACATACGTATGAACGAAATATTTGACTCATTTATTCCTAAAACAGTTTTAGTTATAAAAACGGAAAAAATGAAACCTCAAATCGTATTACTTTCCAAACCCACTTTAAGGGTCCGAATAATATCATAAGACTTTAATAGACTTTTTGACGACTCCAATAATAATAATGATTGGTTCGAAACTGGGTCGTCTAATGGATGATCGCATGAGAATGAGTCACTCTCTCACAGCGTCGCGGCGCCTAGTTCACGAGGAGCCACATGGCGCCAGTAATATACTGCGGGTACTAGGTAGACGCCGCGGCGCCCAGACACGAGTTGGTGGCAGGTGGGGGAGGAAAGGGGGTGTAATGCCCCCACTGGATCAAATCATGGGTGGTTTTGTACCGCAGTCTTGCATGTTTCGTAATGATTGGTTTGAACGTCTTGGGTGAGGGTTTTCCCCGAGGTGACGTTCGTTAGGAATTATGGATGGCTGAGCTAAGTCAGAGCGAAAAACTTTAGTAAAAGCTTATGTTCATTTATTTCAGGTATTTAATGTGCACTTTCTAAAACAACTGGCTATATCAGCATACGGGTTATAGCTAAATTAAATCTAGAACAGATAGAACACCCAGCCCACTTAGTTAATTCATCACTGTGAAAGGAGATATCCACATTTTATGATTGATAGATTATTCATGCATGTCAGGAATAAAACCCGAGACCCTTAGCTCGGTAGGCAGACACGCTATTGACTAAGCTAAAATGTTGGAACATAATAATATTCAAAAGAGTACAAATCTAATAGCTTATTTATTCAAAATCAAATTAAAACCTAAATAGATTTTGTTTAATTAACTAAACTATAAACTTTATTCTGTGATACCCGTTTTTCAAAGTCATATTATAGTTTTATAGTTACTTTTCATTACACCTACATTCTTAATGGAATAAAGGCAAGCCAGTTTCCCAATTTCCGATCACCATGGTCCGGATTTTGATGGCATATAGTCTTTTGTTTTTGGTAAATCACAGACAATACACATACGCGTATAAATTATTTTTATGATCCTTTAGTTTTGGTAACATTTTTATAGGATATTATTTAGTTGTTATTTGTCATTTTGGAAGTCTTACACGATATTTTCTTGATATGCGTCGTTTTCGAGTAATTTTCATACATTTATCCTGAGTAAGCACGTTTTAAAATAACATCGATATTTATAACATATTATACGTTCGTTCCTGGCGAGACTGCAGATAGGCTGGAAAGGGTAACATTGGGAGGGGGTAGTAGCTATTACTTGCCAGGGAGATATTTTTATTCATATTTATATTCTACAAGTGAAGCGACGTTTCTACTTATCAGCTGAAGTGTCTCATCAAGGTTACAAAACAAGAGAATTGGGTAGGTCATAAGGTGTCAAATAATAATAGAATATGCAAGTCAACATTAAGTTTAATTAACAGCAATCTTAACAACAAATACAGGCAAGTGTTATTATGACCACGACGAAAAACGAATTGGCGACCGTTAGCAGAGAGACGCTAGACTTTGCGTCAAAAGTTATTATGGCTGACCATTTTGCGAGAGCAAATATTTTCCTAGTAGATTGACGCTATGTTGCGCAGACATTTGACTTGTCCTTTGGTTTGCGTTACGAGGTTATGTTTGTTAGGTCTTGTAATTTATTAGGTGTTTTGTGTTACCTGATTTAAACTTGCCATCTCATTAGCTCAATATAATAATCCCAAAAGGTTGTTGTGCGTGTTTCACATAATCTAACTTTAAAATAGACCTATATTATAATGTAGGACAAGAGTGGGGATAGTACGCTTACACTGAATATTAAAAAAATATTTTCTTTGAAATAGAATCTATAAAAATGCATTAGTACTTACTTATAATTGGGACATTCCAATACTAAGATTAAATGTTTGTAGGTTTTATAGTAGATGGAGGTTAGTTAGTCTTCAACATATTTGGGGTGTTAGTAGTATGTTCACCCACCACGTGGGGCCACATTGACAAAGACATTAGTCTAATTTTCCAATGGTGGGGGGTTGGGATTTGAATCCTATCTGGGTGTGATGGGTGATTGTATTTTTATAAATGTTTTCCCACTCTCCTGCTACAAAATTTCGAATTCTACAACCAACCTTTATCATTTAAATATACCCTATTAGGGTAAAACACATGGACGGACCACTTGACCAGATAATAAAAAGGTAGGCCTAATCTGTTTAAGATGCCTCAACAAAACTTTATTAACGTAAGCCAGTAATTACCTACTATCCACATTAATCTGAGTTGTAGGCTTATGAAATATTGCAGCCAAGACTGGATAACCAAACTAGACCCTAGCTTAATGTTTACATGTGGTTTGGTTTAGGCCTAGGTTTTTTAATCATAAACGATTTACTAAATTTATCTGAAACTGATAGTAGTTAGACCTAGTTATCCTGAAGTGAATAAATTGCAAACAGCTCATTATAAAGAAATATAATATCCTTATATTCTTAATCACTTAACTAAAGTCTCAATAATTCCCTTTTAACAAAAGATGCATTTTTATTATTTTTAACCATCCAAACCACCCTCTAGATCATTTTATTGTTAACTTAGTAGGCCGACTGGGTATAAATTCCCACAGTTTTGACATTAAGTTGTTCAAAATATTCAGTGTAAACACTATTTTTTTGGGAGTTCTTGAACGCTTTCATCAACTTTAAATAACTAGTTTTTATTTTCTATAGTCTTCACACAACATATTACTCTTGTTCCAGTATCAATACAAAAATACGAAGAATAAAACATTGGGTCGTAAAGCATACATATTACAAAAAACATTGCTTCTTTATTGGCCAAAGTTTCATATTAGTTCATTTCCCCATGTGACATTATATTTGAATGCATAATACACATGATTTTTTGAATAAAATATGTTGTGTGTATTGAATAGTGTAGGCCTGTTTTTTTTTTTTTTTTCATTTCAAACCGTAGGCAAACAAAACTATGCAAGAGATTTATTAAATAGGTTAAATCTTTCTTGCAAATAACGTGACATGTGATCAGCTGTTTGTGAAAATATAAACATATGAATAATGCTCAGTCATCAATGCCAGCATTCTCGAAAACAATTACCTAATTTCTAGCCTCTAACGGCCTAAAAGGTAATATTCTTTCGGAAAGTGTTGCCAATTGTTGACGCAAACCGATTTTATTCTGTGTGTTGACGCTAGAAGCAAAGTCGAAGCTAAAACTAGCGGACGATACAAAGTGTGGTGGTCATAATGACCCAAACGCTATCTTTTCCTCGATGGTGAAGCTAACTAGTGTTAGCAAATAACTTTGCGTCGAATGGTCATAATAGCCCTGCGGTGCTTAGGCTACCCGTGTTGCTCATACACCGCCAGTCCCGTCCAATGGAGTGGTATGTAACACAATTATGTTGGTTTTATTTCATGTTGTATTTAATCATCAATTCAAACCGGTGCAATTGTATGGGCTTGGACTAATAGCCAGCTACACAAGATACAGGAGTTTAATTGTTATATAGGCCCTTAATTGCATATATATGTTAGGTTTACATTTGTAAAGTGCATGTTTGATTTATTCATTTGTATTCATTACAAGTTTTTGGTCATACTTTTAGGTAATATTTTTTGTAAATTTATAGTGATCTTTGATTATTTCTAGGCGATTTTTATATATATATTGCAAATAGGTCACCTGGTGGTCTAGGGGTAAGGTGATAGACCTCTGTGCTGGGGTTTCGGGGTTCAATCCTCGGTCCCGGCACAGATTTATCTGATTATCAAACTCTTCCTTCACCTCTGACAAGGCGTGTATTAATCACAACTTGTGAATGTGGGGAATGCCAGGCCTCCACCGTGGTTCGGATTCCACGTTAAACTGTAGGTCCTCCATTTCAACTCACAATCACCCTACCATTACACATTAGGGGTAAGTGCGTATAACCCGAATGGTAGTAAGATGTGGTGCTAATGATGGTTTTTGCAATTAAGGTCCGGCCCAGCTTATCAATTAGCAGAAATCTAATATCATGCCAAATAGGCCTTTACCCCTCTTAGATTAGCCCACCATTCCCAGAGATAGTTCAAACCACTCTGGGAGTCATTGATCTAACGCGTCACTCGCGTAATAGATTGAATGACTGACTGACTGACTGATTGATAGTGGTGGGGAGATCGTGGATCAAATCTCATTATGGTGTATGTATATATTTTATGGGCTGTAAATGAGAATGGTTTAATTTAGCTTAAATGTACACACATTTGCTTAGAGGGAATGTCATTTATGAAATAAAACCCTTCAAATTATTTGGACGGGATTTAAAACCCCATTTTCCCTTCATTATAATATGATACCGTTTTTTTTAAAGTTGACCTTCAAATAACCTTTAAGACATCTAACAAATCAAAAATAGCTAATGCTGTTTTTTCCCCCCTCAAAAACTTTTTTTTTTGTACGAAACAATTTTTTTTCCATAAGTCTTCATTTTCGGGGTATTCAAGTGTATAAATTTAAATGAATCACCCTGTATATAATACTTTAGTCACTAAGTTCCATCCGACACCTTATCTCAGTCGGTAGCTTGTCTCTCTACTGAGCTAAGGGTGCCGGGTTCGATTCCCGGAGTTGCTGAAAAATTTATTATTGGTGTGAAATGTGGGTTTACCGGTGACTGGATGCTGTGCTTGTCCTAGTCTTAAGTTATATTATAAGTCATATGAAGCTACGACAGGGCTACCAAGCTGGTGGGGAAGATATATGGCTTTAACATAAAAGTGAACCAGGTCACTAAGTTGCATTATAAACCGTTTTATTTTTAATATGAATTGCGAGCAGTACGTTATGTTATATTCACTATTAGCAATGCCATGAATATAAACCCAGCTTTTACTAGATATTATTTCCCTCTGCTGATGTATTTCTCGTCATTGATTCTGACATTTCATCCCTATGTTTGTTGTTTGTTGTTTGTTGTTTGCCGTTTACTCTCTGTCCCTTGGATTCCCCCAGGTGAGTGTTTGCATGGGGGTACCCGGCTAAACGAGCCCCATCGTATTTATTCTCTTTGTGTCCCACTTTTGTGAACAGAGACTGTACACCTGGAGAAATGAATCTACGGCAGGCAGTCTGTGCATATGTTGGGGATGTAGGGGACGCGAGAAAAGGTAAGTGTTTTTTGCGGTTTTTATTTTAAAACTTTTTTTTAATTAAAATAAATCAATTATTGCTTCAGTCCAAAGAGAATTTAATTTTCTACGCATGATATCAATAATTCTTGAATATCCGTCATGAGCATAGTGGCTTTAGATGACATACTTTATAAATAAATATAAAAAGTTGTCATTAAATTCCAGGACATCCTTGACAGATATTCAACAAATTGTTGAGGTCACCATGTGAAGAAAGTTAAACTAAATGTTTGTACTAAAACAATATTTTATTTATTTTGGACAAATAATTTTGCTACAAAAATGCAAAATCATTGGCCTTTTCTCGCATCCCCTTCAACATCACCTTAAACCCGCCTCGGTGGCGTAGTTGGCCAACGCGCTAGTCATGTTGAGCTCGACTGCTGAGGACGGGGAGATCGAGGTTCGAATCTCGGTCGGGTGAACTGGGGGTGGTTTTTTCTAAATGGTTTTCCACTCTTCTTCCACGCAAATGCGGGTTCACTTCCTCTAATTCAACCTTCCCAATTCCTGGTCCATTAGCGTAGTTAGTACCTAGAGCGTATAACCCTAACGGGTAGTAAGACGCGGTGCTAAATAATAATAATAATAATAATAACTACATCACCTTAACATTGTTAAAGGTGAGCTGGTGGTCTAAGGGTAAGGTGTCTGACTTCTGTCCTGGGGTCCGGGGTTCAATCCTCGGTCCCGGCACAGATTTATCTGATTTCCAGACCCTTCCTTCACCTCTGACAAGACATCTTGTGAATGTGGGGAATGCCAGGCCTCCACCGTGGTTCGGATCCCACGTTAAACTGTAGGTCCTTCATTTCATCTCACAATCACCTTACCATTACACATTAGCGTAAGTGCGTATAACCCGAACGGGTAGTAAGACGCGGTGCTAGTAATAATAATAAAATAATAATAATAATAATAATAATATAGTTGAAGATGTGTCCTTTCTTTAGTCAAATGCTAGACTAGTATCTTATTTTCTAATATAAACAGAAATTTGTATCATAAAAACTAATTTAATATAAAACTAAAGAAACAAAATAAAACTAAATACTGGAAAGTGAAGGCATGGCACTCACATCGGGAGGCATGCGGTCTAGGTGGTGATACTCGCCTAATTTAGTTTACTGCTGACGTGTAGATTGAGGCTTGAATCCTGACCAGGTGAACTAAAGGTGCATTTCCCTAAATAATTTTACACTCTTCCTTCAGGTGAATGTAGGTACATTTCCTCTAAATTTTACCCAAATCCATCAATGTAAATATTTTTTTTTTAGCGCAGCATCTTACTACCCTTTCAGATTATACGATTATTTAGTAATTTCGCTAAAAGTTTTAGGGATTGGGAAGGCTATATTTATAGGAAGTATACTCACATTTGCAAGGAGGGAAAGTGGAAAATAATTTAGGGGAAACCACCCTCTATACACCCGAACGAAATTTGAGCCTCGATATCCCTGTAATCGGCAGTCTGGTCTACTCAGAGAGTAGCGCGTTAGACCACGCGGCCATCGAAACGGGTATTTAAATAGTATTAGTCACCATTAATACTGTGAAGAATTAACTTCAATTTTTTTACATCTTGAAACTTTGTATTTGGAGTTGAATCTGCTATAATTTAATCTGCCCCTATCCGTTTTGGACAAGTATTAACTAGAATTTTAAAAACAATATCCATTATAAAAAGTCCAAGCATAGCAGACAAGGTATTTATGTTTACAACTCCAAATTTTAACATTGAAAATGGTTTCTAAATGTCGTGTTCTATACAATGAGTTGTTGAAAATAAATCTTATACAATTTAGGGTGACACAATAAATCGTGTTGTTTTTACTGGTCTTAAAACCCTTTGACTATGCCAATCACTGCTATGAACTGTTGCTTGAATAGTATAAACAAGTGACTGCGGCAAACCGAAAGAGCTATTGCGAGTCTTTCTACTTGACTGTAATGATACAGGACACCACGTTAAATAACCTTAAAATCTTTTGGTGGCAACAATTTTGTTTTAGATCTGTCCGTATCTTAGCAACGAACGTTAAAAGTAAATATAAATCAGTCATTGCTTACCTATTTATATTTTATTTTCGTTTTAAACAGAAAACTTTATTTCATTACATTGGTGAGTTAAATATTCTGTTCTTTCGGAATGGCGGACATTGCTGGGTTATTTAAAGACAAGTCTTTCTTGCTCAAATTCGTCGCATGGATCCTGTCGTTCGTGGGCCTCGTGATCCTCTGCGCCTGGGGTATCGGAGGTAGCACTACTTATTTCGAACACATGTTGGTGTACGTCGCCATCCCCGGTTACTTCTACATCCTCCTGGGTATACTTCTCACCTACCTCTTCGACACTCCTCACAAATTCTTGGAATTATTCTTCCTTATCGGTGGGGCCATACTGAATATTGCCGCTGGTATTGTGCTCCTCGTCGAGTTTTTAGACATGCAAGACCCTCCTATACGGCTCTTGGTGCTGGCCATCGTCACAATCATCGCTGGCATCTTGATGGCGATTGAAGTTTTTTTTATATTCAAAAAATAGAAGTTGTCATCCTTGACAAAAAAAGAAAAATTGTTTTAACTATGCGTTGAAAGAACTTATGTGTAATGTGTATTTAAAAATGATATTTTAAATTTTAATCAATGTAATCGTTTATTTGTTTGTTTATTATAACATCTAAAATATGTGAATACATGGTTTACTTAATTATAAAATTAATTATTAAGCTATAAAAAATTTGAATGTTCTGATGTGTTTGAATGAACTGCTTTCAGAGCTAATTCGAAACCACGTATATCTTTAATGGAACTAATTGAAACTATTTTTATTCCAGCCCCTAAATTAGTACAACTAATTGATTCAGATTTATAAACCTGGTATCCCTTTGATTCTATATGCTCCTTGTATTAGTAAATTAAAATGTCAGCCATATTGTCTCATCGCTTCGTCTCGGAACATTAAATATGAATCAAACATCCAAATTCCTGTACTAGTACTAGAAGCTATTCAAATGAATGAGCTTAAGATTTTGTAGGCATCATTTGATTTGATTTAGCTATTGACGCAAATACCAACATCGACTTGGGGCATGTATTGTAAGAAACAGATGAGAAACGGATGAATCGCAGCCCACTGTTGTGTTTGTTTTTAGACGCTCTAAAATCAAACCTCGCCCCAAATTCGAATCAAAACACGCCTTAAAGTCATAAATTCAGCACCACCACTGGCAAGTTTTGTGTTGTTGTCACTTTATGGGATTGATTCTTGTAATCTCAGTTTTTAATTCTAACCAGGGGTATTGTAGTTTGAATTCAATAAGAAAGAGATTTCTTCTATATTATATTCAGGTGAATACTTTTTTTTAGCACCTCATATTACTACCCGTTTGGATTTTATGCTTGTGTACCTAATTACACTAATGTGTTAGGGATTAGTAAGTGGAATTTAGATAATGTGTATCCACATCAACTGCTGACAAGGAAATTGAGTTTGGAACTGAAGAAGAAACTGATGAAATGCTACATTTGGAGTAATGCGATATATGAAGCAGAAACTTGGACTCTCAGGAAGATGGAACAGAAATACTTGTTGAGCTTTGAAATTTGGTGCTGGAGAAGACTTGAGAAGATCAGGTGGACATACAGGGTGACAAATGAGGAAGTTCTAAGAAGAGTGGGTGAGAATATAACTATTTTGGATGTGATTCTTCAGTGCATAGTAAACTGGATTGGAATCATCTTTAGGAGGAACTGTCTTCTATGCGTCTTAGAAGGAAATGTTGAGGGAAAGAGGAGATTAGTAAGAAGGATTAAAATATTGGATGACTTGAAGGAAAGAAGAAAATTCCCGGAGCTGAAGGAGAAAGCAGAGAACAGGGTGCTTTGGTGGTCTGAGTTTACTTCAAAAGGAATGGACGTGTCGTAAGACAGAACACCTCATAATAATAAACCCACATTTGCAGAGAGAGAGAAAGAAATAGTAGAAAATTGTTTAGGTTATTTTGAAATATTTGATTGTTTGAACCCACTATGATTGCCCATCAAATTTATATTCAAATCAATGGTAAAAAAATGACATTTAATTCGAATTTTAGGAGGTAATATTTGTATAATTCGTAGCCTATTTATTGTTAATTTGATCGAGTTGTTACTCAATTAAAACCTAGCCTAACGATCTTTATTACCACCTTCCCCCATTTGCAGAGCGTGTAAAATAAAGTTGGATATAACCTATCTACACATATGAGAAAGCGGGGAATCACCCAACAACGGGGAGCGGGTTGCCTAAAATAGGGGCTGTGTTGGCTCGGTCTTTGTCAATTACGATTTATGTCTGCAATTTTCGAATTCTAATTTTTCCAAGTTTTTTTTTAATTTCGTGTTTGAATTTTGGTTTTGGTTTATGTACATATCTATTTATTGTGTCTCTTTGTTCTATTTAGAGTATATAATATTTGTATGTTAATATGTACCATATTTTGATGTTATTAATGGTTTGAATTTAGGATATTTCAAATCTTTTAAAATATCCCTTGGATTTATAATTTAAAAGGTTTTATCATATTGTTAATAGATGTTTGGTTTTATCAACACAATAACTTAGATCTGTGTACAGTTTGTAAAGTTTTTCTAAATCGGTTCCTGATAAAGCTTGTCAAAATAGCTTTACATAATTGTTATAGGTTATCTAAAGTAGGAGTGATAGTAACTGAAAACTCAAAAAAGTTACTATATCTACTTTCATGTATCCATTCGCCAATCCATATGGTCTACAATACAATAATTGTATTGAGCTGCTGTCACTTCTAGCAATCAAAACCTTCATGGCAAACAATTATTTTTATTTTTATTTTAAGCAATTTTACATTATTTGTATTTGAACTTGTGAGAATAGCCATTTCTTTTTCTTTCTTTTACACTAAATTATTCTTTCTTTATTCTCAGTCCATTATTGTGAATATGTGGATTGTTTTAACAAAACGTTATGCACAAACGAAAATTACGTTTATCAAGTTTTACACTTCTCATCCCCGCCCAAATTATAAAATTTTTGTATTCATCATCATTGAATTTAAATCCTCAGATTAAGGTCCAGTTCTTAAGTTGACTATCAAACACCTCAATACAATTTTAGTACATTTCTCACTGAGGTCAAACAAATTATTATTTACTAGGCCTACACGTGGCATTAAAAAAACATTTTTATACATCTAGCATCAGGAGATTAACAACTTTTTTTGTTGTTGATGCCTTTTTACTATTCATTTAAAATGTCCTCAGATTACCTGCATTGGTGTGTACGTAGTCTAGGGTGTGTATTTAATCTGTTCTGGTTTGTCGTGGACGGAGAGATCTGGGTTCAAATATCATCCTAGTATACTAATGTTTTAGGTTTTGCTTCCTAAATGAATTTTCATATATCTCCGGCGTAAACAAAAGTATAGGCCTATTTCGTATATACTTCTTCTCCGTCCTCATCCCATTAGAATAAAATAAAACTATAACCCGAACGGATAATAAGACGTGGTGCAGAGAAAAACAAATGAATCTATAGAGAGGAGTGAATTATTATGAAAATATACCCGCCTCGGTGGCGTAGTTGTCTAACGCGCTAGTCGTGTTGAGCTCGACTACTGAGGATGGGGAGATCGAGGTTCGAATCTTGGCCGGGTGAACTGGGGGTGGTTTTTCCTAAATGGTTTTCCACTCTTCCTCCACGCAAATGTGGGTTCACTTCCTCTAATTCAACCTTCCCAATTCCTAATCCATTAGCGTAATTAGTACTTAAAGCGTATAACCCGAACGGGTAGTAAGACGTGGTGCTAAATAAAAATTATGAAAATGATTGGAACACGCCCCTTTCTTCCCTCAGCCAGTACTAGGTCGATATTTAAGCCTTGACCTTCCCGTAAAAGATAATCAAATTTATTGACGCCTTACAATGCGTGACCACTGGGGAAATTAAGGCAGTGGAAATGTTATAGTAGTTCCTTCTATGGTATTTTTCTATCTTGGTTAATCCTTTAAAATATGTATAGGGTTATTCTATATTTACAAATATTGAATGAATTTAATTTTTTTTTTTTTCACTAGCCACTGCCTAAAAACGTTGCGCAGCAAATTGTCGCTGCGGGAGATGATGTGATATCTATGGAGGAGGGGGTAGTAATGGGTTAGGGGGGAGCGAAGAGAGGGGATGAAGTGGGTGTACAAGGACGATTGTTCTATGTCACGCAGCGCCATACGGGGCGGGCAGGGGAACTTAACCGGGACGCTAGCCGTCGCGCCGGCCTGGCGTCCGTCCCACGGCCTCGGGAATCCTACACTCTGTTGCTAGGGAAATAAACATTTTCTACTCCCCCTCCCCTTAACTCTTACATCCCCCTGAAAAAAAAACACACAAAGTAACTAAATGTCTAGACTTGAAAACTAGCTTTACTACCAATACCGAGCCACAGCCGACCCGTTTAACTTATTATCACTTGTGTAATGATGAAGTTTACTGATTTGCCGCATCGTCAAATGGGGTTTTAAGTACTGATTTATATGCCAACCACATGAGTTCAATGTATATGATTTAAATAATAAGTTCTACATCAGCAAGGGTGACCTGGCGGTCTAGGGGTAAGGTGTCAAACTTCTGTTCTGAGGGTCCGGGGTTCAATCCGCGGTACCGGCACAGATTTATCTGATTGCCAAACCCTTCCTTCATCTCTGACAAGACGTGTATTAATCACAACTTGTGAATGTGAGAAATGCCAGGCCTCCACCATGGTTCGGATCCCACGTTAAACTGTAGGACCTCCATTTTCATCTCACAATCACCCTACCATTACACATTAGCGTAAGTGCGTATAACCCGAACGGGTAGTAAGACGCGGTGCTAATAATAATAATCATTTTTATTTTATTTTGTCAACAAAAAACCTTTTGTTATTAAAACTGCAGACATACTGATGTTAATTCACGCTATCTTCTACCACACCTTAATATGTTTATATTAATTCTCATTTAAATAACTCTGGTTGTTAGTTCTTCTAAATAAATTTAATTATATTACAACCATTATGGATGTATAAGAATTGGGAGATAACGAGCAATAGATAACTAAACAGGATCGCATTAATTACTGAATTTTCCCGCCCTTAACTGCGTTCTCTGAAGTTTCTAGTTCCATTGTGTTGTAAATGTAAATAATATAAAGTATTATGTAAAACATAAAGAGGAGAAAATAAACTACAAATGTTTTGAGATAGCTTAGGATTCTTTTTAAATCCATAGAAACAAATTAACGAATGTATTTTGTTTGTTTTAACTTCAATTGTGGGGTATTTAACTTTAAACATTATAAACTAACTTTTTCAGATATATTCATAGACTACTTTTAAACTAGCTTAAGTCAAAAATATACACAACAACCAGTCCTCCTGACCATCTACTCATCCTTATGTAGTAGAACCGCCCAATCGCATCAATGTTGAGTTTGTTGACCAATAGAGTATTGATACCACTTCTCCTAAACGCGTGAATGAGATCATTTATCATCTTAGCAGTGCCCGTGTTATAGCAATGTTTAAAAATGCTATAGACCGTCGTTAATTCGGAATATTTGAGGATCGACCCAGTCCGGATTTTCGAAAATACAATAGGTTACCTATATAAAAAATATTAAAATCTCAGTGTTATAAAAACTCTGTGTTAAGGTAGAAACATTTTCAATTTATTTAATCGACACATACATTTTTTGTTGTTGATAAATATTACAAACTCTGAAGGAATATAAAAATAATGACAAAAAGTCTCCAATAATTTCTTTAAACATGGGTTGAGGTGCGTAGTTTAGCAGCCATATTTCTGATATTGATATTAAAGTGATTAGATTTGAAAATAAAACTTTTTTTTTTTTGTAATCCGGATTTTTGACGTCTGAATTATTGACGCTCTACTTTACTGTATCTAACATAATTTCTATGTAACGTCACTAGTTTACTGCACTCTCAGAAATGAATATATTTTATTTGTTTCTTTATTAATTTGCTAAGTGGAGTGTTTACTCTAAAATAACAAAACATATTAGGTTTGTTGGCTGTTTTGAAACAGAAACTCCTGATCCGATCCAGATAGGTGTTTCTTTAAATCTTGTTTATATACTTTCTTTAAGTTAATTCTTGTTAATAATACTTATATTAAAGTATTTAAATTGATTTATTGTGATATTATACTTAAGTTTTACACTGCACAAGTTGAAACATGCGATTGCAGGGAACATTTTTGCATGAACTCGATGAAATCGGAACTGTACAACATGTTACAATTGAATATTATATTAATTGAAGTAAATTGATGATATCTTTCATAATATTATTATTATTAGCACCGCGTCTTACTACCCGTTCAGGCTATACGCACTTACGGTAATGTGTAATGGTAGAGTGCTTGTGAGATGAAATGGAGGACCTACAGTTTAACTAGGGATCAGAACCACGTTGGAGGCCTGGCATTCCACACATTCACAAGTTGTGATTAATACACGTTTTGTTAGAGGTGAAGGAAGGGTTTGGCAATCAGATAAATCTGTGCCGGGACCGAGGATTGAACCCCGAAACCCCAGCACAGAAATCTGACACCTTACCCCCTAGACCATCAGGTCAACTTTTCATAATATTAATCCTATGAAAATTTAAACACAAATTTTAATTTATCTTTCAGTTCCCATTAAATCCACTTTTTAACTATAATGTTCAACACTATTGACGGCATAATTTAAAAAATAAGGGTGAGGATTTATTTTAATATATGACCTTGCATTACCGTGGTCAGAATATAATACAGCGACGGTAATACATCATATTTTTTTATAATACTTTAGTATAGTAGGGATGAGTAAGGAAGCAAGTCGAGGTAATATACCCGCATTTGCATTGAAGGAGAGTAGTAAACCCAACTTATATTTGAGCCCGATCTCCCCATCAAAATCAGACCAATCCAACACTAGAGTGACGCCTTAGACTATTCTGCCATGTAAGTGGGTTATATAATATTACTGTATACAAATTTTCAATTGGGTGTTACTACACATTTGGACTTTTACATAAATGTATGATGCTTATGGAATAGGAATTAGGAAAGTATAGTTTTAGAGGAAATGTACTCGCATTGGCGTACAGGGGGATGGGGAAATAATTTAGGAAAATCCATCCTAATTGCACCTAACTGGGATTCTAACCCATATTTTACCGTCACCGACAATCCATTGCAACATGGTAGTGACGCGCTAGACCATGTGACAATGAATCGGGGTATTTACATTCATTATTATTACTACTATAACTATTATTATTATTTATATTATTATTATATGTATTAAAAACAACTCAGTGAATTGTGGCTTATAATAACATATATTTAATTATTTATTTTCTTTGTTTTCTTAGTGTCATAGTAAGTTAAGACATACCTTTTTTTTTTGAAAGAGTTAAATAAAAGGATTTGATTCAAACAAAATTCCACATCTATCTGATAAAACAGTAGAGAAAAAGGGGGCAAAAAAAACTACATTTTGGTTTAATTAAGAAATCTTATTTCGTTTCCTTGGCGCTCATTAAATCCCAAATACTTGCACTGGTAAAGTTTTAACTTTTATTCATCCTTAGGGTTGAGACATGGGGGTGGGGGAGTGGATTTTCTATTGTGACAAGAAGACACAATTTAAGTAAGAAAAGGGAAATGTTTAGTAAAGGGGAATCCATGGAGGCGCCTAATTAAAAACTAGGATCACCAGTTGTACATCCATTACACTTGAATGTACACCCAGTTTCAAAAATTAGTAAACTGTTCTTAAAATGACACAAAGGCAATATCGAAAATATCTTTAATTGTACTATTTTCGTGTTAAAGCTGAACTGCCGAGGATGGGGATATCGAGGTTCAAATCTTGGTCGGGTTAATTGGGGGTGGTTTTTCTAAGTAGTCTTCCAATATCCTTCCAAGCTAATGCTGGTTACTTTATATAAATTCAACTTTTCCAATTCCTAGCCCATCAGCATAATTAGTACTTAAGCTTATAAACCGAAAGGGTAGTAAGACGTGGTGCTAATCTATTTTTTTTATCGTACTTATTCACGAGACTGATTAGTAGTGTTGCCTAGTTTAAAGGGGAAAGTATGTGTGGGTTGTATCTCAAGGCACAAAGTAGTTTTAAATTCTCTTATCTCAAATCTTAGGGGATTTACCCTCACTATACGAGCACGTAATTTTGTTGTTCGCTTGTCTAGAATGCTTTCTTATCTAATGGTATTTTTCTTCTTCCATTTTTACAAACACATAATGCTTAATAATGATCATTGCATAATACTTTTACATTGGTTGGTTCATATATAGCATTGACAATTTTTCCTCTTTTTATATCCATAAGTTTAAAAACACATGTTACAATAGATATTCCCAATATAATTGATTCTTTAATGCTTTCTGTAGGTCATTTTCATTATTAACTCAAGTATCTTGGGTCGTGGATATTAAAAATAATATTATATAAACACTAACACTTGTTTTAGCTATTACTAAAAGCAGCACCCAGCGTTGACCGAGGTAACAACGTAATGCATAGCGTGGCTACCGCAGTAAACTCTTTTCATTGCTTCAAACAGATATTTAAACGAATCTCTTGATTTTATTTCTTCCAACCCAGTTTTTAATAAAGTTTAATAAATCTAACCAATTTTTTTTTTTAAAAAAAGTCCTGCTTTGAGGTGCACATGTTTGGGTACAAGGCACATTTTTAAAATTTCAGCCTTCTTTGCGGGTGTATATCGCGCAATTCTTTTTGACACACAAATTATTCATTTCAAATAATTAATCTCATTTACAGGCAAACTTTGCAGAAATTAATGGAATACAACTTTGCATCTAAAATCCATGAAGGTTAAGTTCTAGACTACAGACGATTACACTGCTGATTTCCCGTAGCTCTCCGTCTTACATTTGGATTGAATAGCAAAGTTATTATATTTGTTAGTTGCATTTATAGCCGCATATAAATACCACATTTATTAACAATGACACCTGGATACGGGAATAGAAGCAGATACCTTTGGTTTAGTACACCAATGTTTTAACCAATGAGCTATTCAGGATAGTTTCTCTGCCTTAAAATATTAGTGAAGAACTACCCTGGGAATGCGTATATTCCTCGATAGCTCTGTGCATTGGCTCACTAAGCCGAAAGAACCAGGTTCGATTCCCGTATTAAAGTATAATTTTTCAATTTAAAGAATGGGATCCGAATTAAGAAGGTATAATATTAGATGCAGAGGAAATGTCAGTCCACCTACATTAGTGTGATGATAAAGAGGGAAAATTACAGTTATAGCTCACGTGTTTAAAAAAAACTTTAAGTGCAGCCGGTGGAGATTTGAACATCCTTGTAAGCACTGGTCCAGTTTATTACAAGTCTGACGAACTAGACCATGTTACCACCACGTTGAGTATTTTAAAGAGCCTATAACTGATATTTACACTTGACTATGTCTTCAAATGGTAAGGGAGTTGGTAAGTATCAGTGATTTAGAGCTAACTATATGTCGGGGCCCAAGTCATCAATCACTCCGGGGCCTTATAAAAACATATTAAAAAAATCTATTTTTTTAATACTTAACTATATTTCTACGGCGAATTCTGAGAGCCCTCGCCTCATGATGTTATGGAAAGGGAGTGTATCAGTATATTAATTAATCCCTTGTAGGGACGAAGAGTGGAAGTGGGTAGTGATGTAAGGAGAGATTAACCCACACTCTGACATTTGGTTTCCACCCTTGAATGCATCATTGGACCACACGTCCTAAACCCACGTGTCATGCATAATATATACAGTAGAGCGTCAATAATTCGTACTAATTGGGGATGGACCCAGTCTGGATTATCGATTTGTACAGATTTTTGAAAATACAATACCTATACCAAAAATAAAAACAAATAAGCATAGATGGGATACTTACAAAAACTCAGTGTTAAGATAAAAACATTTTCAGTTTTTTAAACAACAAATTTACACATTGTTTTTTGTTGCAAAAAGGTGACCTGGTGGTCTAGGGGTAAGGTGTCGGACCTTTGTGCTGGGTCCGGGATTCAATCCTCGGTCCCAGCACAGATTTATCTGATTACCAAACCCTTCCTTCACCTCTGACAAGACGTGTATTGATCACAACTTGTGAATGTGTGGAGTGCCAGGCCTCCACCGTGGTTCGGATTCCACGTTAAACTGTAGGCCCCCTCACCCCCCCCCCTCCCCATTTCATCTCACACTCACCCTACCATTACACATTAGCGTAAGTGCGTAGAAGCTGTATGGGTAGTAAGATGCGGTGATAATAATAATAATATTTGTTGCTAAATATCACAAATTCTGAAGTCAAAAATCAAACAAGGATTGAGATGCGTTTTTTGGTGGCAATGTTTATGATACCACTGAGTTTATTCTTATTAATAATATTTTTAATTGGTGATCTGGATTTTTGGCGTCCGAATTATTGACGCTCTACTATAGGCCTATATCAATTAGTGGACGTAGGAACTGCATAGAGTTCATTCTTTGGAAAAATGTAGTGTTTAATAATATTAGAGGGACATTTGGTGACGTGATAATACCAATATTTTAGTCACGCAATCTTTAAGGTGTCGTCCATAAACCCCGTAACGCTTTTTTTCGTACTTTTTTTTATCTCTCCTATCCCCGCTCCCCATGTAACACCAAGTAGACATTTATCCTGACCTATCCCTCCCTCCAACCTGTGTTACGTAACTCTTTACATCGAGAGTGAATGTCATAATTTCATAGGTGAGTTTTTATAACACTTAGGGCCGGCCTTATGACTCCTGAATAAATATTAATTATGGTCGTTAAATATTGTTATCTGGTCGATAAGTTAAAAGTGCGTCTTATGACCACCAGATAGTATTTATCTGCCAGATAAAATTTATTTATCCATCACATTTTTATCGGGAGGTTTAAGTACCTGATAACTTTTATCTGAAATTTAAAATTGGCGTTGCCGTAGTAACGCGTTGTTTTTCATTAGGTTTCACCTTTCAGGATTTGTTTTTAGGTTAATACCTTATTCACGTGTTTAGTAAGTACAAGCCCAGGTTCTAACTGTATAAAGTTATAACAATCTATTCACAATTTTATATAAACTGATAAGCTATTGGTAGTGTTATAGTTATATAAGAACAAATTATTTAATTGTGAGTATAATAAATTAAATTTTGTAAATGTTGTACCAAATTATTGCCCCCATTTTGGCAGACACCTATATTAGTACTTGCAAGACATCTTAGCTTCTGCGCCCACGTGACCCCATCTGTTTACTCGCACTCGTTTAGCCGCCATTATTTAACAAATGTTGAGCGTTCTCGCCACTCGCCAGGTTGTAGCGGTAGCAGCAGGCTTATACGCATGCGCGCACCAGTAAAAACAGTACCAACCTTGTATTTTCTACAGAAAATTATATTTATCCTACAGATAGCTAACCGGCAGATAAATTCAGTTCATAATACGCGTAAAATATTAAAGTGGCTGATAGCCTTGATCTGGTTGTTAACTTTAACCTCCCGAAAGCAATATTTATCCGGTAGTCATAAGACCGGCCCTAAAGGAAGGACTCAGATTAAATACAGCTCAGAATAAAAATGTATGTATAGATATGTTTACTAAAGGTGAAAATATTAACAATCATATTATTATTTTTTAAAGCAAAGTTTGAATTTAGAAATTTAAAAAAGATATACGATTAGTATATTCGGGCGTCCCATGGGAAACCGTAACATTAGTACTTTAGTCCAAACGCACAGTATTATTATTATTGTTCATTTTAAAACTAATCAAAACACAGTAAGCTTTATGATAAGCGATTGAAATCTAGGATGAAAAACTGTTTTTCTATATTGTGTAGTGATAAACCAATCATAAACCTCGATTACAGTGTTTAAAATTATTTAACTTCGCCAAAATTGTATTCGAGCTAACACAATGTATCTGTCTCAAGTGTTTTGGTAGAAATGTTGACAGTACCCCTTTTGAATTGATATATGTTTAAATTTTTCTCTTTTAAAGCAGAGCCTGGCCCAGGTGGTTTGTGTATTGTGGGGGTTAAGCCCCCTCTCCTCTTTTGTCACCCCCCCCCCCTCCCCCCCCCCCCGCCCACCATCATTGAAGTACACTTATTAATAATGTAACTCGCTTCGGTGGCCGCATAGTTTAATGTGATATTCTAGCAGTAGACTAACTGCCGGTGAATGATAGATCGAGGTTTGAATCTTGTTCGGGTGTACTGAGAGTGATTTTTCCAAAAATTGTTAAAAAAAATTATTGTTTTGCACTTTCCCTCCATACAAATTGCAGATACAATGTTTTTTTTAAATACAACCTTTCTAATCTCTAAAATCATGAGTGTAAATATTACATAATCGTATAACCCGAATGGGTAGTAAGATGGGAAGCTAAAAATAAAAACAATGTATAGAGGTACGAACAAGACTTTAACTTGGGTTCATTAGGGGGTCGACTCTTTAACATACTGTGAGTGTAATATTTGAAAAACAGAAGTTAAACAATATTGCTTTTCTGGAATCCACCCAAATTCCCTTACAGGTTCTCTCCAAACTTTTAGTGCAATTTTTCTCAAGGTAGTTAAGCCAATGAGTTAAAAAAAAAAAGTAAAAAAAAAACGAAACCAGTAATTTTCAGAACGAAACTAAAAACTAAGTGGTATTTTAAGGAAAGTTATTCCTATTAAAGTAATTAAGAAAAAAAATGATGGGGCAGTTGAGGTAATCAAGGCAGAGAATTTCCCCTTTTAACGCGTAAAAAAAAAGGCTTGTCAAGAATCCTCTCTAATTTCCCCCCAAAATTTTCTATATACTTTTATGACCTCATCCTTCGGTACAAGTTAAACTATTTTTGAAGAAACAACCACACCTTTAAATTTGGAAGTTAACTTATTTTTAACTATGACAAAAAAATTCCATTGAATAAGCATTTAGTAAGACCATTTAATGAAATGATAAAATACACTTAGATTAATAATTCCTGTAAAATTAGGCTATTTTTACAAAATATAAGAAAATATTTTAAATAGTAAATTAAAGTTAATGTCGTTGCCTATTTTGTGATTTCGAAGCTATTTTTAAAAGCGGGTTGCATCCTAGCTTGACGCACCTACAGTAGCCCATGGCTTCTTTGGTGCTGACTGACAGCTGACAGCGTTAAAAAGTTACCAGACCAAATTACGTATCCCTCCACCAAACCATATGATCTGTAAAAACATGTGTTTAGCAACTGTTTCTTTTGACGGTCAAAATGTAGGTATATACCTAAATGTTGACCGTCAGAGGTCAGCTGTGAGCTGTCAGTCAGCACCAAAGAAGCATGGGGCTACTGTATGATATTAGGTGTAGCGAGGAAACGGGACTTCTTGCCCCTACGCTCTCATGGAACAACCAGATGAGGATAATATCTTGTTTAGCAGCTGATAACACGTCCCCTCTTACTCTAACGAGTTTACGCACTCACTATACCATTTGCTCCTTGAAAACATTGACTTAGGCCTACTTTTTACTTTTACCTTTTTCTTGTTTCCTATTCTAGATAACATATACTACCACGGACTTTTTTAATCTACATCCTGACAGGAAGACTCCTACAGGACATTTTCGTGACCAAGACAAATAGCCTGAGTTGTAGAGGATTTAAAAAAATATGTTTAAAAAAACTGCTCAAATCTAAAAATAATAACTTGGCGACATTGTAGGACTATTTTCCGAACTACTTAACAATTCATGGTTTTTGTATCAACGTTATATTTTTAAAACTCATTGAGTAAAACGTAAATTCACTAACACGGAAATACTATCTTGACCGACCATGACGTCACAGGTAGGCAACGTCCTTAATAAATGTTGGTGTTAAAAATACACCTTAAGATAATATTAAAATTAAAGTGTGATAATTTTAAAGTAGTTTCATTCTTCATTATTTTGGTTCTAGAAGTTATGCACCTAATAATTTTATCCGGTTTCGTTTTCTAGTATAAATATTTTAGGCTCTCAAGTTTTTAGTAATATTAAGTTATAAAAAAGTAATAATAAACACACAAAATAAAAGGAATTTAGTTGACATTATTAAAATTTATTATTTGTAATAAAAGATTTTATCCACACTTACTATGCCCATCACCCAATTTGTATTTGATAAAAAAAAAACGTGGAAAGGAAATGAATTTGAATTGATTTGTATGAATAATGTGGAATCAAATGGAACGCGAGTTAAGGTAAGTGTTTTCACTGTTTTAATAACAGAAAAAAGTTTTTTGACTAAAATAAATATAAAAAAAAGACTTTTTTGAGCTGCCACCTTCTTGAAACGGATAACAAGTTTGTCGTTCAACCTAGGTTTAAAAGAAAAAGTTCCTGCTAAAAGAAATTAAAATTGGTTTACGAATTTGGAGGGTACAAGAAAAAAAGGAGGAAAATCACGTTACACACCTTTTTTCAGGGCAAAACATTTATTCTTTCAAACTCTCTTTGCTCATTGGGGGCTCTGCCCCCAACCCCCCGATGAGTTTTCTTTGCAAGTGGATGTAAACTAATGTAATCCAGAGCCGTTTTATGATAAGTCTTACCGTTTAGCCACAAGAGACCTCCAAAGAAAGATCCGCACCGACTTTAAAGTTACTCCGACATTTTGAATTTTTTTGGGGGGTTAAAATTATTTTTTTAACTTCTTGGAATATATGTTTGCCAAATTTCAAGTTTCTACTCATCTGGAAGTGGGTAAACATTAATGTCAGTGAGTGAGTCAGCCATGTGGCTTTATAGTAGTAATAATAACTCCATAAGGACCTCAGTAAAAACTTATTTTTCAAATTAATTTAAATTAGACTGTGATCTATTTTGACCCGCATCAGGAAGGTTTCATGATTTTCTAACAGCTCATCAACATCTTAAGTTAACATCGGACTTTCCTTATTTAACCCCGGTATCCTCCATTTGGTAACAATCGCGGAGCATGATATTCACGGTGGAAATGACCGTTGGCCGCGTGGTCTAAGGTGCTAGATTAGTAGCAGTAGACTAAACTACCGGTGACGGGAAGTTTGAGGCTTAAATCTCGGCAGGGTGTGCTTAGGGTGTTTTTTACAAATGTGGATACACTTCCTCTAAACATAGCCTTCCTAATCCTTAAAACCATTAGCATAATTAATAAATAAGCTTACAGCCCGAACGGCTAGTAATACAAAATGCTAAAAATAACTTTTTAGATATATTATTATTATTATTATTATTATTATTATTATTATTATTTAGAACCGCGTCTTACTACCCGTTCGGATTATACACTTTAAGTACTAATTACGCTAATGAATTCGGAATTTGTAAGGTTGAATTTAGAGGAAGTGAACCCGCATTTGCGTGGCAGGAGAGTGGAAAACCGTTTAGGAATAATCACCCCCAGTTCACCCGACCGAGATTCGAACCTTGATCTCCCCATCCTCGGCAGTTGAGCTCAACACGAAACTAGCGCGTTAGCCAACTACGCCACCGAGGCGGGTTACAAGAACATAAGTCTGGTTATTAGCAGCCTTGTACTTAACTTTAAAGGAAGTTATATTCACTTGTTCCTCATCCTTAGTTTCATTGTTTACATAATAAATCCGTCACATCCGGAATTCCAACCGTTTTAAAGGTGATTTTCTATATCCTGAAATGTGTTCCTCCCCATAGATCTCAACTACTACATAAATGAGAAATTGGTTTATTCCTCATTCGTTATTTTATGTGCCATTGCTTTGTTTGTTTAGTCAAAAGCATAAAAATTCTTAAAAAACTACTAAACCATATTTTTTGATGAAAGTTAACTCAATAATTTGGTCGACACAAATTAATAATACATTTGTTACACCATTTATTGGCTAGGCCTATTTTAATTACGCTGATACTATATGAACGAGAAAGTAATAATTTAGAAGACACGTACCAGCAATTTCTGAAAGGAAGAGTGGAAAAACATTCAGGAAAAAAAACCTAAGAAAACTCAGTCTGAATTGAAGCCCTGACCTCACCGCTACTGACAAACAGTACTAAAAAAAAGCTTGACGTTTATTCTGTCGGTTCACGGAGGTGGGTGACACAAATTAATAATTTAGTTGGTCTAGAAACAACAAAATTAAATATAAGTTCGAAACCAAACTTTTTTTATATATATTTTTTTTACTTGCTTCTCAAGGAAGCGTGACAGAATAATAGTTCCCCTAGTTAATGTCTTCTTCATCCGTGTTTTATTCGTTTCTAGTCTTAGAACGGGATAAGACGGTGGAGGGGGGAGGGGGGGCGAGTCTCACCGGTGGAACATATACCCGCAAGGAAAAGGAAACTTCTCAATAATTGACGAGTTTGGTTGACCGAAGGATCCCGTGGGGGGCCATAGCGAGCTTGAAATATTACGGTCATAACGTTAATTTTACCAGACCTCGCTCCCTCCCCCCCCCCCTTCTTAGACTTGCACCCCTTCCCCCTCCTTCCAAACCCCTATAGCCCTTTCATTCATTGGTCCACACAGAATAAATAAATCGACTAATGATTCCCCGCCATAAGAATTTGTTGTTACCTCCTCGGTGGCTCTTTCGCACGTCTATCACTTGGTTTAGTACAATTTTTTTTTATTAGGAAATACCAACTTTTTTTATGTTCGACATTGATAACACCCACTTCGGTGGCCGTGTGGTCTAATGTGCTACTCTCGCAATAGACTAGACTGTCGATGATGGGGAGATCGAGGTTCGAATCTTGGTCGAATGTATTGAGGGTGAAACAAAAATGCTTTTACACTCTCTTTACACGAAAATGCTGGTTTTCTTTTTCTAAATATAACCTCCCCAATCTCTAAAATTATTGGCGTAATTGGTACATAGGCGTACAACCCAAACGGGTAGTAAGACGTGGTGATAAAAAAAATGTTAGCATATTGACAAAAAAATATGTTACTATAAAGACAGACGGCGATGTAACACTGTTGCACTAATAAAATATTTCTCTTTTTGCTCTATAAACTGCATAAATGGTATGACACAATCGCACAAACTATCTCACAGTGTGTGTTATAGCTTCGAAGATAATTTTCAAAATACGTTTTTAGTAAACTTCCACATCTGGTTAGTCACAATAATCACTCTTGAATATTCATTTTAAACAAAATTGTTTAAAGATATTTTTACGAAATTAAAATTAATTTTTTTAAGCTCACATGTAATTATTTCCTTTTTCGTAAAAATAAAAACATTCTTATTCATCGTGAAAAACTATTCAGATTTATATTTAGAATTCAATCTTCAAGGTGAATTCACAAAACATTTATTACTATTATTATCATTATTATCACCGCGTATTACTACCCGTTCGGGTTGTACGCACTTACGCTAATGAATTTTTGCTAAAAAAAACAATTAATCAGTGCTATTAGTTATGTCAAACAGAATCTATATATGCATTTTAAACAAAATCATAAACGATTTTTGAAAAATTTTGAGATCAAAAAAATCACTAATCAATAAAATATTCTTATTTTAAGGGCAATGGTGAAAAGCTAGACCATTTAGAAGTACAGCCCTAGGAAACTAAATATCAGGTTTGAACAAAATGTAATGTAACTGACTTGCCCCTGAAAAGTATGTGAAAGCATTGACAATAATATCGTCCTAATTTTATAAACGTATTTAATTTTATTTAAATTATATAGTATATTAAATGGCGCTTAAAGCACTTCTTCTTCTAAGAAGGCAAAAGCCACTGATCAGTGACGTCACGCACGTGACATTAGTAAAGTCAAGTTGACAATATAAGATTTTTAATAATAACTTCCTCTTCTGGAAAGTTCGAATAGAGATTTTAAAATGTAACTTGAGTCATTTTCCGGCTCTAGAACCTCCCAGTAAGCTAAACCTTCTCGAAGCTTCCATGAGCAATGGATATATACGAAGGATGGTGCAATGTAAGGCAAGTACTGCTCACTACTCACTAGTCACTTGGCGTACAGTCCTTGAACCACTCGGAACTTGAGCTCCTGTCCGCGATCCTTACGATCATACAATAGGCCGCGTATATATTTCGACGACATGATCTATTTTCTCTAGAAATAAACCGAGATTTAGAAATAAAAGCATTTCAACATAATAAGTGTGTATTAATTATACAATATTTAAATCACCAATAATTCTTTAATTGGCGCTCGATCACGGGGCTATAAATACCATTTAACTCACCACATCAAAATACCGTACCGCTTTAATTAGTGCTCGACCACGGGGCAATTATCAGCTAATTAAACGGTATAACTTCAATCGACGCCCAATGCGACGAACCAGATCCAGAATTCATCGATCGACGTGGAGAGAGACGTCCAAAACATCATAATTAGCGCCCAGTGGTGCAGTAATATTTAAATAATACTACAATTGGCACACAACGCAGGGACCTGTAAAACAGAAACGCTTCAAAAATCCATAAACCATATTGGATCCGTGGTCCGGGGACGTACAGACAATTGTAAAATCAACTTTTTTTTTATTCGTGTTCACATAAAACGTTAGGATTCGTCATAATCTCAAGATAATTTTTTCCAAGATCACAATACTTTCGCTTTATATGAAAAATTAATGATGATGTCAAAATGTTAAATATAAGAATATTTATTTAATGCTGAGGTCCCCTGGAACCTCCACAGTTCTAAATATGGCCCTGGGCGAATCCAAAAATTAATCAAATTATGCGATAATCTGAGTCACATGTGATCATTGTGATACATGAGACGTTGTTGCAATAAACGAAGAAAGGTCGCTAGCAAAGTGTAATTGGTTTGACCGCCCCTATCACCCTCTCAATCCTCCGCCAAACTTTCATCGTTTCAAGTGTCCAACCTACGTTCAGACGGGGCGGATTCGTCCGCGAGGTTTGATCCACGCGTAAATTGGTAATTGTTTAGACGTCATGGAATACGCGAGGAATTTAAAAACAAAAGTTAAATAAAACATCGTTAATATTTACAAAACCAAAACCTTGACATTTGTAATAAAAAGCAAACCTACCAAGTACGTTCTTTTTTTTTCAGTCAATCCCCGGCATCGGCGAAAAGTTTCACCAATTCTGTCCAAACTAGTTTTTTTTATCTTGTTGGAATATTCTTCAAATTCCATGTTCCATATGGCATGTCTTTTCCTTATCTCGTCAACTAAAAAGTTCTGTATCGAAACGTTCCATAATTCACTCCTCTGCCTACGCCTAAACCGCGCCGAATCCGCTCGTCAACTGAACACTCTCATTGAAATTCATAGAACTCGAGCCGCGGGTATCGAGTGTCTGACGGTCGCGGTCAACGGAGACCGCTCTGCCTCGTGTGAACGAATGTATGGAGCTAAATACAACTCGATACCGCGCAGCGCGGACTGATCCGCCCCGTCTGAAAGACCTTTTAATTATCCTGCCCGGTTAATCTTACCAATCTTTCGTTTAGAAAAAAAGAATTATTTTTTTAATCATGTCTTTTTTAATCATGTCTTTTTTAATCATCTGTCTTTTTTAATCATCTGTCTTTTTTTAATCATCTGTCTTTTTTTAATGATCTGTCTTTTTTTGATCATCTGTCTTTTTTTTCCCCCCACCGATAGTTTCACCTCCAACCGTAACAAAACTTGACTTTGAATCAGGGGACATACGGGGTTTATGTGATTACTTGACTCATCTTTGACTTGACATTGGAGCCGTTTAGTTTGGTAAATACTTAGTTGGAGGTTACGAATGCTGCGGGTGCTCTAACTACCAGTTAACTAAATGATGTCTACATTTCCGTATGGATCAGAAACGTTTGTGGAAGAAGAGAGAAAAGTTGGTGTGTACAATCTAGTTTTGATAGGAAGAATCTTTTTTTTAAGGAGATACAAACTTTTTTTGTGTGAAAAGTATTGATAATATTGTATCTATAATTAGTGTTATTTTATAAGTATTGATAATATCTACCAACATAGACATATGTAGATCACATGACTTGACGTATGAATACGTGATAGAAGATCTAGTAACTTTTATAACTTTCGGATAAGGTTCTTCGTATGGATATTTGACTATGAATGCTAGCTTCCAGTTAACTAAATGATGTCTACATTTCCGTCTGGACCAGAGAGGTCTGAGCGAGCATAGAAGAGATGGTTGGGGGGGGGGGAGGGGAGGGGGTGGTTGCAAGGTATATGTACTCTAACGGTGTTTGTGTGTCTGTGTGACAGAGAGAGATGTATAAATACTGTCCGAGCTTGTCTGGATGGAAAACTAGGGGCGAGGATGGGTGAAATTACCCAGAGGTGAAGTAAAGGGAGGTTGTGGAGGGTTCCCGTGTTGAGACTTCGGGTTCAGCTGGGCCAAGTCCCGGGTACGATGCCTTCTGGGGCCCCAAGGGGGAGGGGGGGGGAGAGAAGGTAGGACCTCCTCCCGTATCTGAATCCAATTCCCGGACCATGCTTTGTGGAGTTCCCTAGGGATGTTACTAGGAGTGACCGGTCCAACACTTCTCGCTTCCTCCCTAACGCGCGAGAAGTCAGGAGGATCCTTGTAACTTTCTCTCGATCGCTCTAGGGAGGTTAACCCCCCCTCCTCTCCAGTTCACCCGTCCACTACCCTGTCCTTACTTCCACTTCCTATCAAATCCCCCCCCCCCCTCAACTAAACTGTAAACCACCTCGGTGGCGTCGTCGGCTAACGCGTCAGTATCGTGTTGAGCTAAAACTGCCGAAGAAGGGGAGATCGTGGTTCGGATCTCGGTCGGGTGGACTGTGGATGGTTCCTTTCCCTAAACGTTTTTCCACTCTCCCTCCACGCAAATGCGTGTTCACTTCCTCTAATTCAACTCTCCTAATTCCTAATCCTTTAGCGTAATTAGTACTTAAGCTTATAACCCGAACGGGTAGTAAAATGCGGTGCTAAATTTAAAAAAAAACTAGACTAGTTGTGCTTTTTTTCTTCTTCTTAATTCACACAGGTACGCCAAAATATAGTCGAATCTTAATCTAAAGATTTATTAAACCTAGTCTTTCTACCCGTCAAGGATAAGGAATGTGTGATTTAGAGCAGAGATTACCAAAGTTTGTGGTAGCACAACCCCCTCCCTCTCCTTAAACCCCCACGTTACAATCAGAGGGGGCAATACTACAAGCTTGGCGGTTGGGAAGGGGGGGGGGGGGGCGTGCGAGGTGAAATTTAGCTCTCTGATGCAATAATTGGACAGTTGAAGTGTTAATTTTATTTAATACAAATGTAATACAAAAACCATTAGTTTTCAAACTGTTTTTTTCCTAGTAATAATGTATTTTTGTAGTCTCATTTAATGAGAATAGCCACATAAATAGCGTGTGTTCTTTAGTAGAGAAAGTAAATATATCAGTTTCAAGGATCACACTAATTTATTTGTAATTATTCTAATTTTATTTACTTTTCATACTAAGAATACAATGTGTAATCTGAGCGAAGTACAAATATATGATTAAAAACAATCATTAATCATAATGAAAATGCGTTCTATTCATTACTAATATTTAGGGATGCCTAAGTGGTTTGATGCGCCAAAGTGGCTGCAAAAAATATATATAAATAAATAAAAAATAAGTGTGTAAACCCTCTTCGCCCTTAATCAATGTGTGCAAAAATAGTTTTTCTCCCTTTTGACTTAAATATTTTTGGGGACTTATAATTTTCACTCAAAGTGATTTGCCGACAAAGCGACCCCTAGTGTCATAAAACCATAAGATATATTATGTTATTATTTATTTGTTTTAAAATATTTATTCTTAATATTAGGTAGTTAAAATAATGTAGAAGTTATTTATTTAGAATTAATTATTAGCTTATTTAATTCAAAATATAATTTTTCTAGACACTAAAAATAATATATTTAGTTGAAATGCGTAACTAGCTCTTAGTTCGCCCAATGGGTGGGGACGAGGGGGAGGTCCTGACCATAATTTAAGGTAAGAGGGGGGGGGGGCGCTGGATCGAAAAATGTTGGGTAACGCTGATTTAAAGGAAATATGCTCGCACCAGCGTTGGAGGGTGAAACTTATTTAAGATGAAACAAACATGAGAACATCTAGCCAGGATTCGAATCTCTCCATCACTGGCAATCTCGGTCTAATGGAATTGTGACGCCTTATACTATAAGTCCGCAACCTGTGGCCTACCAATTGATTTTATCTGGCCCGCAAAATATTTAGCAATCAAATAATTGTGTTAATAAAATTATACTAAAAATAACTAATTACTACTTGAGAAATATAAGGTTACAATTTTTTTGCTAGATATTCTTTTCAAGTAAGACCAGCATTTTTACTTTTTCTCGACACCTCGGAGAGAAAATATTGTGATCGTCAAAAAATCAAACTCTAGATTTTGATTAATGTCGACGATTCATATCCCCCTTAAACAAAAAATGTGGTTTTCGTGATGTCGTTTGTCCGTCTGTCTTTACCTTATGCCAAAGCCGAAACTATTATACATATTGAGTTATAGTTTGGTATCTGGGGTGTTAATAAGGTTTAGCCGAGGCTTTTTTGGAATTAGATGTGTAACCCTAATTTTTATGATAATTTACTGAAGGGCAAAAAGAGAAAAAATTATAATATATTTTCTCGACACTCGCTCTAACGATTTTGTTTAAATGTTATATCTAGACACTGTTTATAACTATAAACAAGACGGTAATTCTCATTTCCCGTTAAAATGATTTTGAGTGTACTTTACATGAAGGAAATTTTCCAATTTTCATCATTTCTTGTATATTATTTAATTTATAATCTTTGGTGTTGTGTATCTACAACAATGTATAGACCTATTATTTCGTTTCATCAATCTTAATAGTTTTTAGTAAATGTCTATTTTAAGATAAAAGCGAGAGAAAAGCTGTGCTCTGCACCAGATCATTTCTTTTTAATCAATATTTCACACGATATCAAAAAGTTTGTCGAGGTCTGTCTTACACCATGCAACCTATAAAATCCGGTTTATTTACCAAAGAGAGCAAAAACCATTACTATATCTACTTTAGCGCGTTCGTACGTCAGGTCATGTGATCTGCAAATTTCACTTTTGACTAATATTATCAATCCCTTTAAATTAAACTAATAATATAATAAAAGGTTATCTATCAATTTTGGCCACAAAAAAACAAAGTTTGTATTTTCTAAATGGCCTTTCATTTAAAAATTGTACTGTACCTCTTGAGTTTTACTACTATGGTAGAAATGACACTAACCTTTCAAGAAAATTAAAAATTAATTATTTAACGTTTGTTTTACTGTTGAGATTTAGTAGCTGTATCAAGTTTTTTAAGTAGATAATTCAGAGCCCTTACTTTTACCAAAGGGAGTTAGATATGAAAAACAGATACTTTTAGAGTTATTTTGACTGTTTGCGAGGAATCTCAGGCAATTTTGTAGTATTGAAGCGCAAGAGACACAACATCAATTTTCTATTTTTTATGTGATCGGGTCATGTGAAATATTTTTATATAAGTAAGTTCGAGCTCTTCCTTATAACATATATATATTGACTATAGAAGAGCCATTGACAGCTATATTTTTTATACGATCGTTACATGTAAACTCTTTTTAAGTAGGTAATTCCAAGCCCTTTCTTTTAACTAAGGGAGTTTATACATGAAAAATCAATATTTTTAGAGTTATTTTGATTGTTAAGTGTCTCTATCAATCTTATAGTATTGAAGTGAAAGATACCACATTTAAATTTCTTATTTTTTATCAGATTGTGTCATGTGAACTTTTTTTATGTTAGTAGGTCCGAGACCTTCTTTTCCTCATATAGTTTGACAATAGAAGAAACATGGATAGCTATATATTTTATCCAATCGTGTCATGTGTAATCTCTTTTAGTAGGGTCAGAGCCCTTTCTATTACCTGTTGGGGGTTTTCTTCAAAAAGTGGATATTTTTTTAGTTACTTCGATTGTTTGTTTTCCAATGAACCTCTATATCAACTCTTTGCTACCACTAGGATTTAACATAATCATCGTATTATTATTATTATTATTATTATTATTATTAGCACCGCGTCTTACTACCCATTCGGGTTATACGCACTTACGCTAATGTGTAATGGTAGGGCGATTATGAGATGAAATGGAGGACCTACAGTTTAACGTGGAATCCGAACCATGGTGGAGGCCTGGCATTCCCCACATTCACAAGATGTCTTGTCAGAGGTGAAGGAAGGGTTTGGTAATCAGATAAATATTTGCCGGGACCGAGGATTGAACCCCGGCCGCCAGCATAGAAATCTGACACCTTACCCTAGACCACCAGGTCACCATAATCATCGTAGACTTGTATGGTCCAACAATATATTTTTAAAGATATATAGGTGTATCTGAAAATTTTAACAAAGATATTACCAGAGATGTTTGAATCAAAAATATTATCTCTGCTCAGCTTTCAAAGTATACAAATAAATATTATATTTAATCATATATATGTAAATATTTATAATATATTTTGACCATAAAAGAGCAAAAGAAAGATGTCTTTCTTATAGAACAAATTTGGACTGTGTTCATATACACATGGTTATATCACACCTTCTAAGATCGTTTCAGTTCTTCAATAATGACAAACTTATATTAAAGGCGTTAATTGCCTGATGATGGCGTCGTATTGACACGCCGAAACATGTAGCAACTTGGGCTAAACTACACCAGCCATAAAGAAAAAAAGGAACAAGGGCATTAAAGCAGATAAGACAGAATTCAGTATTAAAATATAAATTTTAAATCATCATTATCAATCCTCAACAATCAATAATTTAATAAATATATATATTTTTTGATTCTTGCCATATTTACTTATCCATCTTAACCTAAAATATTATGGTTTTTTTTAATTTTTAATTATTATTTATTTAATATGTTATATATTCATGTTTTATGTAAGATGGTCCTATTCTTGTAAAATCATATCCATTGTCAATATATTCTTTTATCTAATCAATTTATATCTAATTAATCCACATTCAGTTCTTTTTAGGTTACATTGTAATACATTAATATTGTTATTATAATCATTATTTCAACTTTAATTTCAACTACCATCATTGTAATTTTATATTGAATTCTACTTTTATAATGTATTTATACTAGCTCAAAAGTTCACTACCACGTTTACCTATCCCTATCTCGAGCTAGCTATCCAGTCCACCTCATTACACCTTCCCTCTTACAGGTCCATTCTAATGTTATCCTCCCACCTACGTCTTGGCTTCACCCATGGTCTCTTCCCATTGGGTTTGCCAGTCTGTACCCTGAACAAGGTTCTAGATTCTCCCACTCGAGCTGCATGGTGTGTCCATTGTAATCTACGAGACTTGATTATCCTAATATAAGTTATATCATGATGAGTACAGTTTATAAACATCAATAAACACTCATAAATTCAGAACACAAAAGCTAAATTACCCAGCTAATTATAGTAAATTTCAGTATAATAAAATGAGCTGAACCATCACTCCAATCAATTTTTTTCAGCTAGCATGCCTCCATTCGTCCAAATTACGTTTTCATATCTATTCGAGTTGTATTATTATATTATTATTATTATTATTATTATTATTACACCGCGTCTTACTACCCATTCGGTTATACGCACTTACGCTAATGTGTAATGGTAGGGTGATTGTGAGATGAAATGAAGGACCTACAGTTTAACGTGGAATCCGAACCACGGTGGAGACCTGGCATTCCCCACATTCACAAGAAGTCTTGTCAGAGGTGAAGGAAGGGTTTGGTAATCAGATAAATCTTTGCCGGGACCGAGGATTGAACCCCGGCCGCAAGCATAGAAGTCTGACACCTTACCCCTAGACCACCAGGTCACCGATTTCATTATGTTAATTACGAATAATCGGCTAGGGATGAAGAAGGTAGGATTGAGATGAAATGTATCCATGTTTGAGTGGAAGACAGTGTGAAACCACTTTGGGGGAAAAAAAATCATCCTTTTCAACGCCCAACCAGGATTCGAACCATTCGCTTGTAAACAAGACTAGACTAGCTTGATTGATGTTGACAGTTTTTTTTTTTGCATCGGTTTGGAAATAATTAAAACGGTGAAAAGTTCCTAAAAATAAAATTATACATGTGTTTAAAAAATATAAACATAATCATAATTTTACTTTTAATATAAGGGACACAGCAAGGTATATTTTAACTCACAACTACTTTTCTTTAACTATCGCAGCCCATTATACAAATTAATTCACAGTGTAAAGAAGGCGTGGTCTTTATTCTTTAAGAGGGGGGATTTGGGGGGGGGGGAGCATAGTTCTGTACTTTCACTTGCTAGAGCAACCACTCCCACTAAATAAACATGCTCTAATTTTACCAATCTATCTCACAATTTTTCCCTATCTTTCTCTCTCTCTCTCATACACACACTTCTATATCTCACTTTTACTCTTGTTACCAAACCCCCCCCCCCCCTTTCCCTTCTGACGTTTCAGTGTTCACCAATTAGTAACACTACAAGTACTATTATAATTCTTTCGTTTTTCGTTCAATCCCCTACACTAGAAGTAAGAGTTGAGCCTTTATAACAACCTTTAGGAAGAAAACGGTATAGGAAGGAATAAAGGTTTGCTATAGAACAATGTCTACTGCCTCCTAATGTCCTTGTCTGATACCTCTTGAAGCTCTCTTGTACGATGACGGCCTCTTCATCCTCTTCAGACCGGTTGCTTCTACTTGCCATCTCTTTTTTTTTCATCTTCCACTTCATATTCTTATACATTCTCTCTTTCTCTCTCTCTCTCTCTACCGCTTTTCCATTATTATTTTTTCTCTCTATTATTTGAACACTCCTTATCTTTGGACATATCTTTTTCAGTCTTTATGAAATCTTACTTCTATACATTCATCTTTAGCCTGTTTTTTTTTAAATTTATTTGTTGTTTTATTACTAGTATTTTTCCTTCTCTTGTCTTGTGTTCTTTCGTTTCTTTCATTACTCTCTTTCTCACTAAGCTAATATCGTCGAACCCCCTCGGTGACGTAGTTGGCTAACGCGCTAGACGTGTTGAGCTCGATTGCTGAGGACGGGGAGATCGAGGTTCGAATCTCGGTCGGGTGAACTGGGAGTGGTTTTTCCTAAATGGTTTTCTACTCTCCCTCCACGCAAATGCGGGTTCACTTCCTCTAATTCAACCTTCCCAATTCCTAATCCATTAACGTAATTAGTACTTAAAGCGTATAACCCGAACGGGTAGTAAGACGCGGTGCTAAATATTATTATTAATATCGTCGAAATGTCAACTAATTATTTTATAAGCATTGAACCTTTATTTTGAATACTAGTTAATAATGTTGTCAGTCCCCCCAGCTCAGTCTGTATTACGTCTGTCTACTGAACTAAGGCTCCTGGGTTCGAATACTTGCAGGGGTTAGAAAAATATCAGTCATCAATATTATTGCACCGTGTAAGGGGGCTATAGCCCAGTCTGTTAACGATCGTCCTCTAGAGGTTTTGTTTATTTTAACCTAAAATACCAGCGACGTCTGTTTTGGTGGGGAAATAAAAGGAAAAATTAAAGAAGAGGTAAGAAATTTCTATTGAAATGCATTGAAGTAAGAGAAATTAGTTTATTCATGTAGGAGTGGTCTACATATGGCTCAGATCTTAATTCTTTAAACAAATGTTGATGGCCATGTGTCATGCGCCTTTTGAACATTTTTTTTTTTTCTTTCTTCTGTCCTTCTTGAAGCAGGTTGATAGCGCAATAGCCACACAAGCTAATTCGCTATTTCTTATCCGCGACATTCTCATCGGAACAAGATACCGATAAAGATTGAACAATTGCACAATAATATTGACCGTAAGGTCGAATAATTTTAACATCATTGTAGCATCATTTTACACAATATACTGACAAAATAATATTGTTTTAATAATATTGAGCGTGTAAGAAGGCCTTACATACAAGATGAGTCCTAACTATATCAGAAGAATTGGTCAATTTCAAATGAGAAACTGGCCTGGTCACCGTCAAATCGGAAAAGACGAGACGTACGCCTTTCTCTGAGTGGTCAACAGTGAGGACGATTACTCCTCGTGGTTAAGAGCGAACTTAACCAATTTCTACTTAATTTTATCGCTAGCATTTTATTTTTATTCTTGTTAGAAAATCGTTGTGATTTCTATAAATTATTATTATTCATATTTTATAAGACAATAACAAATATTGTTGAAAGCCTTTCACGATACTTTCATTGATATATCTGTCAAAGATTCATAACCATGTTTTTATAGAACTATGAAATGTTAATTTCAGAAAGCACGATAGTTTTTCGACAAAAAATTAAAATACTCAAAATAATTCAAATGTACAGTCTAAAGCAGTTTAGATGCTTCTGGAATTTTTTTATATTGTTAAACCATCCATCGATGTTAATCATCATTCATCATAATTTCAATTTTTTTTTTTGACGTGGTGCTTTCAAAGAATTTAGTCACCATCATAACCAGATTTAAATATTTTATTTGGATTGCCATAAGCTCTAATTTCCGGAAAATAATTTATTTATAGGTTATTTATATTCTTTGACTCGATACTTGCATATTAATTTATTTAGAATGTTAACAAAATGTTTTATAACGTAGTAGGGCACAATCTTTGTACTTTGGGTTCCAACCAATTTGAATTGCCGCATGCAGAGAAATCATAGAAATAATAAAAGCTTGAAAAAGTGGTTTGTTGTGTGCCATCTTACAGGAAAGAAATAAGAAAAGCAAGATAGTAGTATACTGTGTATAGAGCATCTGATATTTTGGACAAGCCAAAATAGTATTTGGCAATGTAAGGCATTAGGGTATATGAACGTTGTGAAAGAAAGTAATTTCGTTTACTTTTACATCTTAGATACAACTTATAAATGACACAACTAGCCAAAAATAAATAAATCTATATGCCAGCAACAATTTTTATTTATTATGTAAACATAATATAAATTGTTTGAATTCTAATAATTGCTTAGAAAACTACCAGCTATAAAAGCAAGTTTTATAAATAATACTTTCTTTGGTATGGTTAATATGATAAGAATGTGTTATATTTTTTACAATATTAGTAATTTAATATACTTGTATAGGCGTATTAAATATATAAAATATAAATTCGATAGTTGAACCCACATCCCTGTTAATTATGGTTACAATATGATAAAAATAAAATGTGTAATGTTTTGGTTTTACTCAATTATGTCAGCTTTTGATATCTTTTATAAATTTTGTTTGCACCAAGACTATAATATACTTTTTTATTGATTAGAATAGAATTTTCAAATTTTATTGTATTAATAATCAGGGATTATATTTGGTAATCTTAAGATTTAATATATTCTATCCGTCAAGAAAGTGAATTTATGATAGTTTACAAAATGTAGTATATATTTATTTGCCTTATAGTAGGCCTATTAGTATTTATTAATGAACATCCACTTAAAAAAGAATATAATATATTATATTATAATATTTACCTAGCGTTAGGATATTTAAAGTTCATTGCCGCACTCGAAATACATAATAAGATTGTATTAAAAAGCTTTTTTTTTGTAAACAAAAAGGTTTTAGATCGAAATTTTCACTGTGGAATTAACTATGTTATTAAAATGAGTGTTACCTTATATTTTTACTTTGGACTTTACAAAACGAGTTTAAAATCCTTATATTTCATCATTTCCAGTTTTATTAAACTCGGGTCAAATAAAATGTTATTTCTTATTTGATTTTTAACAAAAGTGGTTGGACTTTTGTTAACACATTATTTTGGTGATCTTTTTAAAGCTTACAAAAATTAGTCTTATTTTAAACTCGATTCTCACGCTATTAAAATTTAAAAACTAGGTTTTCAGAATCTTCCCTCTGATGTACTAAAGAATGTTAAAATCTTACAATCAACTATGTCTCACTACCAGTTTGGACTATACGCATGTATAATAAATAGGATAGTGTTGTAGGGATAGAGAAAATAGAATGTAGAGGAAAGGTGTCCGCAGTTGCATTGAAGGATAGTCATAGACCATTTAGGAAAAGCTGACTTCTGTGCACCTGGCTGAGATTCGAAACCCTGCCTGCCTATTACGGTAAATCATCTTAAATGATGTCGATATTATACTCTTGCCTCCCGGAATTAGTAATTTTGTTTATAAGGTTTGTAATCTTTGTAATACATCAGAAAGCTGTTTTTTTTAAATATGTGTATTCAACATTTATTTTATTTTAATAATAATTAGCATTTATTTAAAGTAAAATTCATTTATCTCCGATATATTCGTCTAGGTTTATCAAATTTGAATTGTAAAATAGTAATTTTTAATTTAAAATATACATTTAAAGGTCGTTTTGGTTGATTGTAGGCAGTCAAGAATTATTTATCAATTTTGAATATCTTAATGTAAGTGGAGTCATAAAATTTTATAAACATTAAAAAAAAGTTTAAGTTGTATGTAAAATATACTTTCACTTTTCAAACCCATTTTTTATTAAATGATATTTCTGAAAAATCGACAAACCAAAGAAGAGAGAAATAAAATTACAATCATGAATGTAGTTTTGTGTTTGGTTAATATATATTTTTTATAAAGGTTTTAATTTGATAGTTTGTAACATTCGTGCGTGACCTTCCTCACATGTTAGAAATAAAGGAAAGGTAACATTGTTGACACAAGTATCGTTCGTGGCGGCTCCTAGACACTTTGGCGCCTTTCCCTAGTCTTTATCTAGCCCTTCCGTCTCCACACCCTAAAAAAATATATATACACCTCCCTTTTCTTCCCCGCCCCCCGTTCCCCTAGATCCTAGAGCACCCAGGGTGGTCGAGATAGGAGAGGAGGAGGAGAAAGAAGACGAAAGCGAAAGCATAGAAAAGGGTCAAGAAGAAAAGAAGTAGGGTTGCAATGCAATTACGCATATCTTGTCGACATAAACTGAGTGAGCGAAGCCGAGAGAGCTGTGGGCAAACCAGTGAGAGTGAGCAAGAGGGGAGAGAGAGAGATAAAAAAAAGGAAAAAAAGAAGGCGAGTGTCTCTCTTTCCCAACACAAGCTCGGCTGCGCCGTCCTCTTCCCGAGCACCCACGAACACGTCTGCGCGACTGCGATTGCGTCACAGAAAAGGGAACCCTTGCAAACTCGTTCGGGGTCCTTGCCGTCCGACCTCAGTTCACTCAGTTATGGCGGACTCCTGCTTCCAGCTTCCCGCAACATATTAGCCTGCCTTTTTAAAACAACTCTATAAAAAAAAGACATATAATTAAAAAGCCGAGTTCTGAAAGCCTTGCATGGTCTAGCAGCCTAACAGGTATGTAACGCTATACTCAACAGTGTTCCATATATACACCGTATACAATGTGTATTTTTGTTTCCTTTCATAATATTTTTTTATATTTTTTTTTTGCATGAAGCTGGAAGTCCATTGATTATTTGAGTCGTCCTACTTTTCTTCTTTTTTTTTATTATTGTGATAACCAAACAGCCGGTACTGTTCGTTCTAAAACTTTGAATATAAAGAGAATATGTTTCTGTTTTATGGGAAGATTGTGACGTTAGTATTTTTGTGTAACTGCTGTGTTTTTTTTTAAAATTTATAATACGAATATATTTGTCTCTTTCGATTCGAAGCTATTTGAATAAGTCGTGCTGTTTTGTTTCTTTTAATCTTGTCGGTTTGAGAATATATATAAGTGATATCACGCACTCCGTCATGTTGCTTAAAGTGTCAAAACATATGACGTATGAGACGCGCCGTTTTTAAAGTGCTCACACATAACACGAATATGTTAACAGTTTTAAACCTCGAAAGTATTTGTGAATTTTTATATTTAATATAATTTAATTTTATAACGTTCATTACTATCCAAATAAATTTGAAGGCCCGATACTATTTTATTTCTGGCCAAGAAATGTTTTTTTTGTTTTGTTTTTAAGAATTATTATCGACCTATAATTTACCCGCGTCAACTGGAATTGTTTTAGTCACGTGGGTTTTTAAACCAGTTCTATATTCTGCATTTAGAAATGTATTGTTTATGTTAATGAAAGCGATTGTTGATCCCAATTACGTAATCGTAACCCTTTCGTTAGAAATTTACGTGTGTCCAAAACTTAATTGTTTCGCAAAAAAAAAACTCTTAGTGGTTTGTTTTAAATTGTAATTGTTTATGTATGCCTGCCTATTCGTTATTTTAGTTCAGTGCTATTTTGAATAAATAAAGTTCATTGAAAGAAGTGAGCGTGTGTTATATAAAATGAAAACGTGTCTATTAGGATAACACTCACAGGATGTAATTGTATTGTATGTCCCTAATATTTATATAGGTAATAATTAAAACTAAAGTGTTGTTTATTGTTTGAAGAAATAGCCATGTACAATTTTAGTTTGGATCCAATGTAAAATAACATTTCTTAAACTGATCAGAAATATTTAGTTTACTATTTTATGTTTTCATGCGTATGGTGGCAAAGAAATGTTCTAATTATATCCAATCGAACGCTTTCAGTTTATATTGTGAAAAACAAACTTTAGGCATATTATACACGAGAAATATTTCTATTCTGTTAAACATATTGTGTTGAGTGCACACTATAAATATATTTCAAGAATGTAATGTGTGCTTTTTTTTTAATAGAATATATTTCATCACACAGGTTTTAACTTTCTTAACCTAAATATTATTGTAATTGAATGCAACCAAAATAAGTAAATATTTCTCAGTCAGTAGCGAAAATCCTATCCAAATAAGTAGATTAATCTTGGAGATGCTTTTAACAGTTTTAAACATTTTGAAATTTTAAACTTTTTTTTTGTTTAGAAAAACTGTCCAGTTTTGTATAAAAAAAGTTCATTGCTATCTTAGAAAATTGTTTATAGCTTTGCCCAATATTTTTTACATCATAAAAAATGAACATATATATTATTATTGAGGCTTTAATAACTAAACCTTATCAGTTCAATAAATTGTTCACATAACAAAGAGAATCGTGGAAGTTCCTCAAAAAAGTAAATTAAACACTAAAACTTCACTAGACATAATAAATAACCTCACACAATAATTTATACATATTGTAAGGCCTTCAACAATGTTAAGAAAATAAAAACACTTTAACAAACAAATTGAAATTTTTGTGTGATGATGAAAAGTATTGTAAGGTACTCAACAGTGTTTATTATTCCTTAAAACTTCCACCAAACATATTACAAATTATTTAAATAACATTACAAAAATTGTGAAAGGTCTTCAACAATGTTTTTAAACGTTCCATATATACTTGACAATATAAAATATTTTACTATCACATTTACAGTGTAACAACCATTAAATTTCCGTAGGTATTATATTAAATTGGTGTACATAACTATTTAAAATCCAAAGTCTTACACAATGTTGATTTTACAACTATTAACTGTAATTTTTCCAAGAAAGCGGTTATCTTACAACCTAATAATTAAACTGTTCATAATCGTTAAAAAAAAAAGTAGGACACATGGCCTGAAATATAAAATAATATTTAATCAGCATTGGTTTTATCATTTATATTTATAAAATAAGTATTAAAATATTTACTAAAACCTAAATTTGAGGATGTATTTTCAACGTGTATTCCATTAATTAGATATTAATTAATTATATACACATTCTCGATCTACCAATTTTAATTAATTTGTCTCAAAAAGTTGTGCAGATTTAACGTAGACTATAATTATAAGCGTAATAAGGTCGAATAATTTAATGTGAAATGCAAATAAATATATGATGTAAAAAAAAGCTATCTTCAAATATGAGTATTTTTTGGTAAATAAGAAATACGAATGCATGTAAAGTGAAAGTGTATTCCATCGACCAAATAATGAAATTAAGTGTAAAGAGGAATAGTTTACCACAAATGAAATTTCAAAGGGTGAATAGGGGGGTATTTTAAAATCAAACTGGTTGTTTTGGTTATTTTCAAGGCCTAGCGCTCTTACGCAGTATTATACATATGAAAAGTTATAATTATTATTTGGACTATTTGTTATATAAAACTTTTTTTTTTGTCTTTAGGTTGTATACTCTACTCAAACTTTATTTTAGAATTTGCATGTCCAAACTCCACATCAGCTCTACAGTCACAGAATTCAAAATAATTATTAGAACCGATAGGAATATTATAACTAATTTGGTGCAATTCCTTGCTACTGAATTAAAACAAAAAAAAATTCATGTTATATTTTGTGATATGTTAAATAATATTTTATTTACCTTGTATAAAATTTTATAACCACACTAGATGATAAATTCTCACAGTTATATAACTTACATATTTATATTACAGGCCACTTTTAAAAAATATAAAATCTGGAAATTATTCTACTAAGGGCCCTAACAAGGTCACACGATCACCATTGTGCCATTTTATCAATAATGTGTAATTTAAAATAAAAAAAGGCAGAGTGATTTAGTACGTGTTTTGAGTAGTGTTGCTTATGAGTAAAATAGTAACTTATAAAAAACAATAAGTTTCTTTAAATAAAATACGTAGACTCGAGATTTATCAGAATATATTTGATTTTGGTACTTTCGTAAGACCTACACCATCCTCTGTCAAATTTATGGAAACAATACATTTTTACATTATGCATGGATCTTAACAAACATATTTTGGTAAATTTTAAAACATAATCTGAAATTATACTGATGGGCCTATTTACTGTGAGTATTCCTAAAGTTCATAAAAAATTGTCATTCAAAAATATACTACTCTCGTTTAAATTTATAATTTTTAACTATAAGTTTATTGGCGCACTCAAAAAGTACGCCATCTATCCCTTTCTTGAACTATTTCTATTCAATACACCTCATTATACCTATCCCTATCTTTAGCTATTTCTATCCAGTCCACCTCGTTACACCCTATCTCTATCTTGAGCGAGTTATATCCAGTCCACCTCATTACACATTATCCCTATCTTGAGATAGTTCTATCCAGTACATATCATTACACACTATCCCTATCTTGAGCTAGTTCTATCCAGTCCACCTCATTACACCCTGTCCCTATCTTGAGCTAGTTCTATCCAGTCCACTCATTCCATTAAATTTTATCCCTATACGTGAGCTAGTTTATCCAGTCCACCTCATTACACCCTGTCCCTATCTTGAGCTAGTTCTATCCAGTCCACCTTATTACATACTATCCCTATCTTGAGCTAGTTCTATCCAGTACCCTCATTACACACCTATCCCTATCTTGAGCTAGTTCTATCCAGTCCACCTCATTACACACTATTCCTATCTTGAGCTAGTTATATCCAGTCCACCTCATTACATTTTCCTATCTTGAGCTAGTTCTATCCAGTCCACCTCATTACACCCTGTCCCTATCTTGAGCTATTTCTATACAGTCCACATCATTGCACCTTATCCCTATCTCTTTCAAATACATCCTAATGTTATCCTGCCATCTGCTTCCTGATCTTTCCGATGGTCTCTTCCCATTGGGTTTGCCAATAAATACCCTGAACAAGGTTCTAGATTATTCTATTCGCACTGAATATCTTGCACTCTATTATTGTATTCTAAGAATGTGTTGGTAAACTTTTTAAAATTATTTGTCATCCCAGCAATATATTGATAATTTGTTACTGTAACTATGTAGATGTTAAAGGCTTTATACCATTTTTACCCTAAGCCACAAAAACTGTGAAAATAACACAATCACACAATCGATCACAATCAGACCATATATAATATTACATCTCTTTAAAAGATAGTCGGGTAGGAAAATCGCTCACTCATACGCCTAACAAAATGTTTTATATCGATTCTTGATTAATGATGCCCCACAGGCCACGAAAATAGCCAGCTGCAGACGACCCAATGCCTTGGATGACTGTAAGGTCCAAAACGAGCTCCCACGTTTCACGCATAGGCCCTAATAATATACCTTTGTTATTATAATTTACGGCTCATTCGTGAAATACATTTTTTTTTATTAAATGTCTTAAAAGGAGGCACTTTAATTTTAATTAAAACACAGTGTTAGTTGAAATTTTTGGATAGAGGTTACCAAAAATATTATCCCCCGCTCATCCCCCTTGTAGGCCTTCGAAAATTTTCATAAAATGAAATGTAAATGGGGAGAGGGATATATATATATATATATATACCGTTACTCGTCTTACTACCAGTCCGTACTATCCGTAGATTTACATACAAAAAATTAGTAATGGTGAGAAAGGTAGAGTTAAAAAAATAAATGTATCCACATTTGCCTAGGTGGTTAATAGGAAACAATTTAGGAGAAAAATAAAACCTTATTTCTCCCGAACAATATTCGAATTTTTTACCTCCCCTTCAGCAATAAACCAGAAAAGATTTGCCAACCATCTTTCGTAAGAATTTTAAATTTGAAAATTCCATACTAGTATAAATGCACTTCAGATACATATTACAAAATACAACAAAAAGTGCTGTGTGTTATCTATATACTTATAAAAAAACATGTCCTGACTGAACTGACTGACTGATTCATCATCGCCGAGCGCAAACTATCAAGGCTACAAGCATGAAATTCGAACTGTCTATTCATTTTGTTATGTAGGCACCCACTAAGAAAGGATTTTAGAAAATTCCACCCCAAAGGGGTCAAAATAGGGGATGAATAGATATAATATGTTGAAAGTCCGTCATTTTGAAAGTTACATAAACAAAATTTTGTATTTCGGTTATTGACGTAAAACAAATAAATACGTGTTTCAGGAATTTTGGAAATTTTATTTAATAAGGGATGAAAAAGGGTGTGAAAGTTTGTATCGGACTTGCATTATTTTGATCTGAGGTCAAGTTATGGTCATCAACGTAACGTAATATTTTAAATAATCTGTAAATACATATGTATATTTCGTATTTGTATATAATCAACTTCCACGCGAGCAAAGCCGCGGTCAACAGCTATCTAGTATTCTTATAAATACAAGACTGAATGGACGATTGCTATAATCTCGTAAGAATGCCTGGCAGTGTTCATTAACGTGGGGTCTAATGCGAAAGTATAAAAATATATTCCAATTACCTGCGATAAAAAAAAAATTCATAATTTCATTCCAGGTTTTTTTTAATAGCAAATTAGAGGGCTGTAATTCTTTTGTCTGTGACCAGTGCTATAGGAAAATGTTAGCTTAGTACAGAAGCTTCTCATATCACTATTCTGCATAATTAGAACTACTGAACGTGTTGAACGCGTAGTCATGGGCAAAACTACATTTCGGTTTCGGATTACTAAAATAATAAATGAACGAATTGCTCCGTTTCCATATATTATACCAAAATAATGTATACTTGATTAAAAATGTTTTTAACAAAACTGTTTGTTAGACTAATTTTATAAATTAATTTGACTATACAAAAAAATTAATAATAGTTTTTTTTTCATAGTTTTACGTCACAGATTACAAAACTTGAGACAAATTTAGGTCATCACTTATTTATTTGGAATATTAGATTGGGTTTATATTAAGATACACATATAAAATTTAATACAAGGATTTACCACATTCCCTTTCAAAAATTAGCGTAAAAAAAATTTGTGTCCTTGAAGTCTGGGAAATAGGAATTAAATAATTATAGTTTTTTTGCGATGGACCTGCAGATACATTACTAAAATCTAAATAAATTAAAATTTCCATTGTTTTTTAAAAATAATTCTATTTTATAAAATAGTCCATTTTCTCCTTTAAATGTGTTGGTGAATTCATTCATGGATATACAAACAAGTTTTCAAGATTATTTATTTCTATACAGTTTTTTTTAAATCCCAAGAGTGAAGGAGGAAGTAAATTATTCTATTTACATTTCACAAAAAATAAATTGTTTCCATTTTATTTTCTTAGAAGTATTCAATAAATAATATATTTTACAAACCAAAGGATTATTTCAATACAGGACATAAAAATTAATTTTATTATAGAAAAAACATAGCCCCAAGTCATCAAATCTCAACAAATAAAAGGGAAATTTCAAATTTTTTACCAATGACACAAGTTTCAGGCATGTTGAATTTCAAACCCTATTCCTTTTTGAATAATTTAAGTAGATGAGCTACCGGTTGAAATAAAGTGTTTAGGAGGGAATTTTAAGAAAAATAAATATTTAAAAAGTGAACCCTTAAGAACACCTATCAGAAAAATTACACTCCTTAAAGAGTTTATTGTTTATATTCGGAAACTTTTGAGTAAATTTAAGTAAATGGATTGACGGTTTCAACAATATTATTTGTAAAGCTTCAGTTTAAAAGCACTCCTTTATTTGTACCTATTTATTTTTTTACTTCATAAATTTTTGTAATAAAATTCTTTGGATTTTGATCTAAATTAAGTTTTATGAGTTTTTAATAATACTTTATTAATAATAATCACTTACATAATCACTTGAGTGTAAAACTTTGTAGAAAAATATTTGGTTTTTTTTAATATGCACCGAAATATTTTAGAATAAGATTATCTTAGTATAATGCTAAAAGATTTGACCAAAAGTAAAAAAAACTGTAAAAATAAATTGTTCAGACAAAAAAATTAGCTAGTTAGTATTTAAATTCGTAAAAAAGGGCGGGTTGTTGAGCATCGCACTCATACTTTCAACAATGTGTGGACTGTAGATGTAACGCCTTTTTTTTATAATTCCTTTAGAAATACAAATAGCTTTTAATATACTATTTTCTTGAAATATATTAAATTTATTCGTATTATGCCAAAACATATTTTCAAATTTGACAAAAATTATTAGTTATTTATATAAACAAATACCATCGGTGGTAAGATTGAATGGTAAGGATTGAATTTTGAAAATCTGTAGTAATAAGTAATAAAAACTTTAAATTTTGGTTTATCGCTATATTTTTAAAAGGTAACAACTATAATAATAGAAAACTAGGTTCGTAACCTGGTAAGGGTCTATGTTTTATCAATCCACAAGGGGGCAGATTTGGGACACGTGACCTTCGTTGAGTCTGAATACCATGACTGATTGTATTATGGTGCTATCTTATAATCTAAACCATATCGCAACCAAACAAGGTACGACTGTTGCCTTGAGAGGTAAACGGAATAAACAATAAATTCCATTCGAATATAAGCTTGTAGCATAGCTCACTTCGTGTCTTGACATACAGCTTATTTTGAAGGGGAATTATTCTCAATCGATCTGTTTTGTGTTCGCAGCAGCCTTCTACGTTAATTGATAATCTTTGTAGGTATTGTTTGACTATAAAACAACATTCCAAACCAATGAATCAAATAATTAAATCCTATGTTACTTGAAACTAAAGAACAGTTAATTAGTAGCATAAGGATTCTATAATTACAACTAGTTTGTTGAACCCAATCCTAACTTTCCCACCACAAAATGAAATGCTATCACCTTCCCTTAGATAACTTACGATGTTGTTTAATTAATTTAACAAATTTCATTTTGGATTTTTAGGCTTAATATTCAAACCATAGATCCTGCAAAACCATGGAGGGTTAGAACTAGTAATAATAACATCTGGATTCAATGTAGATATTAGAAATGTTTAGTGAACGCACCCAAAGGGAGTTCACGATGGTCTTCTAGGGGTGCTGCGAAAATATGGGGGAATTTGTAGTAAAGTCCACAATAATTGCACCAAAAGAATATATTTTGGTTTAGTTAATATAATTTAATGTTTATAGTAATCTCAATAGTCTTTTATTTTAAATACAGTAGCCCCATGGCTTCTTTGGTGCTGACTGAAAGCTCACAGCTCACTTCTGACAGTCAACATTTAGGTATATACAGTAGCCTCGTGGCTTCTTTGGTGATGACTGACAGCTTTAAAAAGTTACCAGACCAAATTACATATCCCTACACCTAACCAGATGATCTGCAAAAACATGTGTTTAGCAGCTGTCACTTCTGACAGTCAAAATTTAGGTATATACCTAAATTTTGACTGTCAGAAGTCAGTTGTGAGCTGTCAGTCAGCACCAAGGAAGCCATGGGGCTACTGTACATCCTTTACAGAGAGTTTGCTTAGGCTCCTTGATTTAAGGATATCTCATGCAAGAACACTACAAAATACAGGAGCTGTATCAGAGGTTTAGGAGCACCAATCCATCACTCTCTAGCACCCTGCCACTGCTGATGTTACTAATGCACTGAAAGATCCCCATCAATATCCATTGCTTGTATACTTATACAGTATTTTCAAAAAGGTAAAAAAACCTCTCACTTTCACAAAAGAGTAGACATTTTAGGTACCACTTTGGTCTGGTTGATTGATTTAAAAACAAAAGTGTCCCGTTCGCACGACTTTGGTTTGACTCAAATTTGGGGTTTTATTTCATGTACTCTGGGTTTCCTTGACAGACTACACTATGGCTTTATCTTACAAGCTACGCAATTGTAAGAAAATGCGAGGTAATCAGAGATAAACAAGAGAAGTCTACCTTTCAAAGACAGTATAAACATCTTCCTATCTAAATTCACCTTAATATTATGAGAATTAACATAGTATCATTGTGATATTTGATAATACTCATCGGTGATAGTGGTCGGTGCAGATAATTGACTAGGTATATACCCTAAGAAGCTTCAGCAGTATAATATGAAGGGTCAAAGTTGCCCTTATTAGCTCCTACCTATCATATCAAATACAAAAGTGCTAGCTAAGAAAAGCTGATGAAGAAAGAAAAATTTGTAAAGGTGTACAGCACAGAAAGTTTAACGTGGTAGGACATACACTGATACATGATAGTTTGGAGAGGATTATTAATGAAGAGGATGTGGAAGGCAGAAATTCAAAAGGGAGACCAATACACATGAATCATAGAGAGAGAGAGAGAGAGAGAGAGAATGATGTTGGTAAAAGAAGGTACGAAAATGTAAAATAAACTGGCCAAGGATAGGTGGAGAGCTGTAACAAGCCCGCCATAAGATTGATTACCAAATAAATAAACATATCCTTATGCAAATTATATCCTGTGAACTAATTATTTGTTTATTTAAAGATCTGTACACATGACACACTATTATATAAGAGATGATGGACAAGGATAATGACATGTGAACACACAAGATTGGACAAGATTTGCTTTGCGAAACTTGTTTTATGGAATATCCTATCCCATGTATGAAAATATAACATCTGTCGACAGAGGTAAACATTTGTATACATCTTTTAGGGATGGGTGACCTGGTGGTCTAGGGGTAAGATGTGCTGGGGGTCCGGGGTTCAATCCTCGGTCCCGACACAGATTTATCCGATTGCCCAAACCCTTCCTTCACCTCTGACAAGACATCTTGTGAATGTGGGGAGTGCCAGGCCTCCACCGTGGTTCGGATCCCACGTTAAACTGTAGGTCATCCATTTCATCTCACAAACACCCTACCATTCTACTATTACACATTAGCGTAAGTGCGTATAACCCGAATGGGTAGTAAGACGCGGTAATAATAATAATAATAATTTTAGGGATTTTTCTGCATCTTCTATAAATCTATCTAAAAATGTTTAAAGTTATAATAATGATCACGGCTGTCAGTAGTATTTTTAAAGTTAGAAACAACTCGTATGGTACCAGATGATTTTTAGGGGAAATCTATAACACAAATTTTAACCACCGGTAGATTGATTAAACATACAGATTGACACCATTCCTCCATCAGAATAAACTTTACATCAATAAATGAAGTGAGTTATGCTTTAATATTACGTTTATATTCAATGTTTTGAGCATGATACACGAACTAAACCTATCAGGATTGTTCCTTTGAACAGAGAAAGGGGAATATTTAATACAGAATGTATCATAGGATTTTCAATAGTCTTCTTCTTACCATTGCAAAACAATTCTCATAGGGAATTTAAATTGAGGAACACGCAGTGTTCTATGTATATCATGATAGCTAATTAATTATTTGATGTGTTCTACATTTACCCTTAAGTAAAAGGCTTACCGTACTTGATTCCATTATGAGCTTAGGAGATAGCCTTTTTTTTAACCAGTTAGGGTTGGATTGACTGATCTTAGTCCATACGGATTGAATATAGCCTAGGATATTATTATTTGCACCACGTCTTACTACCCGTTCGGGTTATACACACGGATATTAAACAATGTGTAGAATGTATATAAGTTTTTAGCTTTAGTATTTATCCTGCTTTGGTGGCTGCATGGTCTAATGCTTCACTCTTGTGTCAGGCTAGAATGCTGGTGACAGGGATATCGTGGTTCGATTTCCAGTTGGGTGTACTGAGGGTGGTATTTTTTTCCTAAATGGTTTTCCACACAAATTTGGATACACTTCATTTAAATTTAAAGTTCTTTGTTCTTAACACTTTATAGTAATTATTACCTAAGCGTATAACCCGAACGTATAGTAAAACGCGGTGCTTAAAAATATATATTATATTACAGTTCACTTTTAAAATAAACCTTTCTAAAAATAAGTAAAAGTTAATATGACACACATGCTCTTTTTTAATTTGCAATATTTTATTCTTATATCCATGTACTAACCTATTTTTTTGAATTGGCTTAAACAAAATGAATTTAATTTATCCGACAGTAGACCAACCTAAACTAAATGGTTCTAAATTATACATCCTCAATTTTAGTATGAAAATTACTGTTTAGCCAAGATTTGTTCACGTACACATGCGTCAGACACGAACTAATCGAGATAATCGCCGCATCTCGATTCTATTCAGGGGTAGATTAAGCAGTCCCGCCGAGCATTCCTGTTCCATGAAATGACTGGAACTATAGCACTTCCACGAACAAAATAATTGCCAACGGAAAGGTTAGGAATGGCGCTCTATTTAAATAACATAAATAATCCGTATTTAATTATAATTTCTTAATATTAAATAGATTTAATAGCTATTTTATTGTTTTTTATAAAATATAAAATATTTTCTGACGTTTACCTAAAATAAGACTAGCTGTAAAATTTTGTTTGTGTAGTAGCAACCTGTACACATTAATTACACTAATTAATAAGGGCTGAATAAGGTTGAATTAAGAGGAAATATACCCACATTTTATAGAAGAAATAAAGACAGACATAACCATTTAGTATGAAAATATTCAGTAGACCAACTACACTTTGCTGTTGTCGTTTAGAAAGATAGGAGTTTACTTTATAAGTCACATTTGAATGGATTCCAGATGATAGGCTCGAAGTTCGAATCCTGATTGAGTTTATGAGTATTTTTTATAAACGATTTTCCACTCTCTCCTCGCATATGTGGGTACATTTACTATCAATTATATCCTTCTAGCTCTAAGCTCACCATCATAATTAGTAAAATTGCTTCTAACACAAACAGGCAGCGAGACGTGGTAGAGATATATTTAATAGAACATCTCGTAACAAAGTTATTAACTTATTTAAGTTTCCACCTGTGTTAGAACTAAGATCCCCAATAACTATATAGTTACCCGCTTTGGTGCCCACATAGTCCAAGGTGCTACTCTCGCAATATACTAGACCGCTGAAGACTGAGAGATTGGGGTTCAATGATCAATCCCGGTCGGGTGCATTGAGAGTGGTTTTTCCCTAAATGGTTTTCCACTCTCCATCCACGCCAATGCTGGTGCACTTCATTTCAATTAAACCATCCAAATCCTTAACCCATTCGTGAAAACAGTACATAGGCATATAACACGAACGGGTAATAAGACGCGGTTCTAAAATAACTATATCGTTTAACCTAGTCGGTGACCTGTGGTCTAGGGTAAGGTGTCAGACTTCTGTCCTCGCGGCGGGGTTCAATCCTCGGTCCCGGCACAGATTTATCTGATTACTAAACCCTTCCTTCACCTCTGACAAGACATCTTGTCTTACACATTAGCGTAAAGTCGTATAACCCGAACGGGTAGTAAGACGCGGTGCTAATAATAATAATAATAATATTTAACCTACTTCAGTGGCCGAATGGTCTAAGGTGTCACTCTCGTTTTGAACTCATTTGCTGAAGACGGGGATATAGAGGTTCGACTCCCAGTTGGGTCTACTGAAGGTGGTATTTCCTACATGGTTTCCCACTCTTCCTTCCCCGCAAATGTAGGAAGATTTACCCATGAAATTCTTCTCTCCTCTTCCTTACTCCATCAGAGTATGTATCATTTATGCGTAAAGCCTTAACAGGTAGCAAGATGCGGCGATAAAAAACAAAAAAAATAAAAAAAAAATAGTTTTCTTCCCCTATCCACTCAGCCACGAGGATGGGCTGACAGGGTGAATATCACGACTCTAGTTTTAATGTTGGTTTCGTGATGCTTTGTTTAGATTATAACGCCAAGGGGGAGGCTATAAATTTACGTTACCGTACATACGCGCAGTACTGAACGTTTAGTGGGAGAGTTGATGGGGGGAGGGGGGGTATAGGCTTATATCGGCTCACGGGCTTTAAACGTGGCCTCACGACGCCACTTTCCGTAACGTTTTACAGCTGACACTTGATACGGTAAATCAACTGTTCTCTCAATGGGTGGACCCGCCAGTCACGTATTGACCTCCTATAGCAGATATATAAAGTATCATCCACAGTGGGTTTTTTTTTACTTCTGAGTTTAGTAATAGAAACCGGCATCGGTGGATACGTGAACCTTATGTCGGGCTCATCATTCCAGTCCAATTTTCCAGTGATAAGAAAGTTAGGGGAGGTTTAGTATCACTGCCGTATGATTGGAGGATGGCGTTTCCGGTTTACCGACACGTGAATTCAAATATATCATATTTACTATAAATTTCAACTTAATCTTCCCCATTCCACTTTAGTAGTTAGATGCGGATATCCCGGGCGAGTTAGTAGGAAGTAGTGATAAGAGACGGTTTTAAATAAAGTTGTATTTATTTAAACCGTTATTATGTTTGGTATACTTCATGAAACGTCCTAAAATGTGAATGTAGATACCGCAAGTTAATGGCAGTATTTTTTGCAGTTTTGTAACAAAAACTTCTTTTATTTTTGTGAAAATAAATCAAATATTGTTCCATTATAAGCATAATTTTAATTGTCTTCACATGTTGGTATCAAAAGTTTTTGAATATTTGTCAAGGTTGTCCTGGAATTTATGACTTTTTTTTTCTTCATTAAAAAGTTCATCATCTATGCTCATGACAGATGTTAGACAACTGTTGATATCAACATGTAAAGAAAATTAAACTACAGGTTTCTACTGCAGTAAAATTTTATTTATTTTGGCCAAAATATTATTTTTCTAACGCGCTTGTCGTGTTGAGCCCGACTGCTGAGGACGGGAGATCGAGGTTCGAATCTCGGTCGGGTGAACTGGGGGTGGTTTTTCCTAAATAGTTTTCCATTCTCCCTCCACGCAAATGCGGGTTCACTTCTTTTAATTAACCTTCCCAATTCCTAATCCATTAGTGTAATTAGTACTTAAGGTGGAGTGTTAGTGAGCGGAGTTTAGTGCATTAATTTTGCAGTTTTTATAGCACAAACATTTTTTGGCCAAAATAACTCTAACATTTCTTCTATAGAATCATAGAGTTTAGTTTGCTGCACATGCTAATCTCAACAGTTGTTGAATATATGTCATGAGCATGGCGGCATTTGGTGACAAACTTTCTCTTATTAAAAAGTTTGTCACCAAATGCCGCCATGCTCATGACAGATATTCAACAACTGTTGAGATTAGAATGTGCAGAAAACTAAACTCGATGTTTCTATGGAAAAATATTTGATTTATTTTTGCCAAAATATGTTTGTGCTATAAAAACTGCAAAAATACTGCCCTAAACTCATGCTCACTAGCACTCCACCTTAAGCGTATAACCCAAACGGGTAGTAAGACGCGGTGCTAAATAATAATAATAATAATATAATAATAATAATAAAATATAGCGTTGTGAAATTTTGTCTTATATTTAAGGTGTGCACTCTCTAAACCGGCTGATTATTTCAGCACACGATAATCTCTATAAGAAAGAACGAAAGGTATTAATAATTTTGCCGAGAAAGGTATTTTCAGATACCTTCCCGGTTTCTTTTACGCGCCACAAGCCACAAGGGACTGACAACCTTGCTTCCCCTCCCAAGAAAGTTATGCTGCGGATTTTTATAGCTCGAGAAAAATCCGTCGACCTTAACTGGGTTTGAACCCATGAATATCGGAACCCAAGCAGAGCACTTTAACCCAAGACCACCACCGAGGTCGACAATCTTAGTATAAATGAACCTGACATTTAGTCGACGTGCCCACCTATTCAGGGTCTGTTCTAATATAAATGATTTATAAACGCTCGGCTTTGTTGTGGTATCCTTTAGCCTATTATTATTTTTATTTTTTTGGAGTGTGAGTTAAAGGGTTCCCGGTTATATTGCAACACAGCAGATTGTGATACTTTCAGAGTTACCCCCTAATAGGATTAAACCTAAACTCGCGATCTCGGTCTCCCACCCCCTTACACCCCTCTTCCCCGCCAACCCTCTTCAGACGCTCCTTCTGTTACGAAACTCGCAAGGGGGGTTCCCAGGAGTTCTGCCCTCTATTTTAAACCCAAGTCTCCGGAAATATCGACTTTTCTGGATTGTTAGTTTGTTGGGGTTTTTTAGCAGTGAGTCTTACTACCCGTTCGGGCTGCCTGCATACGTACTGATTATGTTAATGTGAGGTTCCAGAGATTTTACGAAATATCTTAGACGCTCCTCCAAACAAACAGGGCTATAAATCACTGCATAGACCACGCGACCACCAAATTGGGGAGAATTTTGTTACAATTATAAAATGTAGGCAGGTGACCTGGTGGTCTAGGGGTAAGGTGTCGTCAGACTTCTGTGCTGGCGGTCGGGGTTCAATCCTCGGTCCCGGCACAGATTTATCTGATTTCCAAACCCTTCCTTCACCTCTGACAAGACATCTTGTGAATGTGGGGAATGCCAGCCCCACCGTGGTTCGGATTCCACGTTAAACTGTAGGTCCTCCATTTAATCTCACAATCACCCTACCATTACACATTAGCTAAGTGCGTATAAACCGAACGGGTAGTAAGACGCGGTGCTAATAATAATAATATAATGATGGATTAAATAGCAAAGCTATTATATTTGATAATTACGGTTATAGTCGCATCTAAATATCATATTCTTTATATTGAAAAATGATATCTTGATACGATAATCGAACCCGGGATATTTGGGTTTAGAACGCCAATGCCCTAATCATTCTGTGGGTACAAGTCAAAGGTTTCGTGTTCGATTGGCGTGTTTAGGTGTCAATTTTCAATTTAAAGCCAATGTAAAATATTACGATTATAAATATAAGTAATAAGTATTTACAATCTTTCTGAAGAAACAAGACCCCTCGGTGAGGTGATACGTCTATTGAAGGATAGTTTTTTTTTTTTTTCCACCCTCTTTAACGCACTTACGTTTGTCTTATACGCATTTTTTTTAAATCACCGCGTCTTACTACACACATTTTTGTACTGATTACGCAAATGTGGTAGTGATTATGGAGGTATAATTATTTAGAAGAAATTCACCCAGAATTTTTATGAGGAAAAGTTAGTTTAAAATTGTGGAAATAGAGGAAAAAAAACCTTTTAATAAAAAAACACCCTGATCTCACCCAGTCAAAATTCGAACCCCTACCGCACCGTCGATGGGCAACCAAACTAGATTAGTTTGACATTACGGCCACGTTACTCATAGTTAAATCACACCGAAGTTACTCCATTTGTATTATTATTATTATTATTATTATTATTATTATTATGAGAGTATGAGAAAGCACTCCAGGATGGGGTAACACTCCCCTCCACCCTGACTCAAGTCGGGTTCAGTTCTGTCCACCCGGTTCAGTCAGGTTTTTCAACAGCTTACCTAATTCTCTTAGTAAAATGAAAGCTTGTTTTGTTTTTCCCCCCTTCTCTCTCTTTGTTCTTCTCTTTCTCTCTCTCCGAAGTTTCCTTGTTAAGATGGGATGGAGTGAGTAAGACTCCCTAGACGTCTTAAACTCGATAAAAATGCGTTATTTCCCAGAGGGCACCTAGGTTATTTGGTAGTAGACTTCATTGTCTATAACTTTCCCAAGGAAAGAGTAGTTTTTTTTGTTTTTTTATTCAGGAAAGTCTCGACATAGAATTCAGTGAATGAAGGTTGAAACTATAGCTGGATCATTATAGAAAGAACCTCTTCTAACAGTTTAAAAAACTATTCAATCTATTATTTATATTAATTTTGTATTCTTGCTTTGTCATGTGTCAAATAATTATTGTGAATTTTGGAGAGATGGCTTAAATTTTGGCAGCTGAAAGATAGATATAAAATATTTTAATTTTTTTCAAATTTTAAGGTACCATGAACATTGGTGTCCACGTGGTCTGTTTTCAATATCACACGTTAAGGCTAGGTCCAAGGTTCGAATCTTGGCAAGTTGCATAGCAAAGGCTTTTTTCACGCACGATTTATATCTGTGCCCCTTCCCCCCCCCCCCACCAGTCTCTCTTCCGCTAATGGAGGTACATTCTCTCTAAAATACCCTCCTAATCTTTATCACTTATATAAAGTATTTAATACCTATGATCACGTGGGCAGAGGCGTCGTTCTCTCTTGACTGATTTGCTGATGACGAAGAGGTCGGGGTTCTAAACAGTTGGTTTTACTCGATGTTTTCCTACACTCTCTCCATGCGCAAAATCAAAGTGTTTCAGGTGTTTATTCCCCATTCCCCCGGTTCCTGTCACATTTAATCACCCTAATTGGATACGAGGAATTTTAATAAACTAACCCAGCCACAGGCCGAAAACAATTGATGACGATGATGAATTGGGAAGGAATGAGGAAGGTATTTTTGAGTAAATATACCCCTATTTTCTTTTTCTTTGTGGTAGTGTGTTGGATTATCTCTAACACTTACCAACCCGTTACAGGTTAACCATCCTGATGACCTTGACGTTAAGTCTGTCCTGCTCACGAAGTGAGTTCAGTAACTACAAATAAAAACTGAAGGGTTCTTGCATGTCGATCTGACTATACTCCTCTTCGTATCGTGGTGTTCTGGTTGTAGGGCCATATCTGACAGTTTTAAAAAAAAATCAAAATGATTATATGTTAAATTCATGTGACTTACTGTACATTGATAGATGTTATCATACTTAAAATAAATATAGAGAAGTAATTGTTAAATGTTAGACTCAACAACAAAGCTTGTATTCTAATTCTACACGAATCATACTAAGTATACACACAACAGACTGTTTCCCCGTCGTGTTACTATATTCTGAACGCTGCCAGGAAGCCAAATTGTTTGTCTCATCAGTTTTTTTTCTGTCTTTCTTTCTTTCTTTCCTCCTCGGAATAAATCCTATTTTGTCGAGCCAGCAATGAAATTTCCATTCGACTAGAGTTGCAGTCAGTCGCCTTCTGAAAAAAAAACCAACCCAAAATCCGATCTGTATTATATAAACCGAGAAAGACTAAAATAATAATAAAAAAAGGCTTTGTTTAAATGGTAAGGGGATGTTGTGGTTGAGGTGGTGGTAGGGGGTGGGGGTGGATGGTTTCTTTGTGTGAGTTTTTTATATAATCTATATTTGTTTCAATCATAAGGGTTGGATGGGGAGGGGAGGGAGTGGGGTTGTGGTGGAGAGAGGGGTGCTGTATTTGACAGTTTATTTACCAAAGAAATGCTTTAATCTAATATCAAGTTTAGTTCATTTTCAAAGATGGTTGATACGGGATGCTCTATATTGGTTTAGGAGACACTTGGTTCGATCCCAGATATATATTTATGTATATACAGAGTGTTTGGAAACTCATAGCCCAAACTGCACACATCATTTGTTTGAACCAAAAGTAATACATAAACCCTATAAAATTACATCCAGGATACTATGCTAATACCATTAATTTGCGTTCAAAATGTTGGTGTACAAACGCCTGGAGAGCAGAGCTGTCAAGCATGCGTGTACAACAGGTTGCATAAGAGTTAGGCACGTGACACTGTACGCCTTCGCATCTTAGAGCACGACAGCAAAACATACCATCACAATTAATAATAAGCCACATACCAGTCCATCTAGAAATGGGAATACTTTCTGAAGGTCATTATTAACGGTCCTACATCATAGGAAGTGCTTGCCAATATTACATGTGTAGTGCTGCGAGCCAAAACTTTGAACACAATTTAATGATATTAGCAAAGTTTTCCAGATGTAAGTGTTTATAGATTCTGTATTTATTTTGGTTCAAGCAGTTTGCAGTTTGGGCTATGAGTTTCCAAACACTCTGTATATATGAACTGGCAATAAAAAGTATATACCCGCTTCGGTGGCGGCGTCGTCTAACGCGCTATTTTCGCAGTAGATTAGACTGCCGATGATGGGGAGATAGAGGTTCTAATTTGGTTGAGTGTACTGAAAGTGTTTTTTTCTAAAATTGTTGTTCACTCTCCATTCACGCAAATACAGGTACATTTCCTTTAAATATAAACTTCCTAATCTCTAGACCCATTAGCGTAACTAGTACATAAGTGTATAACCCGAACGGGTAGTATGACGTGGTGCTAAATATATATATATAAAAATCTAATACTAAAAAGTCAATCCTATTGTGATAAATGAGGGACGTGTGAGACTAAAAAAATAATCTCGATCTCGTCTCTAATGTTAAAAAATTAATCTCAAAAATTCGAGAAATAAAAAAAAGACAAATAATGGTTTTAAGAAATTAAAAAACCAAACCCAGTATTTGTTATTTCCATAATACCATAATAACCTAAAAACCTGCTGCATACCTCCCCAAAAAACAGCCTTCATTAAGAAATGTTTTGATTATAAATATGGTTTTTAAATATCAAACTTTGACAATATAATATAAGCTGTTACACTACAAAATTAAACTATGAATGATATTCATTGTAACTATCTATAACTATTTTATTAATTGATTTAAAATGTGCATTAGCTATATCTCAAGTGTTTGAATGAACTATATATATAAGACAATCTAAAGCAAGCGCCAGCTCAAATGTCAAAAAGGAATTTTATAAACTATATACTCGTATTTACTTTAATAAACATAATTCACATTTTTGTACTTTCGAAGGACGTTTTCGTCTCTCGATATTTTTTGTTTATATTTTCGTCTCGAATTGAAAGAATTGTTCTCGCACATTCCTATGATAAATGCTAATAATTGACAAATAGGACGATATAAAATCGTAGTATTCCTCACACACCACTACGCGAAGCAAGAAAATTCATCCAAATTCTTCTCTATGAAGGACACAAAAAAAAAAAAGCCGTAAAAATAACGTTAATACCTTCATTTGGGATCGACCTACAGCCTCAGGTGTACAAAGTCAAGGATGGAAACCGCTAGTTTAATCCTGCAAGTTTTGCGGTGATACAATCATAATTATTATTATTAGCACCGTGTCTTACTACCCGTTCGGGTTATACGCACTTACGCTAATGTGTAATGGTAGGATGGTTGTGAGATGAAATGGAGGACCTACAGTTTAACGTGGGATCCGAACCACGGTGGAGGACTGGAATTCCCCACATTCACAAGTTGTGATTAATACACGTCTTGTCAGAGGTGAAGGAAGGGTTTGGTAATCAGATAAATCTGTGCCGGGACCGAGGATTGAACCCCGGTTCCCCCAGCACAGACAACTGACACCTTACCCCTAGACCACCAGGTCAACCGACAATCATAATAATGTGCCTGCATGTCCTGGACCGTGTTTGATACTTTATTCAAGAGTTCAACTGAGTCTAATCCATTTAAGGTTCTGAAGGATTTTTATTTCCTTATGACGTTTGACAGATGACGTTTGGTATTGTCCGATTACCTGTTCTACATTGCGAATATCAGTCGCTTTATTTAATAAGTTGAAGTAAACTTTTTTGAGTTCGGTGGTCAAACTTGTTTTGTTGGTCAATTGCAACGGGTTTTGCAGAGGGAAGAAAAATAATAATTCAGCGATTAAAAAAAAGTATTCCCTTTATTTGCACTGGTATTGGTAATATATTGCATCTTTCTTTACTATTGTTATTTTTTATTTAGCACTTCTTATTATTACCCGTTTAGGTTATACGTCCATGTATTAATTACGTTAATATGTTAGGGATGAAGAAGTTTGAATTTTGAGTAAGCATACCCTCATTTGTGGGAAGAGGGAGAGTATAAAACTACCCTCACTACACCCGAATGGGATTCGAACGCCGATCTGTCTATCGTTAGTAGTCCAGTCTAAGCGAGGATGACGCCTTAGACTACGTGGGTACCGAAGCGGGTTTTTCTATTATTGATTTTATATAGCATATTTATTTTAGGACGATTTAGACTAAACGATTATTTTAATTAGTTTTACTATAATGTGGTTTTGGTAGAAAAACATTTTAGAAAAGACAAGCGCTTTTTTTTTTTTCATCAACATAAATATTATTTTACTATATTATTATTTCTATTTTATAGGTTGTGATACTATTTATTACTTGACTTGACTTATGAGAATATTAAATTAGTTTTTTTTAATTCTTGTAACTGTTAATTACAATAGCTCTTCTTAACGGAATCCTACTACTCTAACTGACCGGGCTATTAGTGTGGCTACACTAATAAGGTAAAGATGTGGAAAGTTAAATTTAGAGCAAACGTATCCACATTTGCGTGAAGGAAGAATGGGGAATCAAAGGAAAAACAACCTCGATGTAACCAGCAGTGAAAACAGACCACCAGAAATTTCCCAATAAAATTGTAGACCACTGGTTGTCAAGCTTTGGGAAGAAAGCCGATTTTTGATGGCCTGCGAGAAGGTTTTTATATATGAAAATTTTGAAAATCATTTGAAAATGTTAAAACATTAAAAATTAAGGAAAGTGATACAAAATTAGGCCTATAACATTATACAATATCCTACATATTCTGCCCTTCAAGTCCATTATGTCTTTGGGTCACGAAAATTTGTCGTTCTAAAAATTTGGCTTTCAGTTTTAAAATTTTGGAGGCATTACTTCAGACAAGGTGTTTTCAAACTTTTTATGTCTAAGGGACATAGTTTCTGTATCTTATTGGCTTACGGGCCACAATATTGTACCGACAATATTAGGATTAAATAATATTAAAATATTCGTATCGGCCTGTCTTAGACAGGTAAAATTTCGGATTTTTCTTGACCTATGTTCTTTATTGGTTTTTCCTTTTTTTTAATGTTACATAACAGGAGCTAGCGCGATTTGTCTTATCCACAAAAGTTGTCATTTGCCGGTTTAAAGTACATTTGTATAAAAATGTAATACTTTTCTTCGCGTAAAAATCAAAAATCCTTTATAAAATAAAGTAACATAAACTAAATTAAATTCATGTTTATTTTATTAGTTGATTATATAATATTTGTAGATAAATTTGTCTTTCATTTTCTCTTGAAATCATTTTATAATTTTCATAAATCATCGGGCTGCAAGTGGCCTGTGGGCCGTGGGTTGAAGACCCCTGCTGTAGACTATAATCTTCTCCCACGGGTCCTACACACACGCGTAGATACTGTTTTGACATTTTGCGGTCTTAAGTTTCATGTATGACCTCGCATACCTTTTTACCATCGTTAATAAAATGTAAATGCCTAGGTACATTCAAAATAATTCGACTAAAACTTTCTATAATTATGTGTGTCGAAAAGAGGTTAAGTCACATGTTTGGTAACCATAACTATGGAGATGTGACAGGAAGGCAGACAGCCAAGAAACTATTAGTCTATTTTTGTCTTCTGACACTAAGCTCAAAGAACTTTCCGACATGCTCATAAATATGTTTCAATACATAGCCATGTCGTGGACGAGCAACTTAGTTAAGAGCGTTCATAATGGCAGGTCCAACTTGCCTCCCTGCTCGCGTGAGGTATTATGGGAGTAAAAGGGAAAAGAAAAGACCTACGATATGTCATAAATGTGTGCAGTGCATTCGTATTTGAATGATTACTCGAAATTTTCCGCGGTGACGATGGGGGACAAAGCGACAAAGTTTCTTGTTAATAACTACAGTTTGTCCCTGTTATGACAGAATGAAGATTTGTGGACAATACTTATCTGTGAATACATTCTAAAATGGTCAAAAACTGGACTTTTCAACGCAGTTTTTATCCAAATATAACTTAGTGTTTCAACAATGTTCAGTATTAGGAAATTCTTTTAACTCTTTATCTCCATTAATATTTAATCAGAAATGATCCACGTGCAATAGTGTTGGTGTAAATTATGATTTCTAGCCGACTGTATCACAGAGTTGATTGGCATGTGATGCACGCTATTAAATTACGTTTGTCTGTTACTGAGAGCAAGTTAGCCATCTGGAGCCACGCTCTAAAGCTAAACAGTTATTTTAAGCCGCTTGTTCTAACGCGCTACACTCGCAGTAGATTAGACTGCCGATGACGGGGAGATCAAGTTCCGAAACACAGCCAGGTGTATAAAAGTGTTTTTTTTTATAAAACTGTTTTCCACTCTTCTTTCACGCAAATGTGGGTACACGTCCTATAAATATAACATTACTGATCCCTAAAAAACATTAGTGTGATTAGTAAATAACCATATAACTAAAACGGGTAGTAAGGTCCATTGCTAAGAAAAAAAATATTTTACCATTTGCTTAAAATATTTTGAATTGCTTCTAAAATATGTTTGTCATGTATCAGATATTTCAAACCCAAAAATTACTAAATCTTAGTTTATTTTTTATTTAGATTTAGATCTACGTCATTTGGTTATGCGCAGATGAACTAATTACGCTAGTGTGTTAAGGATGAATAAGTTTGGATTAGGAATAGTTGAATTTGCGTGGAAGAATATTGGGAAATTATTTTGTAAAAATACATGACCGGGATTTGAGCCCTGATCTCCCCATCATCGGCAGTTGAAATCTATCGCGACAAGATTCCACATGTCTCAACAAGGTTGATTCATTGATTTGACTTGTCTGAGCATGTATGGCCACTTTGTAAATTTGAGATGGGCTCCTCAAAACCTTAAAGCGTGATGTGTGAACCCAAAATGGCGTATCTCATACCCAAAAACTCGAGCCCGTACCGATAAATCTCCCCCACTTTTTTGCGGTGGAGTGTACGTTTGATATTACTACATAACTGGTTCGAACACGTTTGATTTTAAGGTTATGTGTTTTATCCCCCTTTTCATTCCTTACTCTCCCTGCCACACCAGCATTTTGAGGCAGTATCACATTTTTTATACTACTGACTATATTCCTTACGTAAATACCCCCGCAGTTAGATCCAAAACGTTTGTCCCTATCGACACTTGTCGGAACATGTCTTAATCTGAACATGTTCGATGATGACCGATCATAAATGACCATGACAGGCCATAACCGAGCATGTATAAGCTTGTTAGGACCTTATTCTGAAAATTGAAAAATGACACATGGTCACGGGAATCGAACCCGGGACCTTTGGCTTAGTATTGCAATGCTCTAAACACTGAGATATCAAGAATCGTCCCGTGCCCAGGGTCATTCTTCACTCATATTTTAAGGCAGAGTCTATGATGGACGTGCGGAAATCATCGACTACAAATATGTGATTTATATTAAGATCACGATCTATCAGATAACGCAGCCACCGTCGACTCGGTAGTTGGCTTAATGCTGCAACTTGTATAATTATTATAATTGTAAGATATCGCATATTTAAGAATCAAATAGCCGAAGCTATTAATTATGCTTTTTTTTAGGAATTCTCCATCAAGAAATCATATTCTGAAAATTGATAGCTTCGGATATTTGATTATTTGATTCTTGTTAGGACCTATTGACGTATGCAACTCATTCCCTTTGTCTTATCTCTTTCTGCTCCATCTTCCCTTTTAATTCATTTTACTCCTCACTGCCTCAACTATGGACAGCACGGACGGTTAGTAAGTAAGACGCGGTGAACTTAAGTTAGAAACAGCACAGCTAAATTTTAGTAGCAGCAAAGTTAATGGTTCATTATAAAATATAAATGTCACAAGATATTTTAACTTTAAATATCACCGTCGAAAAAAACTTAATCCTTTTATTTCAACTTTTAATCTCTTCACAATTTTCAGAATTTAATTGTCTTCGAAGAACATTTAAAACCCTTTCCTTTTTTTTTTCAGTCTCACAGCTAGCTCCACCCCCTTGCCCCATCACCTGTTCACACTTCACCATATTATATAATCGCTACTCTTTCATTATATTTTTTTTTATCTCTTTTGTATATTTTTTCTCTTTTCTCATTTTCTTTTTATCTTACTTGTATTGCTGTGTATCTTAAATTTCTCTGAATATTTAAATCATGCACATGAAAAAAAGTTTCATATTTATACTTTTACAAGTACGTTTTGTCAATTTATAAAGCAATATATATCGACTTGGTTTGTCATATACATATTTAGGAGAATGCAGAGTCCAGAAATTATTTTGGTAACGTTTCAACAATCAGGAAAAAAAATTGAATGGCGCACCGCATAGACTTTCTCTCGCTTTTATCTTAAAGTAGATTTTTCCTAAAAAAAAAAACTAGTAAGATTTGTGAAACAAAATAATAGGTTTGTACATTGCTGTATAAACACTACACCAAAGATAATAAATGATATAATATACACTGTTACTTATTTAATCTATGGCAATAGAAACTAGGAACACTGCTACAGAAAAGTTGAGCAAAGAGAAACATCTTTGTCTTCCAAAAATCATAGAAATCAAATTCATTTTTAGACCTAAATTAAATAGTAAATATATTTGCTTATAGCTCATTAATGATTGGTTGTATAAAAATATATTTTTAATAAAAGATTTATATCGTTAATAATATTACAATTTACCAATGATAATTTATTTTGTATCTCAAATAGTTGTCGAGAAATGATCAATATTCGAGAATTTCCCATATGTAATGTACCTTCAAAGTCATTGACATAAGAAAATGAGAATTTCCATAGTGATAAACAGTGTCTAAATATAAGATTTAATTAAAATCATTTGATCGAATTTTTAGAAAATCAATTTTTTTCTCTTTTTTTACCTTCAGTAAATTACCCTTAATTTTAGGGTTGGCTATTTAATTCCAAAAATTCCTCGGGTGAACCTTAGAAAACACCAAATACCATTTTGAGCTCATTCGGTAAATTAATTTTGGCTCAAACCCAAGGTACAGATGGACAGACAGACATACAGAATTGTGAAAAACCACTCTTTTTTTTTCAGGGAATCATGAAATGTCAACATTTATCAAAATCTTGAGTTCGATTTTTTTTTTTTTTTCAAGATTAAAATATTTTCCCTCCAAGGTGTTGAAATAAAGTAATAAAGGAAGCCGTTAGCAAGCTATATCTTATTTCCCACCCCTGTGGGCTCGCTAATTAAGTTACAAGCTCATCTAGTCTGGTTTGTTTACGACGAGAAGGTAGGTGTGTAGATCCCAGAGGGCTGGACTAACATTGGTTTTTACTGAGTGGTTTTTCCACATTCCCTCCACACGAATGCGGGTAAAAATCCTCAAACCTATACCTTGCCATCGTTAGATTAACAACGAAACAGCCTGACTGGGTGGTAAGACCTTATTTGTGCCTTGAAGTACCTTTTAGGGAATATAAAATAATATTGTAAAGTAGTCATGTTTCCATAAAAAAAATCACTATATGTATTTTTCTTTCGTCTTTGGATATTGACACCAATTCTCAAAGAGAGAGAGAGTTAAAAACATTCAATGAAGTATATATTATTATTATTATTATTATTATTAGCACCGCATCTTACTACCCGTTCGGGTTATACGCTCTTACGCTAATGTGTAATGGTTGGGTGATTGTGCGTTAAATGGAGGACCTACAGTTTAACGTGGGATCCGAACCACGGTGGAGGCCTGGCATTCCCCACATTCACAAGATGTCTTGTCAGAGGTGAAGGAAGGGTTTGGAAATCAGATAAATCTGTGCCGGGACCGAGGATTGAACCCCAGCCGCCAGCACAGAAGTCTGACAACTTACCCCTAGATCACCAGGTCACCAATGTAGTATATAAAGTTAGTAGTTGGTTTACCGTTAGAAAACTTTGTATTATTTTAATACTTTTTCTACGTAGTTGTCGTTTCTTCCTTCAAGCCGATGCCTATAAATTCTTCCTTATTATCACCCTACTGGTGTCATTTTAAGTTTTAAGCTTAAGGGTACTCGAGAAAAGGTCAATGTTTTTCTGCACTTCTTATATCAAAACATTTATTTTTGTTTAAAAGAGAGACCCGTCTCGGTGGCTTAGTTGACTAACGCGCTAGACGTGTTGAGCTCGACTTCTGAGGACGAGGAGATCGAGGTTCGAATCTCGGTCGGGTGAACTGGGGGCGGTTTTTCACTAAATGGTTTTTCCACTCTCCCTCCACGTAAATGCGGGTTCACTTTCTCTAATTTGACCTTCCCAATTCCTAATCCATTAGCGGTAATTAGTACTTAAAGCATATAACCCGAACGGGTAGTAAGACGCGGTGCTAATATTATTATTATTTTTGTTCTAAAGAGGTCTTCAACATTTCTTGAATATCTGTCCATAGTGTCATGAAATTTATAAATTTTTTTCTCTTGATTTAAAAAGTTTCTCATCTAATGCCGCTATGCTTATGACAGATATTCAACAACTGTTGAGGAAACCATGTGAAGAAATTTAAACTCTTTGTTTCTACTGGAGCAATATTTTTTTTTGCAAAGAAAAAAACCCACTGGTATTTTTCTCTTCCCAAAGTTTTCCCACTTAAATTCGAATAGTCCTTAAGGCTAGTAATATGATGTGCATTAAAAATGAATTATTATATTTAATAAATGAATCCAAATTAAACGATTTGTCATAAGGTTTAAATCTTGATTCTAATTCGCACAAATACATTCCATTGAGTCGAATATTACTGTAGTAGCATTCAACACCTTATCTGTGTTAGAATTCTTACAGGAAGGACTGAAACCTAACTGTGTGTTCGAGAAGGTTCTTCTTATCTGAATCATAATATACATAAGCTTCGGTGGTTATTACGATGTCTAGTCATATCCTCTTGAGAAGCTTTATCTATGCTCGTTTGAATCACCGCCGCCCCTTCCATAACGTTCGAAATCTGCTTTCTTGTACGTCTATGGTCTCTCGCAAAAACCACCCCTCCGCTGACAACAATGAGATGCTCTCCCCCCGCCATTGTTCTGACGTCACTGTGACAGGCGCGCCAGGCATTATCTCGCTCCTCCGCGAGACATTGTTGCCAACTAACCGCAATTGTTTCCGTTTTCTCTCATTTCCCTAGCCCTTATCATTGACGGAAATAATTTTGAGAAAACGTTTTCTGACGTTTTGTTTTGATACAAACACAAATGTATTGCCCGACATATTGTGGCGTATAACAGAAGGCAGAGTTTTCGTAAAAAAAAAATCATTCCATAATTCGTTTCACTATATTTGTACCACGTATCTTTATTTAGGAATATGCTGACCATTTCCTTCTCTCGTCAATACGGAACAGAAAATTATAATTCAACAAAAGTATAATTTTAATATGTTTTGTTTTCATTAGTTTAATTTATAATTATAAATAAATAATAATAGTATGTATCTATTATTTTGACTTCATACTAAGATTTATATAAAAAAAATTATAATACAAATGCAATAATTAACTCAAAAACTAATAAATAATTACATATATTTCTGGTACCTTAAAAACCACTAGTTAATTATTTTAGTTTTATAAAATCACTGCATTTTTTATTCAAATAAAATTTGTTAGATTGTGATTAATAAGGAGCCGTCCTTAAATTATGTACAGTTATCTTTTTCCGTGATTTTTCCATATCGCTCCCGCCCCCTATACTATGTAAAAAAAATACGATATGATAAATTAAATTATTTTTTAGTCGTTTAGTCATTTTTAAACGCAAGGATTGGTAACAAAGCGAGTGATATGAAATTTTAAAATATACCTAAAATTGTAGTAAATTTATGTTAGGTCTAGCCGACCGACACAAATATGTCAAGGTTACATGTTCACTAATTATAAGTCATTCACGAGCTAAGTTTACCTGGATCACAGCTCGAAATGTTACCAGAAGTAGTCCCTAATATATCACTACGCCAACAGCTGACATCCATCACTTTGGATGACTGTAATGAAAACAGATGGTAATATATGAATGTGATAGTTAACCACAGTAATTTAGGCCAATATTATTTATATATTTATTTGAGGTCGGACACAAAGTTTATTTATCGTTTTATTCCCCTTAAAAAAATATTAACACCACTTTCACAAAAACTTCTAACGAACATAACTTCAAAATGGCGACTGACGAATCTAAACCAAATGATTGAACATAACGGTAAACAAGTTTTTTTATAATGTTGCAAACGCGCAGTTGATGAATTATTTTATTCAGTTAAATTTTCAAAATACAATAAAATCAAAATCATAAAATCATTTATTGTATGTAAAAAAATGACAACAATTTTCTTTTTTCCAAGTAAATATGATGCCTGTATTAAAAGATATTGATGTGTGCACTATAGTACACAGAATCAGTAACATTCCAAAACGAAAAATAAGTACTTTTAATTATGTTTAAAATATTGTTTCGAGTTGGATAAAAAGAAATTATTTAAAAAATAAAATAGTATGAGAAAACTTAAGTTTACGTTATTTTTAATGTAATATATAACAGGTAATTAAAGATCTTTACATTTATAACAAAACGGTGATCTTTTACAAGTGTTGGCAACCCAAAACATAAACATATTATTTTTGAAATGCCATCCAGGTAAAAACCTATCGTGAACGGAATATACACTTCCTCATTTAAATATTAGCGACTGCTATCTAGCATTTGTAGGTGAGGGGTCCAAGCGAGCGACTCAAGAAGACACATCCAATCACAGTCAATAATTTTGGTTTATTTCACAAAGCAACCTGCTCTCATACATTGCCGTCGAACTCATGATACCCTCTGTCGAGACGTTCGCCCATCCCCGGTCAAAATTTCACTTGAGATACCTTACTTCCCTTAGCAGCAGTTGGATCACAGTTCTTTAACCACTGTCCAACCATTGTCTAACCAATGTCCTAATCGTGGATACACTCATGGCGCGTGAGGCATGCCTTCCAGTGGCGGCTTGTAGCTAAAATTAGTGGGGTGCTGATCCAGAAAATGTTTATCCTTTGTTTTAAAATTGTGTAAAGGGGGAAAAAAACATGTATAAAAGGAAAATTTATCCAGGAAATTGATAAAATCTTAACCAAAAAAAAACAAACTTTTTTACTTACTTTAACTTAATTTTTTATAGTTCCAACTTGATCGATTCATTAAAAAATAAAATCCATTCTTCTTGTTTTAATTTGCTCAAAAAGTTCAATAATTTTCTCCTTGATCTCTGGATGAGAGTTGAGGAAATTTTTCTCCATTAAAAGTACTGCAAGTGCATTTAGTTTTCTGTTAAATAAAAGAACCGAAAAAAAAGAATCAAATAGAATAGCTGGAAGCAGAATAATAATCTAATTCTACACTCTTCTACACTTTATCACATTCAAGAATATGGTACCCGGTTTTTAAGCACAACACACGCTGAGTAAATGAAAAACTTCCTTCCCCATCACGCCAGAGCCGGCACTGCGAGAGCAACAGTGCTCTCTCTACCTGGAAGTCTCGCCTTCCTACCCGCCCCCTCCTATGTGCGCATGCGCACAACAGTCAAACGCCACGTCACTGGCACTGTGAATCGGACAGTTCCATACAAGGATTTCTCTTTTTCATAAACTGGGGGATGGCTACTGAAGTACTGACATTAAGCTCAAGGAATATATATTGTACTACTAAAATAAAGAAAGAATTAAAGAAAAAAGGATTCATTATATTAAATGCTATCGATAATATCAAGTGGAAATAGAGGGTGCTGCAGTTCCGCGGTGATTATACACGAGCCGCCACTGGATATCATACATTAAGTTGTAACAGACACACCATACGTAAATGAAATATTAGTGAAATTTTATAATTGATAGTTATTTTCCCACAAAATTTCTTTTTTCTTTTTTAGATCTTGTCCTACCATAAACATTGATTAAAGAAACCTTATGAAAGGTGAATTCTGATATATCTCCCACCTTATTTGTGAGAAAACTTTTTAAAAAATATGAAATCCCCACATAGCCCTCAAAAGCCCTTACATAATTTATGGGCAGCCCCTAATCGTATTTCGTTAAATTTAAGATTTTATCCATAGCAAAGTACGCGAGAAATTGGAAACCCTGGCGTTATGTTTAAAACAACAGCTGCAAGATGTCGTTAGTAATGAACGCTTCCCTCTCTATTTTGTAAAGATACTAAAAACAGGCTCCTGCATATCGAACAATGTTACTAAACGTCTCCCACCTAGCTCTTTCCACACGACAATTTATTATTGATTTATTAACATTTAGGTGACCTGGCGGTCTAGGGGTAAGGTGTCAGACTTCTATGCTGGCAGCCGGGGTTCAATCCTCGGTCCCGGCACAGATTTATCTGATTACCAAACCCTTCCTTCACCTCTGACAAGACTTCTTGTGAATGTGGGGAATGCCAGGCCTCCACCGTGGTTCGGATTCCACGTTAAACTGTAGGTCCTCCATTTCATCTCACAATCACCCTACCATTACACATTAGCGTAAGTGCGTATAACCCGAACGGGTAGTAAGACGCGGTGCTAATAATAATAATAATAATAATAATAATAATAATAATAAACATTTAATTGGTGTCCGTTGAGGTAGCCATGTATGATGTGACCTAGCTTTGTCCTCAGAAATATCACATGTGATTTCTAAGGGTAAAAAGGTGTGAGGGGGGGGGGGGGGTGGAGGAAGGGAGGGAAGGGTCGAAAGTCACGTGATACCCACACAGCGCCGACTGTAATTACGGCGTCAATTAACGAATTCTGTCAAAACCGACCTGGCGCACGGGAGATCACCCAGTGAACTCTACCACCCTTCCCCCTTCCCCTCGCCCCCCTCCCCCTGGTCCACCACCCATCAAAACTGTAAATCCACGTGATGAATCTTTCCCCCCCTTTCGCTATTTAGGAAATAAAACAACAAACAATGATTGATAGGGTGGTGAATATCGACTATGCGACATCTGGTGTGTGGCGGGAAAATATATTTTGCATACCTCTTCTCCCAACAACATTCCTCCCTTCCCCTTTATCCTCTACTTCCTCCCTCCCCCTTTTCGCTTCATACGGGACTCTCATTCCATCTCCTTTCAACCCTTCTCGTTCACTCATACTATTGATGGAAGATGTTTATATATAAAAGGTTGAAGAGGGGTTGTTAAAAAAAATGAGGGAGTGGTTAAACTAACAGCCTGAAAGATTGTTAAAACAATGACCTACTGATTTTGTATACATCCTCTTTGTCACTAACCCCCTCTTCCCCCCTTCTCTAACATTAAAACCCTTCCATGTTTTTAGCTTCTTTTTTTTTAATTATGGAAACCAATTTTCTAGTTTCTGATTTAATTGGATACTCTGGACTTGAATAGCTGTAGGGATTAAATGTTCGCGATTTGGTTTTGGTTGTTAATGTTTCACTATCATGTATTGGGGGGATATTAAATAAAAAATATGAAAACATGCGATTTCAGCTTTTATTTACGAGCTTTTCGAATAAAAATACACGTATTAAATGAATCCTTTACTAAACAATTTATTTTTCTGTTCGTTATTATTTTTAACAAGAAGATATTTTTATAGAAACAGTGTGAAAAAAATTCACTTTTTTTTTCTATATGTGAATGAAATCTTATAAAAAAATAATTGGCTCTCTATCAATTATTTTTAAATCAATGACTTGTGAGATTAAAGACGTTGTTTACTTGTGACGTCATGCCAGGTTAAGATAGGAGTTAGAAGTTAATAAATATAAGTTTCATTCTGTGAGTTTTAGATATACATTAAAGTTGTGAAAAAAACATATTTATCTATAGTTAATACCTTATTTAAGTCAGCTGCATATCTCCTAAATTATTATAGAATGGTCAAGATATCGGTTCAGCATGACATTACAAATATGATCGGTTAAATTAGGGTTCTTCTCTTAGGTGAGTGATGAAATGATTGCCTTTGAACTTTTTTTTTAATCCTATGGCACACATAACGGGTAGATACTTAGACATTCAATTGAATTGGGGAATATGTATATGTTATAAAATCAAGTTATATGTTGGTTATATAAACAGTGTATTAATACCAAAACTAAAAAAGGGCATGTCAAAAAACACCCTTCTTCATTGACTAAAAAATGATTTTTTTTTTTCTAAATCCAGAATACATAATTTGTCACGAGAAATATCTTTCTGCACATATTTTTTTATATCACCGCGTTTTATTACCTGTTAAGGTTATACACATATATGATAATTATTCTTATAAGGGTATATATGAGGAAGCAAGTACCTTATAGGGAATCTAGCTGCATTGGCGGGGAATGAGATTGGGAAACCACTTAGAGAAAACCACCCTCATTAGAACCAACCGGAATTCGAATCCCGTCCTTGCCATCATCAGCAGGTCGATAAAACACGATAGTAATACCTTAGACCAGGGTTGGCAAACCTTTTCTGACCAGTGTGTCACTTAAGGTATAGATTAATTTTGAAATATTCCTTCACCTCTGACAAGACATCTTGTGAATGTGGGGAAGGCCAGGCCTACACCGTGGTTCGGATCCCACGTTAAACCTTAGGTCCTCCATTTCATCTCAAAATCACCCTACCATTACACTTTAGCGTAAGTGCGTATAACCCGAATGGGTAGTAAGACGCGGTGATGATGATAATAATAATAATAATAAATAATAATAATAATAATAATTTTTAAATAGTCTAGTGTGTAACCTCTTATTTACATTAATTAATGAGTATTTAAAAATCAAAATTTTTTGATATTATAAAATATTACTAATGACAAATTAAACTGTAAATGTTCTTAGTTGCCACTATATTTTAAAGAAGGCCAATTTATTGGATTGTCAAAGTGAGTGGTTTTCAACTAGATAAATATCATAACTTAAATAAAATATTTGAAAGCAACATCTTCAGTGAAGTAAGAAAATATAGTTATGTTAAAATAAGAATTGACAAAAGTCCTGATTTTTTATATATTAATTTGAAGCATGTTGATTCATTTTGATGGCAAAGATAATTATTTTCGGTTCATAATTCGTTGTCTTTCCCATCACTGAATTATGAGCCAAGACTATTTCTTACTGTTGATTTCACAAAGTATATTGTGACATGGCATTGAATTACACGTCTGTCTAAATATTGACTTTAAAAATGGATACCACATTTGGAAATGTTTTATTTAACAACGTTGCCTACTCGGAGATTTCGAAGCTATTTTGCATCTTAACTTGACGCACCTAAGCAGTCAGGAAGAAAATGAGAAGTTTCACTCTGAGAGTGCTCTTGTATATGTGTTGATAACACTTCCCCTCTTCCTCTGGCGAGTTTACACAGTCACTTTAATATTATCTCCAAGAAAACATTGACCTGCTTTTTAATTTTACCTTTTACTTGTTTCCTATTCTAGATATACATATGATACCACGGACTTTTTTAATCTATATCATGGCAGGAAGAATATTACAGGGCATTTTCGTGACCAAGATAAATAGCTTATGTTGTAGAGGTTTATAAAAAATATGTTTATAGTTATTTAGGAATTTATGGTTTTTATTTTAACGTTATATAATTAAAACTCACCGATAAAAACGTAAATTCATCAACATGGGAAATCCTATCTTGACCGGCCGTTACGTCAGAGGTACAAAACTTTATTAATGTTCTTTTTTTTATGTCAGCATGTCACACAAATCGTGTTCGCGTACCCCAAGTTTACCATTCCTGCCTTGGATCGTTCACTCACTGAAGTGAATAAACACATTTGAACATTAAGAATAGCCTATTGTTTTGTCCCACAACATTAGTTTACAATTAAGAATCAAAATGTAATTAGTATATACAAACGTTGTTAATAAATTATAATATATCTCAGGACCTTGCATAACTACTTCCTTAAAATAAATAATATATAATAAATCCGTTGGCGCCCAATACTCGTCTTGAGAAGATTATTCGATAAATCCGGACCTGGCAAGTCAAGCTTTGAGAGTCACAGTCTTCTAAATAACGTCCATAAACAGCAGATGAAAGGATTTATCAGTAGCACGAAAGGCTATTGCTTTGGCCGTCATGCATTAACTGAGACAAATTGCCCGAGATGCGCTTCGATAGAGTTTGTGAAGCTAATGCGTCAAATTATGTGTTAGGCCTAAGCGATTACCATTCATTATCCCCTGCAGTAGACCCCCTACATCCAATTAACTGCGTAACAAAACAAAACACTGCTTTAGTTTAGTTCAGCTCATGCGTTAGAACATGTATCCGTTTTTTTTTTTAACTCTTTCTATTTAGTTGTGTTGATTTAGGTACTCACCCCTACAGGCGGGCACACAGCTAAAGGCGACAGTCTCATTTTGTTTGATTTGTTAGCTATTGGAACTGCTGGGGCTCAAATTTTAGCAGAGTGTATTGAGGTGTTTTCTTTTTAAATTGTTACAAACACTTTCTCCATTTCACCTTTCTCATCCCTAGCCAATTAGTATGAAACTAATATTCTGATGGTTTGGATGGGTAGTAAGATGCGGATCACAGCAATAATTATACAGGCACTTAACAAAAGGTTATATATACAGGGTGTATTTTAATTGGCGTCAAATATCCTAGGGCCGTATTCCCATCGACCAATCACTAAGAAACGATAATACAAAACATGGGCCAAGAAACGTTTAAAAGATATTTTGGTCGTGGGGTGTTCATTGAATGGCCTGTTTAGTCACCAAGATTCGGATCAGATAGATTTGTTATCTCTAAGGACACTTAAATTGCAATGTTTACTCAATTCGTGTTCCTGATGTTGACGTTTTAAGAAATTATATCATAAATGAATGTGAGCAAATACAAAACAGCCTAGGTATACTCAACAGAGTACGACAAATCAGGGAAAGTAGGATTAGTAGTACATTGAAGTAGGACACCATTTTGAACCATTATTGTTACAAAATGTTCTTTATTTTTGTGTTTTTGTTCGTTTCTGAAAACTTTGTCTTGTTTAGTTGCATTACTACATCTGTTTGATTGATTATTAATTGAACAATATAATTCTTCCTAGTTATAAACTAAACATACAGTAGCCCCATGGCATCTTTTGTGCTTAGTGACAGCTGACAGCTGATGGCTTTAAAAAGTTATCCAGACAAAATTATGTATCCCTACGCTGAACCATATGAGCTGCAAAAACATGTATTTAGCAGCTGTCACTTCTGACAGTCATTTAGGTATATACCTAAATGTTGACTGTCAGAAGTCAGCTTTGAACTGTCAAACAGCACCAAAGAAGCCATGGGGCTACTGCATCTAGACCCATGTTCATATGGATTTTTCTCAATGTTTGGTAGATAGGAATACGCCCCTAGAATATTTGATACCAATTAAAATAAACCCTGTATAATTGAGCTACCTCATTTTTGAAGAATACCTATATTGAAAAAAGTTTACAATAGTTTATTTCTTAATGTTTAAATTGACTGTCAAAATTGTGAGTTATAGAACACACCTCATGAGATACTAAATGCACCGGAAAGCTTTTAATATTGTAGTAAAAAGTTTCTCATACCATTATATACCTATTGGAAAGTAATGCACTGTAACTTAAAGTGTACGTCATGTTAGCAGCAGGCCGAGGGAAAGGTCCTGTATCTTAATTCGGGTATGTCGAAATAATTATCAATGGTGTAAATGGGGATTTCCCTTCCAAAGTGATGAATTGGCAGCCAATATACAGATATATTTGTCCTAGTTTTAAACTAGTTTTTTTTTTAAGGTTGAGGGTGTAAGTCAAGGCACAATGTTTACCATTCAAAAGGTTTTTCGATTAATAACTCATCTCAAGTGATTTGAATTTAAATTTCTAAGCAATCGATCGAGTAACTAAATCGTTATTTTTTCAATTGACATTATTGTGAGACAGACATCTCAAACCACGTGAGAGGTGACTATTCTCTACGAACACAATGTATTATTGAGTATGATATTTATTAGTTTTCTGTCTAGCTTAATCGCCAAGAACAAATATTTAAAGAGAAATTTATTCAAATTCCTTTACTTAAAAACATGGAGGGAGAGAGGTTTACTAATCACATAACTACTAGTTTTAATACCCGCCTCGGTGGCGTAGTTGGCAACGCGCTTGTCGTGTTGAGCTAGACTGCTGAGGATGGGGAGATCGAGGTTCGAATCTAGGTCGGGTGAACTGGGGGTGTTTTTCTAAATGGTTTTCCACTCTCCCTCCACGCAAATGCGGGTTCACTTCCTATAATTAAACCTTCCCAATTCCTAATCCATTAGCGTAATTAGTAATTAAAGCGTATAACCCGAACGGTAGTAAGACGCGGTGCTAAATATTAATATTAATTACTAGTTTTAATAGTTTAGAAACTTAAAAACTGATGTTCCTAAGAGAAATAGCTCAGTGTGAGGATATTTTCTCTCTGGTAGGTGGCACCCTTAAACTGCTTTGTTGATCATTGTCTGATATAAACCTATGTACAGAGAGAGAAAAAAACGGCGTTAAATCCCTAACGAGATTCGAAGTACATTACTTTCTAGCAGCAACCGGTGAGAGTTGGTTTAGGGTGGGTGAAAGAGGGTGAAGGGATAGGTTATGTTGATGACAAACGCTCCTGATGTTGAGATGGGTAATTCTGAGAAGCAGGGCTCTGGGAGAAAATGGCGGAGAGGGAGAGTTAGAGGGATGCACGCGGGTTGCACAGAGGAACCCTTAGTGTGGCTGATGAATGTGGGAACCACGCCATTTGTGTTACAACCTTTATAAGTTTCAAACTTAAGAGTCATGCTTCGGATAAGGGATAAGGACAAAGGACACAGGAAGTAGGTAGTTGATTCAAATAATCTATGACGCGCATTTCTTGATCTTGACTTTAAAGCCAATGACAAAATAAATGGTTGCCTTCAAATATCAGGAGAAGCAATTATTTATTTTGCATAAAATTGTTCATAGAGCTGGGTATGAAATTATATTTTAGAAATTGTTTAGATCTAATCAAATTATTCCATCTCTTAAAAACTAGAATATCTTTGATACTAGGCCTATAACAATACGTCTACAAAAATAAAACACATAAAGAAAAAAAAATTATGACACTGTAGGACTATTTTCAGAATTATTTAAGAATTTATTATTTTTGTTTCAACGTTATATCTTTAAAACTTGCTGATTAAAACGTAAATTTATTAACATGAGAAATCCTAGCTTGACAGGCCGTGACGTCACAGGTAGGGCAACGTCCCTAAGAACTGTATTTGGAATCGATATATTTTAGGTTCATAAAGACTCTTCTCAATTCTTATAAACCACTAAATTTGTTATGAATGAATTCTTTGCCCTTATTGTTTTTTTTAAATTTATTTTTATTTGAAATATACTATTTTCCTTTTTTCTCTGAATTTTTTAAAAAGTATTTTGTAATTCTTTTTTTCTATAAATTGCTTTTATTTAAAAGTAATTTTTTTAAATATAAGCTACGTATTTTATATAGGTAGAAGTAGACTAGTTAGTCTATGACTATTAAATAAAATATTGAGAGAACCGTAAAGAACATTCATTTTTCTAGAACCGGAAACAGAGCCATAACCTTAAAATGTTTGTTTATAGAACCGGAACAAGAATTAGAAGTGATAAATATTTCTATTTCACTCCCTGTATAAAACTACACATGTTTGTTTTTACTCATCCCCCACCCACCCCTTCATCTCTCTCCTCCCCTATTTTTTTCTTTTAATTTTCCACATGCATTGTTGTATAACGAAGCGTGTGACATAAAACTTAAATTGTTTATTGACTGTTCTCGGTAATTTGACGTATGATACGCTTGAACTATATTTTATTGTTCCGTCAGATAGGTTTGCATGGTCGAAATATATTTTCACGGTTTTTGGTGAACCTGCAGCTTACTCGATATGATAGCATCAAATAAAATAAATAAAATGTTCATTCACGTGTTAAAATATTGTCAAATTTATAAATTCATGTATATCTACCCGCAACAGTGAGCCCACTCGGAAAAAAGACGCAAGTTTAGTCGTTTCTGGTTTTTGAGGAGATTTGTGGTTTGAATCCTTGTAAAACACACTTGGGAGTGATATTCTTTCTAGATGGTTTATTCTTATTCTTTTATGTCCTCTCAATTATACCTTCTTAAGGTGGGAATGAAAGAACATAAGTTAAAGACATTTTTTTTGCAGATTTGTTTAATCAAAACAATTTTTTGGCCAAAATATATAAAATATGGTCCCAGTAGAAACAAATAATTTAATTCTCTTCACATGTTGATATCAACAGTTGTTGAATATCTGTCAAGAGCATAGCGGCATTATATGAGAAACTTTTTAAATGAAGAAAAAAAATTGTCATTAAATTCCAGGACATCCTTGAAAGATATTCAACAATTGGTAATATCACCATGTGAATATAATTAAAATATAAGTTTCTACCGGAGAAATTTTGAGTTATTCTCACAAAAAAAAAAGTGTTTTGTTAAAAAAAACTGCAAAAAATTGCCATTTTCTTGCATCATCTACATTTCTACCTTATTCCCTAAACATTATTTATTCGTTACTCTTAGAGTTAATATGTAGCAGGATTAATTTATAAATAATATTATTTGACATTTATAGCAGTTACTAAAACTACTTTAATATATTAATGCGTTAATTTATAGCTAAAACTCTTACTTAAATTACTCTAATATATTCATACAACAATTTATTTTATATGCAGTTGTCACAGTGTAGGACTTTATAAAAGGTACTGCTGTAGATCACATGATTTGACGTATGAATTAGTGAACCCATTTCTAGTAACTTTTCTAGTGGTCAAATATTGATCTTCTTACTAAAATAGGAGTCTAAATCAGACATTCAACTTATCCACTAAGAATCTTAGTTTGAAACACAGCTTCTGCTCGAAGCCCGCCATTGTTTGTTGTTCCGGGGCCTTGTTACCAGTGGTTCATAATATTCCATTATTTTATGTCCCAGGGCCTTGCTACCAGTGATTGATAATACTCCATTATTTGATGTCCCGGGGCCTTGTCACCAGTGGCTCCATAATATTCCATTATTTGATGTCCCGGGCCTTGTTACCACTGGCTCCATAATATTCCATTATTTGATGTCCCGAGGCCTTGTTACCAGTGATTGATAATACTCCATTATTTGATGTCCCAGGGCCTTGTTACCAGTGGTTGATAATACTCCATTATTTGATGTCCCAGGGCCTTGTTACCAGTGGTTGATAATATTCCATTATTTGATTTCCCGAGGCCTTGTTACCACTGGTTCCATAATATTCCATTATTTTATGTCCCAGGGCCTTGTTACCAGTGGTTGATAATATTACATTATTTGATGTCCCGGGGCTTTGTTACCGGTGGTTCATAATACTCCATTATTTGATGTCCCGGGGACTTGCTACCAGTGTTCATAATACTCCATTATTTGATGTCCGGGCCTTGTTACCGGTGGTTCATAAATACTCCATTATTGATGTCCCGGGCCTTGCTACCAGTGTCATAATAACCATATTTGATGTCCCAAAGGCCTTGTTACCAGTGATTGATAATACTCATTATTGATGTCCAGGGCCTTGTTACCAAGTGGTTGATAATATCCATTATTATTTCCCGAGGCCTTGTTACCACTGGTTCCATATATTCCATTATTTTATGTCCCAGGGCCTTGTTACCAGTGGTTGATAATATTACATTATTTGATGTCCCGGGGCTTTGTTACCGGTGGTTCATAATACTCCATTATTTGATGTCCCGGGGACTTGCTACCAGTGGTTCATAATACTCCATTATTTGATGTCCCGGGCCTTGTTACCGTGGTTCATAATACTCCATTATTTGATGTCCCGGGGCCTTGCTACCAGTGGTTCATAATAATCCATTATTTGATGTCCCGGGCTTTGTTACCATGGTTTATAATATACATTATTTGATGTCCCAGGGCTTTGTTACCAGTGGTTGATAATATCCATTATTTGATTTCCCGAGGCCTTGTTACCACTGGTTCCATAATATTACATTATTTGATGTCCCAGGGCCTTCTTACCAGTGGTTGATAATATTACATTATTTGATGTCCCGGGGCTTTGTTACCGTGGTTCATAATACTCCATTATTGATGTCCTGGGCCTTGCTACCAGTGGTTCATAATACTCCATTATTTGATGTCCCGGGGCTTTGTTACCACTGGTTCATATTATTTTATTGTTTGATGTCCCTTGGCCTGGTTGCACGAGTAGGACATGACTTTTACCAACGGATTTAACTCATGCATATGCGGACAAAATGATAGACAGCCAACTGGTTAACCCAAAAAGACCAAATTAGAAAATTGATTAGCGTATAACCCGAACGGGTAGTAAGACGCAGTGCTAAAAAAAAATCCACTATTTTTTTTTTTTTTGTCCATAGCTTCTCACTCCCCGTTTGAGCTATACGCGGAATAAGGAATGCGAATGAGGCATTGGACCACGTGACCACAAATGTGGGTATTTATTAGAGTTATACATTTTTTTTTTTTTAATATTTCATAGACATGTTATTTTCCGTTTACGATTTTGCTGTCGAACACATTGTTTGCAATGTATTAACTTGTCGGTCAATTGGTAAATCCATTTCGACTTTTGTATACCAGTAGGTCCTCTCATGTCGAACAGTTGTATATCTTATCACATGGTCCTAAACGTGTCGATCATTTGACACACTCAAGTTTGAAATATTTTTATTTAGTTGGTCAACCAGTTGGCTGTCGATCACTTTGCCTTCTTATCCATAAGCTTGTCGACCAGTTGGTCCTAGTCTTGTAGGCCACTTGACACACGAGGCATTCGAACATTTTTACAGCTTTTCGGCCGGTTCGTAAGATGCCAATCATGAGCTCTATTAACTATTATAATAATAACGAAAATACTTTTTTTTACTAAAAATAAAGAACTCTAAAACCTGCTCGGTGCTAGCATGATCTCCAAGGCGTCACTCTCATCTTAGACTTGATCATTAAAGAGAGGGAGATCGGGATTCGATCTCCATCAAGTGTACAAAGGGTAGTTTTATTATAAATTGTTTCCCATGCTCGCTACAAAAATGCGAGTGCACTTCCTTTAAATTCAGCTTTCCTAATCCCTAACTAATTAGCGTAATTAGTACATGTGAGTATACCGTGAACGGATAGTAAGACTTGGCGCTAAAAGAATAATAAAAGAACCCTTAAACTTTCACCACTCAAATTATTTAATTAAATTGCCTAATAATACATATATTTTTTTCTTCTAAGAACACATTTTGTAAATACAGGTTTAATAGTATTCGGTACAATAAATACTTTGCTACACGTGTAATAAGATGATTATTTTAAATTATTAATATTCTATAATCTTAGTAGCCAAGATTCAAACTCAAGACCACAACTCCGGGTGAGCCATGCAGTGACCATTCATGTTCTAAATTACTAAATAACAGTGAAGTTCCTTAGCGGAAAAAAAAAGAAGTAGTAATGCTATGACAGCATTGTTATGAACAAAGAGCTGGCAATCCCAGCTTACTTTCCCCCTACACCTGCCCATCCCCCGACCCCCCCCCCTTTCACAACACAACACCATCCCTTCAACCATGTTAAAATTCCCTGTCAAAATGTTATAGCCTATTCATTCACGGAGAAGCTTGCTGGACGAATCACCTTAATAAAAGGATTGTAAAGGAGGGGTGATTGTTTACTTCGAGACTCAAATGAGATGGGACACCGTATAGTCAAGCTAACCACGCGAACCCGAGAAAAGTCTACCAAACGTACTGGATTAAAGTATTTAGAACGTCCGTCGCGACCCCCCCCCCCCTCCTCCGCGTAGCTACTGCTACTCGCATCACGTGGCGGACAAAGGTCTGTCGTGGGGAGGAAGGGAGGGAAATGGCCGGCCAAGAGGACCTTTAATGAGATCAGGAAGACTTACAGGTTGGCTCTAAATGTCCCGGCCCTTCCGGTCTTCCCTCGGGGCCGACAACAACGGGGGTACACGTGAGGTGATTTAAGGGGGGACTGTACGGGTCGTCAGAAAAGGGCGGTGATTTTTGCAGTTTTTATATATTATTATTATGATTATTATTATTATTATTATTATTATTATTATTATTATTATTATTATTATATTAGCGCCGCGTCTTACTACCCATTCGGGTTGTACACATTTACGCTAATGTGTAATGGTAGGGTGATTGTGAGATGAAATGGAGGACTTACAGTTTAACGTGGGATCCGAACCACGATGGAGGCCTGGCATTCCCCACATTCACAATTTGTGATTAATACACGTCTTGTCAGAGATGAAGGAAGGGTTTGGCAGTCAGATAAATCTATTTAATATTTATAAATACAAGGTCACAGAACTGATCAAAGGATACTTGTCAAATTTCCCAGATATTTGCGAGTTTTTATTTTTTCTATTGTATTTTACCACTAGATAGCTGTTGCCCGCGGCTTTGCTCGCGTGGAAGTTGATTATATACAAATACGAAAATATACATATGTATTTACAGATTAATTTAAAATATTACGTTACGTTGATGACCATAACTTGACCTCAGATCAAAAATAATGCAAGTCAGATACAAACTTTCACCCCCTTTTTCATCCCTTATTAAATAAAATTTCCAAAATTCCTGAAACACGTATTTATTTGTTTTACGTCAATAACCGAAATACAAAATTTTGTTTATGTAACTTTCAAAATGACGGACTTTAATACAATTATCATACATATTATCATCCCCTATTTTGACCCCTTTGGGGTGGAATTTTCTAAAATCCTTTCTTAGTGGGTGCCTACATAACAAAATGAATATACAGTCCGAATTTCATGCTTGTAGCCTTGATAGTTTGCGCTCGGCGATGATGAATCAGTCAGTCAGTCAGTCAGGACATGTTATTTTAAAAGTATAGTTAAAGTGTTAAGCATTTTGATCGCATTTTGTACATGACTTTTTTTTTTTTTTTTTTTGCGGATTTGTAATACATTTTCAAACCACATTACTTCCATTTACACTAGATAAGATCATTTTTATCCCCCTCTTTTTTTAAAACTCATTTTAAAATAAAGGAAAAGCATAAGAAATCTGTGTTTTACGATTTTAGTTTAATTTGCCTGTGACGACCAAATGCACCAGGTATAAAATAAAAAAATATACACTTCGGATATCTGTACTCTTTTACATGTTGTTCTAAAACGTAAAATACGTATGTTGGTGGATATTTGAAATGATATTTGTGGATATTTCTCCAAGCAGAGCTAACTATATATATAAATATTTACTGATTATGCTAATGAGTTAGGGATGAGCAAGCTTGATTTTTAGAGAATGTATACCCACATTTGCGTGAGGGAGAGTGGAAAGACATTTAAAGAAAACTAGCCTCAATACACCCTACCAGTATTCAAACCCCAATATCTCTGTCATCGGCAGTATCCCTCCTACTTGTCGGTTTAAATTAAACGAAACGTGTTACAGTAAAACATAAAATAATTCTACTTTAGCTACAGTACAGAATTTTTTCATTCATATTTGTTTCTCACTATATTATTTAAAATTACAAATAAATATATTCACACCAATTAATCCTTATGAAAATATACAGCCCTAGGTGAATGTACCATTAAGTAATAATTTTGGTATCGTTATTTTTGATAAATGGATCTTTAAAATATACTCAAAGATATTATTTCAATTACCAGTAATGTATTTTATGTTTAAAGGTTTTAATTGTTAAAAATAGATAAAATATGTATGATTACAAATACATTTGGTTGGTTAATTTGCAGATTTTATACATATGTCAATGTATATATTTTATATCTATCAAAAAATGGTTATCAAACATTGCATTCTCTTTCGATTGTGATATCTTTCCATTTGATCTTCATTGAGATTTCATCTGTTCCTATTTGAGTGAATACTCGCTTCCGTGGATTGTTTATAAGCCCTATTAAAACTATTGTCGGCCCTATAATAAACCAGGTTATAAAGTCAACGCCTGTGGTTATCGGCCAGTTAGTTAATAAGTGACCTCTCTTCATTTAGAACTGTTATGATAGAGGGTGTTTGACATTCCGTTCGTTTAACCTAAAACTGCACTTTCTATTGTGTCCGGCGACGAATAATGATGGCAAGAAAGTTTTGTTTGCGAACGGTGTCATTGTTGTAATGGCAAGGCTAGCGAGGTGATTGTTGAACATGTAGTCCATTTTCTGTGAGGGGGGGGGGGGCATTGTTATGACATCATAGAGAGTTTCCTGGCTTGTGTGTACTATAATAATGTTATACGGCCGGGTTTAAACTGAGTGTGTTTAATGTTATGGTGGCGCACAAATGTTTGGTAACTATACCAAGTAAGGGTCCTAACCGTTTTTTCCATGATGGGTTTGCAACACTATAGAGTGTTATGTCTTAGTGACTATCGTTATCTTACTTTATTTTTTTATTTTATTTTTAGAACTCTTATCAAAGCCGACGATTATTTTCCTTCTTAGAATTATGCATTTATAATAATAATAATAATAGCACCGCGTCTTACTATCCGTTCGGGTTATACGCTTTTACTAATTACGCTAATGGATTAGGAGTTGGGAAGGTTGAATTAGAGGAAGTGAACCCGCATTTGCGTGGAGAGAGAGAGTGGAAAACCATTTACGAAAAATCACCTCTAGTTCACCCGACCGAGATTCGAACCTCGATCTCCCCGTCCTCAGCAGTTGAGCTCAACACACTGGTGCGTTAGCTAACTACGCCACCGAGGCGGGTAATTATGCATTTAAAATGTTCCATTATAACATTAATTTAGTATTTTGTAAAATAATTTAACAACGCAGTTTGTGTTGCTTAAAATTACCGTTCTCTAAATTACTAAATCTCGAAACTGTTTGCTTTATTTTCATTTATTTGACGTTTTCTTATCTGGACAGCTCTGATTATATCAGCAAATGATTCACAAACTATATTAAATCTAAAAGAGGCACATAATTCGGCCCCCAGCCATTAATTCATCTCTCTAAAAGGGAAAATGCACATTTACCGATGATAAATGTTTCATCATTGTCGCGAATCGAACCCGGGACCCGTAGCTCAGTATACAGACACACTACCGACTGAGGTAAGGTGTTGGACTTTAAAAAAATATTAAATATTTAATTTCAGTTCTCACATTTAAATATTGTGTCAATTTCCAAAATTCGTAAGTTAACACACAGTGGAATTCACATCCAACTGAAAAGTTAACGCATGTTAAACGAGAAAATCTCTAAAAAACTAAAATATGTCTACGTATTTCCTTGACTAAGCTCTCACATGAATGAGATTTCAAATTAAGAATAAATATAAACCATTATGTAGCATAATTTAAACTGTCAAAGACTTGTTTTCTTATTGACCGTTAACACTTATGGACTGATTCGTGCGAGGTGATTCGGTATGACGTCATTACATTACATATCATTATATCGGCTAGATCATTAGACTATTTTTACTCAATTATTCTAAAGGTGGGGTTGTAGGGGACGAGAGAAAAGTTCAGTGTTTCTGGTTGGCCAAAATAAATCAAACATTTCTACGGTGAAAACAGTTTAATTTTCTTCCCACGGTGACATCAAGAGTTGTTGAATGTCTAACACGAGCATAGCAGCATTAGATGACAACTTTTTTAAATGAAGAGAAAATATTTTCATTAAATTCCTTGACAGATATTCAAGAATTGTTGAGGTCACCTTGGGAAGAAAATTAAACCATGTTTTTTTTTTTTTTTACTGGAACAATGTTTGATTCATTTCGACCAAAATAACGTTTTGATATAAAAACTGCAAAAAAAAACTCATCATTCCAGACATCTCCTACTTTCACACCTTAAGCGCATTAAAGGTGTTGAAGAATTCCAAAAATTAAAGAGAGATTAATTAAATTATAAGGAATAACTAACAAAGAGAGAAATAAGAAAGGTCGAATAAGCCGGTAGATTGAACTTTGCGTCCTATTGTTTTTTGTACTCGAAAGATGATAAAAAGCAGTAAACTCAAAAAAGGAGGATCTAATAATGCTTTTTATTTCGGTGGTCGTGAAACTGTGAAGAAGACAATACAGCAAATGACAATTCAAAAGGACTACAGTTTGAAAGAAAGTTTTATGTAATTGTGAGTTAATTAGGGCATATTAATATAGACCAAAGAAGTTCTAGGGTTGAATCGAGAATTCCAACTTTTCATGGATACTGTAATTAATTAGTGATTACTCAGGTGTACTGGATGGCCTTTTTTTAGCTGAACCATTCTAAGTTATTGTTTATTATTCCTTATAGCTATTCACATTTCAAAATAATATGTATTATTATGTAAAATCATTGTTAAATCTATAAATGTCAAATTAACCTTCTAATTGGTTGTCTAATTAACGAGTTGAAAAAAAATATTTGACAAATCAGTTTATAAATTTGAGTATATTTGTGTGCCCATAATTTTTTATTCATTTTGAAAAATGGTGAATTGCTCAAAAAAGAAATACATTATTTAAGTGTTATTGTATGATAATAAAACTCAAGAAACAACCAAAGAGAAAGTAGGATAGATAAAAAAAGAAACTTTCAACAAAGTGATAAGTGAGTTTTATTTCAGTTGCGCAGTTACGCCATATTATTTCTAAAGAAGAGATAAAAAGAACAATAGTATAATAGGAAAAGATATATATATATATATATAAAATTAGTGTAAGAGAGATTAATTAACATTTTTAAAAGCTTGTTTTTATTGTGTATGTGTTTTTTTTGTTTTTGTTTTTTTTTTGCACCAGAGTTAGCGGAAAATAGGAGAAAACTAAATAAAAGAGAATAAAAGTGATTGGATAAAGGATAACGTATTCATCTGTATTCACGGTAGGAACATCAGTACTGCAGGGAAAAAAAAGAGAAAGATGAAAAAAAGGAGGGCAAAGAAAGAAAGAGCTGAGAAGAGGGGGGGGGGGGATTGAAGGGAAGACACACGAAACATGACATATTCTGTATATCACATCACACGATCTTCTCCATGTTATTGACCAGGATGCAGTAGCAAATTGTTAGTTATAACGGGAGAGCAGTCAGAATCGAATCTCTGGTGGATTTGGTTCAGCGCAGAGGTACAATGTGTTACACGATGCATCTCTCTCTCTCTCCTCTCTCTCACGCGCTGTCTATCTGTCTTCCCGCTGATCACAGAACATGTTACAGTGATGCGGATTGCGATCTCTCCCTAGCCTTCTGACCAGTCAATAGAATATAACAGGGGTGTCCAGGAAATGGCCCGCAGTCAAATGGACCTGTTCTGACACACACACACACACACACATGATATGTACGATGTAGGCCTACATACAATGTTTATAAGCTTATCGGTGATGTATCCATAACCGGGTCTATCCCGGTGTGAAATGAGTTTAAACATAAAATTTTATTTCGAACGTTTGTTATTCTCTTATCAGTTTAACCACAACATTTTTTTTTTTGTTATTGTTAGCTAGTAACGAATTTAATTTTATTTGCTTTCCTCTCTGCTTTTGGCAATGAGTAATACTATCAGCCAGTTAAAGCTAACATTACAGCTCGTTTTGATTTTAAAACCAAATAAATGACTACTTTATAGGTGATTTCTCCCTCTCCTCCCTTTTTACTGGATACTATTTATGTTTATGGTCAATATAACCTGATTTTGAAATGTGAAAGCTAGTTTGAGTGAGCAAAAAGAGTTGAATTGTAGATTTGAAGTTATGTTAAGAGGTATTCTTTAAACAATAAATATCATTATATCATTATATAAATCAAGGAAAAATCTTCAATGATCTTAGGATGTGTGTTTTATTTAATGTTTTCGATGATGATGATGATGATGATGATGATAATGCACGTCTGGATTACATCATTTGTAGCCCATTTTGTGGGAAGATTATCCAGTACTAATGTAACGTTGCTCAGGGACGCCCGAAGGTACTAATCGTACATCCTTTCCGTGGAGGTTCTTTACATGTCCTGATGAGATGAGGTGATGGTGATAGTGAGTATGAGGGTGATAGTGAGTATGAGTGAGGGTGATGGTGAGTAAGAGGGTGTAGAGCCAATGGAAATACTTACAATCCTAACTAACTAAACCTAGGTGACCGTTGGGGTAATTCTTTTTTCGGTTAAAGTACCCAAGGTACCATCCGGAATCGAACCCGGTACCCCTAGACCTATGGCTAGGTGCAGTGACCACTGCACCACGGGGCAGTTAAGTGTTTTCTCTGTATTATATACACTTAAAGGTAACAGTCTTACCTTGACTGAATACACTGAGAGCTACATCATAGTGGAACAAAGCAAGGTGAGCTCCATATCAGATTAAAAGGATTGTACGTTTCTTTGTATCCAAAATGTGTTTATTAGATTCAGGGCCGGTGCAAGTACCTCTACGTGCCTCAGGTGAGACTTAAAATTGGTGCCCCAATTTTATTTAGTACAATATAAATAAACCACACCCCATTCTGACGCAAAATAATTATATGATGCCAAAATACCCGACATAAACGGAGAAAAATAAGTCCTCCCCCCTCTCCTATTCCCTTCATTAATAAATGTGCGAAAAAAAAAATTTCCACTCTCACACCGTGCAAATGTGGGTACACTTCTTTTCAAGTCAACCTTCTTCATCCCTAACACACTATCGTAAATAGTTCATATGCATATAACCTGAACAGGTATTACAAAGAGGTGCTAGAAAAAAATGTGTGAAAAAAATATCATAACTTCTTTTTTTCCTGTTATCTTAATATTTTCGGAAATTTTTAATTAACTATCAAAGTGATAATGATGTGAATCAAATATTATTTTTTTAAATATATTCTTAGCATAATATACAATATTTTGATGTTATTTCTTTATTTAGAAATAATTATTAACACATTTAATTCAAACAAATAGTTTTTTAAAACACCTAAAGGATTATATTTGGTTGAAATGCACCCTTCGAATGGTTGCACCCTAAGCGACGACCACCTGGGCTTGCCTAATGGATGATTAGATTTAAAACTGAAGATTTATTATGCAGTCATATATTATAAATGAAAATTCAACTCGAAGTTCGTCCTGATGTGCTATGGCATCCATCCGCTCCTAGTTGCATCCGCTCCTAGTTTCATCCGGTCCTATTTGCATCCGCTCCTAGTTCATCTCTCCATCATCCGCTCCTTACATCCTCTCCTATTGCATCCGCTCCTAGTCATCCCTCCTAGTCATCCGCTCCTAGTTCCATCCGCTCCTATTGCATCCGCTCCTAGTTGCATCCGGTCCTAGTTGCATCCGCTCCTATTTGCATCCGCTCCTATTTGCATCCGCTCCTATTTGCATCCGCTCCTATTTGCATCCGCTCCTAGTGGCATCCGTTCCTAGTTGCATCCGCTCCTAGTGGCATCCACACCTAGTTGCATCCGCTCCTAGTTCCATCGCTCCTATTGCATCCGCTCCTAGTTCATCCGCTCCTAGTTGCATCCGCTCCTAGTTGCATCCGCTCCTATTGCATCCGCTCCTAGTTGCATCCGCTCCTAGTTGCATCCGCTCCTAGTTGCATCCGCTCCTAGTTGCATCCGCTCCTAGTTGCATCGCTCCTAGTGCATCCGCCTAGTTGCATCCGCTCCTAGTTGAATCCGCTCCTAGTTGCATCCGCTCCTAGTTCCATCCGCTCCTAGTTCCATCCGCTCCTAGTTCCATCCGCTCTAGTTCCATCCGCTCCTAGTTCCATCGCTCCTAGTTCCATCGCTCCTAGTTCCATCGCCCCTTAGCCGTTAGTGTCGCCCGCTCACTCCGTTTGGAAGAAAGTGCATGTTCTAGAGAAGTCATGAACTGCGATTATAGTTCTTGTAAATCTCCGTACATAATTTAACTAGCGAGTGAGAAAGAAACTACAAATATTTCCGAGAAATCTCTCTAATGTGATTTTCAGGGATGTCGACAATCACGAACCCCTTTACTTTATCAACCTTTGAACAAAATATGATCCGTTTCGGTGGCCATGGTCTAACGCGCTAATCTCGTGTTGGAATAGACTGCAGGGTTTGATCCCGGTTGGGTGCACTGACGGGGATTATTCCTAAACGGTTCTCTACTTCCCCTCTAAGCAAATTCGGGTGCATTTACTCTAAATTAAGCCTTTATAATTCCTAATAAGTCAGTATAATTAGGCGTATAAATCGAACGGGTAGTAATACGCGTAGCTTGGAAAAAATATATATATATATCAGCACAGAGGATGGTCGCTTACTTTATTTGTCCATCCTTGTCGATAAAGGACACCACTTGGGCCATCGAGGAGGTGACAGGGGTTGTTTTCCTCGCGTGGGGGGTAGGGGTAGTGGGGGAACGAACCCCTGCCATCCTATTCGGGTAGTCCCAGGATAATTCACCCCCCACAGCCCTTCTACCCTCCGTTTTCCAACCCTCCCTCTCTCTACCAAATATATGGCAGTTGTTGGCGAGTTTTCGTTGCCCCCCCCCCCCCCCCCCCAACGTCCGCCACGCTACTATATTAGGACTTAAGTTTTGAAAGTTACAGAACAGTCTTAAAGTGTGTGTGTATGTGTGTGTTATGTATGTATGTTGTGTGGAGGTTGAGGGGAAAGAAAGGGGAGAAAACGGAAAGTGCTCAAGGAAGTTTTTGGAAGCACACCAACAGAATGTTGTTTCAAAAGAAATGGGACATTGCTGAAAATGTTTCCCTGTTAGAAACTTTGTAAAGACAGCTGGCGATTCCTATTCATAATTTACTCTTGAATTTTTTTTTTTAAGTTTTATTTGGCTGCAACCCATTTTCTATTTTATTTTTTTATTTTGGTTTGCTTGATTTTATAGTAAAATGAAACAAATTGAAAACTAATTTGATAAATTTCACTTAGCAATGAATGCATCACTATATTTATTTATTTATTTCTAACGAACCTGATCTTTATTAGTAACGTGCTATGCCACGTAGGGGGGAAAAAACCGGAAACTCGTAAGCTCAATAAAATAAATAAAATTTAGGACAATTTCAATTTTAACAATATTAGAATAATCTTCCTACGTGTTGGAATGTAAAGCGATTTATTGACCTACAATTATGCTGAACTTTAAACACCGCTTATTTTATTGATATTTTAATGCCAAAACCTGCGTTGAACATAATTACTTTATCGAAGGGGTAAGGTTGATGAGGTAAATGTAGACGAAATACAGCCGCATTGACTTTGAGATGGTATGAAAAAACTACGGCAAAACTCGCATGTTAAAAACCACCCTACACCAAATTCGTGGCCGTATGGTTCAACTATGGGTGTATTAAGGGTGGTTTTCCCCATATGGTTTTACACTCTCTTTCCACGTAAATGTGGGTAAACTTTTTCTAAATTAACTCTTCTTAATCTTTAACTATGTGGATTGGTCACTTTATAGTATAATATTAATGGAAAAATAAAAGGCCTCTTCAAAAAATCACCAACAGACTATTATTCATTATAAGCAATCCAACTAAAGGTTGGCTACTCTGTAAAGTTTGTACTAGGTGACATTAATTCTTAGGTTGGATTAGGTTAGGTTGGGTGTAATCTTCTCTGGGAGAAAGCTCGTATTGCAAGATAACAATGCCCAATATTAGTTGGGAGGAAAATCTTACTACAAAATAACAATGCCCAATATAAGTTGGGAGGGAAATTGTACTGCAAGGTAGAAATGCCCATTCTAAGTTGGGAGGGAAATCGTATTGCAAGGTAACAATGCCCAACCTAAGTTGGGAGGAAAATCGTACTATAATATAACAATGCCAATCTAAGTTGGGAGTGAAATTATACTGCAAGGTAACAATGCTAATACTAATTCTAAGTCGGGACAGATCATATTCCAAGGTATCAATGCCCATTCCACTTGGAGGGGGGAAATGTAGGTGGTAACTTGGGGTCAAAAGCAGTGCCCAGTGTGTCCAACAATTGATAATATGGTGTAAATGACGCCTTGGACTGTTTTACTATTAGTTAGGGTTGAATGGAAACTACTGTTTTAAAAATACGTAGATCCTATATTAAGTAGATTTCAGCCTATGCTAACGCTATACATATTATATTCTGGTAGTAAACTTTAGTAATTACCTAAGTTACACGGATGGTAGCTGTTGCCGGTTTCATATTTATTTTATATCTCTTTTATCTCGCTTGTCACACAATTTTTACTTTATTTATTTCTGAGCGTATGTTCTTTGATTATATTTCACTGGTATTTTTCTCTCTCTCTCTCTAAACAAGGTTTATGGGTATGTTCACTACTAAAACAGCTTACGTAAGTTCAAAGGTTAAAAGTATTTGAGGGGAAAATTTATTTGGTTTTTAATATCTTTTGAACAATAAATGAAGATTTTTTTAAATCATTATTAGTGTATACAACCACATCATACCTAAAGGGCCTATAACTTTTACTTATATAAATACGAACAAAATTTGTATTTTTTGCTTATATTTATTTATCTACAGTTTTATTTTTTTTTTTTTTCGTTTTCTTTAGCATCGTAAAACAAAATATGTTACATTGAAGCTTCAAAAGTTATAATTTACCTGACATTGGTTTGCAAAAGGCAGATAAAAGTAATATGTGCATTTAAATGTGTTTCAAATTGATGTCTAACTAAACCTTTTAAATTTTATTTTCATAGTTTTTCTTCGTAAATCTTTCAAAACGAAATACGAGACCAAATTGTTTTACAGAAAAAATATATTAGTAAGTAGAATTCAATTTTTGGTAAAGTTGACATTGTATTAATTTAGCATGAGAAAACATGGATATATATATGATGTAATATAATAATAATAATAATATTATAAGCACTTTACTTTGAATTATGAACGAAAAAGTTTTTGGTTGGTAATAATTACAAATTAAAATATCTTATTATGACATATGTAATACAATCATTGAAGTTATAACAAACATCTAAAAAGTTTTAAACATTATAAAATATTATAAATTGTGGACTTTTGAGTCAAATTAAAATAGTACAGTTGTATGATAAGATGATGTAAACATGCCCATATTAATTGTCTTGTGTTGGATTTGGAATTAAACAGAATTATTTATAAAATAAATATTTTTATGAAGAAATGAGAAAAGTTACGTAAAAATTGAATTATTTCCTTAACTATATTCCCCTGTTCCTTGGATATTGCTGCAATCCCTGCAACGTATTGGGCTTCGAAGCTTCGATATTATAAATTGTAATTATTATTACCAAAAACTTTTTAATTCATAATTAAAAGTATGATGCCTCTATTATTATAATTATTATATTACATAATATATCATCCGTGCTAGCCTATATAGGTTTATTTTTGTACCACTTTTAACTAATATATATATATATTATTATTAATATTAATATTATTAGCACCGCGTAGAATTGCTGATTCGGGCTGTACGCATATTATGTACCAGTTACACTAATGTATACGGGTTAAAGGAGGTTGAATTTAAGGAATTGTACCCTCATTTGCGTATATTGAGAATGTGTGGAAAAACCATTTAGGGAAAACCACCCTTAATTAACCCAACAAGGATTCGACCCCTGGATATTAATATATTATTATTTTATTATTATTATTGCACTGCGTCTTACTACCCGTTCGGGTTATACGCACTTACGCTAATATGTAATGGTAGGGTGATTGTGAGATGAAATGAAGGACCTACAGTTTACGTGGAATACGAACCACGGTGGAGGCCTGGCATTCCCCACATTCACAAGATGTCTTGTTAGAAGTGAAGGAAGGGTTTGGTAATCAGATAAATCTTTGCCGGGACCGAGGATTGAACCCCGGCCGCCAGCACAGAAGTCTGACACCTTACCCCTAGGCCGCCAGGTCACCCTGAGTAAATAATTTATTTAAATAGTTTTGAAAAATGTATCTTGTTGTTGTTGAAAAACTTGTGATTTGTTTGCAAACCTAGCAGATATAAAATTAACATAGTTGTGGAATTTATAGTAAATATGTTCTTTGCTGTAAACACAATTTTAACAAGTATAAGTTTTAAGGGTTTGGTAGTTAAACATGTACAAGTTTTAAGGATTTGGTAGTTAAACCTAAATAACTTCTTTAAATTGATTAACATAACAAAAAATAATATTGTGAAAAGGTATTAAACAACATTGTATTTTTACTAAAACAACAAGATTTTAATCCAGAGTATATGAAAGCTTCCCGAAACAAAATTAAATATTTCAAAAATGTTCAAACGTGATAATACAAGGGCTTAACCAAGCTCTCGCAGGTAATTGGACTCCGGCTATCTTGTTTGTCAGGAAATATCTTTTCAACCACATAATCATGTGTGTGGTTACAACACTGTCACCAAACTGTATGTGGGATAATATTTTATACTGACAGTTATTTGTTTTGTTTATAAATGTATTTATTTTGTCTGCGGATGTAGAATATTTTGTAATACACAATATTGATGGTTTTATGCTTAATTAGAGTGTAAGTGTGATGTCTTAGGGGTTTAGGTGTGATGTCTTAGGGGTCCAGGTGTGATGTCTTAGGGGTCCAGGTGTGATGTCTTAGGGGTTTAGGTGTGATGTCATAGGGGTTTAGGTGTGATGTCTTAGAGGTCCAGGTGTGATGTCTTAGGGGTCCAGGTGTGATGTCTTAGGGGTCCAGGTGTGATGTCTTAGGGGTCCAGGTGTGATGTCCTAGGGGTCCAGGTGTGATGTCTTAGGGGTCCAGGTGTGATGTCTTAGGGGTCCAGGTGTGATGTCTTAGGGTCCAGGTGTGATGTCTTAGGGCTGTAAATGTGGAGGTGTCTTAGGGGTGTGAGTGTGATGTATTTTGGGTGTAGGTGAGATGTATTTTGGGTGTATGTGTGATGTATAAGGGGTGTAGGTGTGATGTATCAGAGTGATATAATTTTATTTCGTATAGTGGTTGTACTCGTCTTTATAATCAATTTAGTTTTTATTTATTTGAATTATGATAATTAAATGAATATTGCTACAACACAATTTAACACATGATATAATGTATTGATTTCTTTACTCTCCTGATCCAGTTTTTCGAAAGACAGATTCGTAGAAGACCGCCTTAGTGAACACTCTCACGATCCAGCCCCGCCCGTGCAAGACGAGCTCAACATTACAAATCCAGTCTAACAAACATGAAATCATTATATCAAGGGGTGTGAATGTGCTTTATTAGGGGTGTAAATGTGATGCATTTGGGGTTTAGGTGTTTTAGGTATGCTTTTTTTTGGATAGAATTAGTTTTTAAATCGCGTTTTATATTATCCTGTTTTATGTAAATATATATATTTTTGTGAGTGTTTTAACACGACTAAGGCAACTTATAATTAAGTGCACTTGTAAACTTTGACTATATAGATATATTTAAGTACAAATTTAGAAGACTTGATTACGCGGAAGGAAGGAAAATATCTCTGCTGCTAGCTCACAAGTATTTAACCTGAAGAACGCGGTAATGAAGCAATTAGCAAGTTGTCTTTCGAAGACCAGTTGAGAGAGATGTTGAATATATATGTTTACGATTGTCACGAGTGGTGGGGGCCAGTAAAAATATACAGTCCCTCCCCATAGGAAAATGTTCTCTCTCGAATTGTATTACCACGCCTCTTAACATTTCTTCGCCTTACTTGTAAAACCTCGTAACAAATGTGATTTATCCTCTGAGATTGACAGTTCTACTATTAAAGTCACTTCACAATATACGTTGTTCGATATATGTTAACGTGGTGAATTTGTTCCTTAGCCATATCCGAGTGGAGCCTATATAAAGGTGGATTTACATCCAACTCACACAATTATTTGGCTCGCAATGCAGGGAAGTGACTTCCCACGTGTGTTGGTTAAGATAGCAGGCTCCTAATCTCAATATAATCCTTAATGAATAGCAATTTCAAATAATTGTTCTTAAGGCAATAGAGTAGTGTATTAGAAATTCATAAACGGCTGAAACCAAAGTGGGTTTATAACATTCTTGGGCAGTTTGAGAACAAACAGGGGAAGAATAAAATGCAAATGACAATACAATTTGTTTAGGTAGATTATTTCTAAAATTCAGTGCTAATAATAATAATAATACCTCAATTTTCCTCTAAAAATTGAGTGTGCCGTGCTGATGGAATTTTTAATATAATCGAGTGGGGTTAGTTGATATGTTTGAGAATCGATAATTGCGGTGATTTGATGATTGTAAGAATCTCAACTTTTAAACATCGTTTACAAGTATATAAAACCCTTCCTTCACCTCTGACAAGACATCTTGTGAATGTGGGGAATGCCAGGCCTCCACCGTGGTTCGGATTCCACGTTAAACTGTAGGTCCTCCATTTCATCTCACAATCACCCTACCATTACACATTAGCGTAAGTGCGTATAACCCGAACGGGTAGTAAGATGCGGTGCTAATAATAATAATAATAATAATAATAATAATAATAATAATAATAATAATAATAATATAATAATAATAATAATAATAATAATAATACAAGTATATACACGTATAGGGTCATATATATATATATATATATATATATATATATAAAATAGTTGTGTATTTGTCCCGTATAAATCAAACTCGTGTACTGTTAAAGTTTTTGTCTATATTAACCCTAAGCGCAACATCTGATCTGTACTATCTCGGTTTCCCCTACAGCCCCCTTAAGGAGGCCACCCCCCACCAGTGCGCTGAGACGGATTTCAAACTTAAAAACGTTCCGTTATATGAAAAATAGTTTGCTATTTTATAATATAGCTCATACCAAAATATAATCGAAACGTATTCTGCCATTCCAGAATATAGCTCATGCCAAAGTATAGACAGAAGGTAGTTTGCTATTTAAGTTCATGCCAAAAACATAGGCAAAGGTAATATGCTATTTCATTATATAGTTCATACCGAAATATAGGCTAAAGGTATCATATGTGATTTTAGCAGTGATAACCATAAACCGTAGGCATTACGAATAAAACAAAAACCATGTAAATGAGAAAATTAGCTCCGTTAGATTGAATTTTCCCGAGAAATGTCACAGCTCTTAGAAGAGATTTGGTGGTTGGTTAGAAACATGTGTCTAACCTTACTCTAAGAATTAAAGTGATATTTCAACAGGGTCACAAAAACAAAATGTTATGATGATTGAGGATTGTCTCAATGATCCTTAAACTTGAGTTGGGCCATTCCCAATAGGAATACAACAGTGTGAGGCTATTTAATTCCCTTCGCCAAGTCAGCATGCATATTACAAAGTTTGTAGGTGTTTTCTTAAAGTCGATGATGGCACAAACCATGATAATGGGATATTTTTGTGGCACAAATTCAACACTAAATGTTAGTATAAGTTTAAGAAATTGTGCCAATGTACATGGGTGCAGCCAGAAGTGCTGATGGTTACAACACCCAACTCTTTTTTTTTCTTTTTTTTTTCTTTTTCCACTAAAACTATAGTGGCACAAATTATGAGAATAGGACTCAAATTGGTGAAAGTATCATAATTTGTGCCGCTCTGGGTGTTTCGGGTGCTGATACATTAAGTTAACAACACCCAATTTTTTTGGGGAGTTTTCGCGGAAACAATGGCAGTGTCACAAAAAAAAATCCTATTATAATTTGTGCAAATTCAGAATTTAAATCCAACTTTTTTTTTTTGCAGTTTTCACGGAAAGTATGGATCTGTTACAAGAATATCCTCTTCTTATAGTTTGGTCAAATTCCGAATCATTATCCAACTTTTTTTTTCGTAGTTTTCACGGAAAGTATGGCTGTGTCACAAGAATATCCTCTTCTTATAGTTTGTGCAAATTCCGAATTATCATCCAACTTTTTTTTTCGTTGTTTTCACGGAAAGTATGGCTGTGTCACAAGAATATCCTCTTCTTATAGTTTGTGCAAATTCCGAATTATCATCCAACTTTTTTTTTCGTTGTTTTCACGGAAAGTATGGTTGTGTCACAAGAATATCCTCTTCTTATAGTTTGTGCAAATTCAGAATCATCGCCCAACATTCTTTTCTTTATTTCCACGGAAAGTATGTCTGCAGTTTGAGAATAGGATAATCTTACGACACAGATTCGTCGCTAAATATTGATATAGGTCTAATAACTTGCGCCACCTTGAGTACTGCAAACTTCACGGGTCTGTCATCGGGGTAACTCCGCCCCACAAACATTTATCGGCGTTGCCACCGCATCGGGAACTTGTTCTGAAAACGTGTTCATTTCACCACTGGAGAGAGGTGGTATGTGTGAGTGGTGAAGGAAACGAGACTCTATATTGGACCTCGAGGAAGAATGTCGGTAATAAATGATGATGAATTGTTGTGACGGTAGGAGGAGGCTACCCATGTACTTCTGGCTCCTCCCCTCCTCCTCCTCCTCCTTATTCTTACAAGGACTATATATGTGCCCCTCCCAACTTTTCTGAATACTCCCTACACCACCCTTTTTTTCTTCTTCCTTTTTTTTTTTCTTCTTTCTTCTCTCCTAGGCGTCTTCTCTTTTGACTTCCCCTTCTTCTATACGTGACAGTCATCCTTATTTAAAACTGGAGGGAAAAGTTCAAAGAGTGCCTGCCATAACTTTCATGCTAATATCCTTAGTGGTAAGGGGAGGAGGGGTGGGTGAAAGGGTTCGACCTGAGGGGGTGTTGCATCTTTCTACTTCTTCCTTTTTATCCTAACGTTGGTTCTCTTCTTTCGGGACTAGAGCCCCCTCCCCCCCCCCCCATATTTGTGTGATCCGACTCTTGAGAGTTGGGTCAAACTCGTACTGGTTGGCTTGCGAGCCCCTCCCCCAACCCCTCCCACCTTAGTACCCCCAAAAAAATTTGATTTATCTATTGCCTGATACCTTATCTCAGTCAGTAACGTGTTTGTCTACTGAGTTAAGGGTCCCGGGTTCAATGCCCTGAATGTCAAAAAAAAAAAAATTACCACTGGTGAATTGTGGGTTTACCCTTTCACAGTAATGAATTAACGGCCGGGGACTGTATGTTGTGCCCGTTTTTAAATTTGAATTAGATTATAAGTCTTGTGCTTATATAATCAATTAGTTGAGGAAGTGAACTTTAAATACCTAAAATAAATTTAAATTTAAAACAATATATTCCACTAGTTAAAAAAAAATATATATATATAACTGAAGTCTGGTTGAAAGATCAGTAGGCCTATTTGACTGTTTTAAAAGTTACTAAGAATAATTTACGGTTGCATGGTGTCCAATGTTGCCAGGTTAAGCAGAGTTATGTTATCCCCCCCCCCCCACTTGGTTCTCATTTGACCAATCATACAATGGTCTCTGAATCACACACATCACATGGAAACTGTATTTCCTTTGTTACCTGACCAAGAACTTTCTTACTAATTACCGCGTCTTAATACCTGTTCAGGTTATACGCATATTTGATAAGAATTCTATGACTCTATGGATGACAAAGGAAGTATTTTAGTGGTAATCTAACCACACTTGCGTGGAAGGAGAGTGGGAAACCATTTTAGAAAAAAAAACTCAGTAGACCCAACTGAGATTAGAACCCCGATCTCCTATTACCAGCAGGATTGTCTTACCAAGTGGTGAGAACCAATCCTCAGGTATGGTTTAGAAGGGTTATGCGTACCCTGGTTACAATCCGCAGCACGCCACTGCTCCTTTCGTATATCCGTACGTCAAGTCAAGTAATGTGCAATTGTCAATTTTAATATTCTGATCGTATCATCACGATAATAAATGGTAGTAATAAAAATGTAATTAATGGATATAACAAAAAAAAAGTATTTGAAAGACTCGTATGGAAAGAAATATTGCAATAAGATTTACAATTTCGAAATTATTATGTATCTGTATGATGTATGTGTCCCCAAAATCAAGATAAATGGCTTTTACATTATGTATATCCGGTCATAAGCCTATAATCGAAACGGTTAGATGGAGTTAGTTCAAATTTATATTCAGATATTATAGTCATACTTAGAGGTCAAATTTTTTTTTATTCTAACTCCAAAATTACGTCTATGTTATTGAGTATTGATTTTTTTATTCAAAATTTCTAAGGTTGCTCTCATAATGTTTTTAGAAATGATATTTGGCGGTGATTAAAATGATAAATCTATTTAATTGTATTTTGGAGACAAAACTATTTAAGGGCATTTTACTTTAGTATAATTTTCTAAAATTTGAAATGGTTTGAAATGGTTTGAAATGGCTTTAATAACTTTGTTCAAAGAAAGTATCTGTAAGGTGTCCCGAAATTGCTCAAGATAGGGTGTAATGAGGTGGACTGGATAAAACTAGCTCAAGAAGATTAGAAGATGTGTCATGAAGTGTAAGAGGTGGATATAAACTAGCTCAAGATAGAGTGTAATGAGTGGTGGATATAACTAGTCAAGATAGGGTTAAACTGAGGCTGGGATCTGGATAGATAGCTAGTAGATGTAATGAGGTGGACTGGATAGAAACTAGCTCAAGATATGAGGTGTATTGAGGGGACTGGATAGAACTAGCTCAAGATAGGTGTAATGAGGTGGATGGATAAACTAGCTCAAGATAGGAGTGTAATGAAGTGGATGGATAGAAACTAGCTCAAGATAGGGTTAGTAATACCTGTAAGTGGATAAACTAAGCTCAATGCATAGAGTGGGGTGTATTGAAGTATAGAACTAGCTCAAGATAGGTTGTAATGAGGTGGACTGGATAGAACTAGCTCAAGATAGAGTGTAATGAGGTGGATTGGATATAACTAGGTCAAGATATGGTGTAATGAGGTGGACTGGATAGAACTAGCTCAAGATAGGAATAGTGTGTAATGAGGTGGACTGGATAGAACTAGCTCAAGATAGGGTGTAATGAGGTGGACTGGATAGAACTAGCTCAATATAGAGTGTAATGAGGTGGATTGGATATAACTAGCTCAAGATAGAGTGTAATGAGGTGGATTGGATATAACTAGCTCAAGATATGGATGGGGTGTAATGAGGAGGACTGGATAGAACAATCTCAAGTTTGGAATAAGCTATAATGAAGTGGACTGGATAGAACTAGCTCAAGATAGGGATTAGTAACATACCCTTGTAAGTGCATAAATGCACTTTTAAGCTTCTAATGCCATAGAGTAAGGAAGTAAGTAAAGTTAAATTGTATTATTTTTTAATAAGTTTTATATTAAAATCACAAACAAAATCGTGTAGCATATTGGATGAGCTTAAAATATTTATCTTGTCCCAAATTAGTTCCTGTAGCTGAGAGTCTACACAGACAAACTAAAATACAAATTTAGGGTTACCTTATTACAATAATAAGTGTGTGTAGGCTTATTTAATTTGTTTCTGTTTCCAAGGTGTTAAATATAGTGCTGCTAAAGTTGAGTATTTAGTAAGAAATCTTTGTAGGTCAACAATGTTGAATTTATTTTTAAGTAGTGTGTTTATTTACTTCACATCCACTACTGTTTCCAGCCTGGGTCCGTTTTTATTCAAGGCATATATTTTCCGCTACCGGCTGGCTAAGCCTTTATGCCTAATAATCTAACTTAAGATTAGAACAGGCACAACATCCCATCCCCGGCCATTAATTTATCAATGTGAAAGTGTAAACCCATATATTTATAAATGATAAATTCTCGTCCATGCCGGGAATCGAACCCGGGACCTTTAACGCATTAGGCAGAATGCTACCGACTGAGCTAAGGTGTCCGACAAGTGTGTTTATGTTATCTTTATTTAAATAGTAGTTTAACGGGACCAAATAAATTAAGTCAGTATATAAAAACTAATCTCACTTTATTATGGCGTTTTACCTATTGGTTTTGGGAATTATAATGAGTAGGCCTACTCCGTTTCTTACTGCCAATTTGGGTATACGCTTATGTGCTAATTAGGCTAATGTATTTAGGGATTAGGAAGCTCATATTTAACGAAATAGTACCTGCATCTGCGTGGAGGAGGATTGGAAAACCCTTTTGGAAAAACCACCCTCATTTCACCCTACCTAGATTCGAACCTAGATCTTATCGTAATCGGCAGTCTAGTCTACCGTGATAATAGCGCGTTATACCATGCGGCCACCGAGGTGGGTTTAATATTTTATTGAATTACATTTTGGTGTTTATTTATCCTGTAGTTACATAGCTACAAAGCACTCAGTAATTTTATTTTAAAAAGTTTTATTTATTTTATTTAAAAATCCAAAACATTTGTCAAGTTGAAAGTGTCATTTGATGTCCACATTTCATTTTATTTCTTGTGTGTTCATCCAAGTGCAATTTTTTTTTCATCAGTTTTTCTTTCTAATGGATCTTTTTAATTTAGTTTTTTTTTTAATGCTGTAGGATTTGCAGTCTCTTGATTATTTGTATCGCTCATTCAAATTTAGTAATAAAGCCGGGACATAACTTTTCACTTTTCTTTCACAATCAAAAGTTTTTCTAATCTCTTCATTCACATCTTTCCTGAATATTCAACTCCTCATTTTTTTTCTCTTACGTTTTTTTGTTTCACTCTCTTAACATCATTATTTTCGTGATGGTTATTTTGGAATTCTTTCAATTGAAGCTCATTTCTAGCGCTTGTGAAGGGGAATACCCGTGTATTGAAGGTTTTTTTAGCTTCACATTTTACCAACTACCCGTGTAATACACTTTGTATTGAAGTTTATATTGATATTCTGTTGATATAGTTCCGTACCCATACTGAAATATATATATATATATATAATGGGATGGGTAGTCTTGGAAGGGGAGATGGGTAGGTATTCGTTTCAAGTAAATTATATTTTAAAAATAATAGAGAATGGATCTAAATAATTGACAACCCCACAACTGTGAGATCCCATTTATAATCAAAATTAATATTTGTGAGTTAAATTGACAACACTGTGCTTATGTTTTTTTGAGGGGTTGCCCTTTATTTATAGCTAATTGATTTAATCAACGCATGTTGACAAATTGTTACACACATAGGCACACTAAGATTCATCTCGGGTTTTTTTATTGTTTTTTTTTACTTTAAAGTGTCCAAGGTTTGATCATTTTTTTTTGACAATAAAAATTAACAAAATGCTTAGCTAAAATTGTAAAATAAAATAGAATATAAGTTTATGAAGGCTATTAGATGACATAAAGGAATGAAAAAAAGGCCTGGGCGCTCAAGAAGGAGGTTGAAGAAAGGGTGCATTGGTGGTCTAAGTTTACTTAGATATCGTAAGACAGAATACCTAATAATAATAATAATTTACTCTCACCAGAGAACACGTAGTCTCAAGGTAAAGCTCTCAATTTGGTAAACTGATGACCAGAAGGTCGTGGCTTGAATCCCCGCCTGCTGTGCTGAGGGTGTATTTACTAAACGATTTTCTACTCTACCTCAATTAAATGGAGGGTACATTTCTTCTGAACTACTGTGGATTCACACGTCCGCCAATAAAACAAGTGCAGGACATAAACGTGGTCACGTGACTAGCTCTAAGCTAATCACAGGATTTCCGCCTTATCGGTGCAAACTGTTCCACTAAAGTTCAACTCATCTCTACTTTGTCAGCTCTGCCTGAGATGTTCGGCACAAGGAGAACCAATCATATCTCAAAACCAGCCATCTCAAATCAGTGCGCATGTGCATATAACTGCTCATGCGCTGTATAAGTAACAGCTGGAAGACAGCTTCGTTGAACGTTGTGAGGAGATTTGAAATAACCCGTTGATGTAAAGCATGTTTACCAATTGTACCCCGACACAGCGTTATAATTTGAAAATATCCATCAAGGGAATGCTCAAAAATATATTTATATTCACTAGAAAATAAAATATGTTTGTAATCGGATGTTTTAAGTTAGCGTTGCAATGCATCATGGGTCGACATACAGTGTGTGAATTGCTGCGTCACTGAGGCAGATTCTACTTTTTATTTTCGGCGAACGTTTATTATTATTATTGTTATTATTATCTCGTCTTACTACCCGTTCGGGTTGTACGCACTTACACTAATGTGTAATGGTAGGGTGATTATGAGATGAAATGGAGGACCTACAGTTTAACGTGGGATCCGAACCACGGTGGAGGCCTGGCATTCCACACATTCACAAGTTGTGATTAATACATGTCTTGGCCGAGGTGAAGGAAGGGTTTGGTAAACAGATAAATCTGTGCCAGGACCGAGGATTGAACCCCAGACCACAGCACAGAGGTCCGACACCTCACACCTAGACCGCCAGGTCACCCGCGATGAACGTTTGAATCAAGATTTACTCCTTCCTCAGCCCAATAAAATTATAGTGATTAATGATATATGCATATCACTATCCAAATAAATTCTGGTGCATTAAATTAAAATTTCTCCTTCTTAACCTATGTCCTTGAACTATCAAGAGTTGTGTACAACCCATACAAAACAGTAAGACGCGTAGTACCAACAACGTAAGAATAAAGCTTTTTTTTTCTCGTAATACATATATGATTATAATTCCACAAAATTTAAATACTGTTTGAGATACCCACAACGTAGGCCTATAATAATCAGTTATAAAATGCAGGATTAGTAGGGTGAGTTTTGAAAAGTGGTGCCCGTAATTTCTAGGAGAGAGTCTAAAAGCCCACATCACTCGATTAAACCGGTTGAGATTCAAACCTTGGTGTTATTGGTTAAATTTAAACGAGCTTTCCCTGCACTAACACTTCCGGTAAACAAAATATTAATTTTTTTCAGAGGAATATAACACCCAATTATTATTTTAAGCTCATGGTCGCATACTTCTAGGTGGACTGAGAATCGTTCAGAGTCCATCTCTTCATGACAGATATTCAACAACTGTTGATATCATCGTGTGAATAAAATTAAACTTTATGTTTCTACTGAAGTAATATTTGATTTATTTTATTTAAAAAAAATCTTGCTATAAAAACTATAAAAACACTCGCCTTAACTCGCGTCACCTACATTCCCATCCTTAAGCACGTCCCCTACATTCCCAACCTTTAGCACGGCCCCTACATTCCCAACCTTTAGCACGGCCCCTACATTCCCAACCTTTAGCACGGCCCCTACATTCCCAACCTTTAGCACGGCCCCTACATTCCCAACCTTTAGCACGACCCCTACATTCCCAACATTTAGCACGACCCCTACATTCCCAATCTTTAGCACGGCCCCTACATTCCCAACCTTTAGCACGGCCCCTACATTCCCAACCTTTAGCACGGCCCCTACATTCCCAACCTTTAGCACGTCCCCTAAATTCCCAACCTTTAGCACGGCCCCTACATTCCCAACCTTAAGCACGTCCCCTAAATTCCCAACCTTTAGCACGGCCCCTACATTCCCAACCTTAAGCACGTCCCCTACATTCCCAACCTTTTGCACGGCCCCTACATTCCCAACCTTTAGCACGTCCCCTACATTCCCAACCTTAAGCACGTCCCCTACATTCCCAAACTTAAGCACGGCCCCTACAGTCCCAGCCTTAAGCACGTCCCCTACATTCCCAACCTTAAGCACGTCCCCTAAATTCCCAACCTTAAGCACGGCCCCTTAGTTGATATCATGATCATATTTCTGCTCGCAAAAATAAATGCAGAACTCTTTCCAACTTAATAATTTTCTCTCTCTCTCTCTCTTTCTCTCTCTCTCTCTCTTTTGTGCTCGACAGATATCTGCTTTATCTCAGCTCACAATATCACCTCTCCCTTACCCCGACCCTCGCCAAGGATTCTTGCCTAATCCCCTTGTGCCACGTGTGTGGTTGTTTTTTTTACTCCTAGAACGTTTCCCCGACCCCCCCCCCCTCCCCCCTCACCTATAATCCAGCTTCTCTCTCTCTTCACGACCTCAAGAAGTGAAATGTGATGGCGCTATTTCACACTCACATTACCACGTGATGTGGTATTGATTGCTCCTGAGAATGATCATTATAGAGCTTGTATAGTCATGGGTGAAACAATGTTCTCTTATTGTTACCCTTAAGCTTATATACCTATTAATCAAATAGCCGAAGCTATTATTTATGCTTTTTAGTGAGGATTACTCATATCTAGATATCATATTCTGAGAATTTAAAAATGACACCTGGACACGGGACTCGAACCCGGGAACTTTGGCTTAGTACGCCAATGGTCCAACCACTGAGCTATCCAGGATTCGTCCCCTGCCCAGGGTCATTATTCATTCATATTTTAAGGCAGAGTCTATGATGGACGTGCGGAAATCGTCGGCTACAAATGTGTGATTTTATTAAGATCACGAGCAATCAGATAACTCAGCCACTTATTTGATTATTAACTATGCAATCCCTTACAATTATAATAATTGTACAGTTGGCAGCAATAAGCCAACTACCAAGTTGAAGGTGCTGCGTTATCTGATAGATCGTGATCTTAATACAATCACACATTTGCAGCCGATGATTTCCGCACGTCCATCATAGACTCTGCCTTAAAATATGAGTTAAGAATGAACCTGGGCACGGGACGATTCCTGGATAGCTCAGTGGTCGGAGCATTGGCGTACTAAGCCAAAGGTCCCGGGTTTGATTCCCGTGGCTAGGTGTCATTATTCAATTTTCAAAGTATTATATACTTATACTTAGCACCGCACCTTAATACCCGTTCGGGCTATAAACCTACTAATTACACTAATTTGGTAGGGATTATAAAGGCTTAATTTAGATGAAATGCACCCGAATTTTCGTGGAGGGAAAGTGGAAAATAGTTTAGGAAAATAAAATCTTCATTCTACCCAACCATAATCGAACCCCATTCTCCTCGTCCTTGGAAGTCTAGTCCAACACTAGATCAGCGCGTTAGACCACGTGGCCACCAAAGTGGGCCTACTTTATTAATATTTTTATTTTTATCGCCGCGTCTTACTACCGGTTCAGGTTATATGCATTTATGATAATTACTCTAAAGGGGTAAGGATGAGGAAGGAAGTATTTTAGAGGTAATCTACCCGCATATGCGTGGAAGTAGAGTGGAAAACCATTTAGGAAAAACCTCCCTTAATAGACCCGACTAAGATTCAAACCCCGATCTCCCCATCATCAGCAGGCCAATTAACACTAGAGTGACACCTTAGACCATTCAGCCCCTCAAGTGGGTTTTTAAGAAAATAATGCGAAACTGGCCCATTCCATTCGAATTAGTATAACACCACCCCCTCCGGTGGCCGCATGGTCTAAGTAGCTACTCTCGCAGTAGACTAAAATGCCGGCGACGGGGAGATCAAGGTTCGAATCTCGGTTGGGTGTACTAAGGGTGGATTTTCCTAAATCCTTTTCCACTCCCCCTCCACGTAAATGCAGGTACACTTCTCTATTAATATAACATTCCTGATTCCTAAAACCGTTAGTGTAATTAGTACATAAGCGTATAAACCCGCACTGGTAGTAACCCGCGATGTTATAATAAAAGTATGGGGCCGAAATTGAGAAGTGCTAAGTCTGACCATGAAACTGACCCCATGGTGTTTTGTTTCTGTACAGTCCGTTAAGCCGCGGTCACACTAGGCTGGTTACTAGCCGCTAGTTGAATAGCTGCTACTAGCAGCATACAGGCAACGTAGTGTGAACTAAAAACAGCGGCTGTTTTCACCATCCGGCGAGTGATTTACCAGCGGCTGGTGAAGTTGGACATGCTTAACTTTTGCCAGCCACCAGCCGGTCACGTGACTCACTCGCCGCCACTAGTAGCGCTCCACAAACAAGTGTGAACCCTCAAGTAGCGCACTAGCGGCTAGTACACCTTGCTGCGTTGTTTGAATACACACATATTGTTGTAGTGTTTGCAGTGAATAAGTTCGTAATGGCTGAATTAAAGTGGCCTGGGAAGGAGGTGATTGACTTTTTTAATATTTTTCAAACTTATCAGTGTCTGTGGGATGCCTCCTCACCTGATTATATGAAAAGAAACGTAAAAGAGGCAGCATTTAATAGATTGATAGATGAGTTGAATCTTGCTGGATTGCATACAACTTTGGAACCACTAAAGAAGAAGATCAAAAGTTTAAGAGACACTTACAGAAACGAACTAAACAAAATAAAAAAATCGAAGAAGAGTGGTGCTGGGGCAAGCGATGTTTACAAACCAAAGCTCGTTTGGTTTTCTGCAGCAGAAGCGTTCTGGCGTGGTGTCGTTATTGGAAGGGAATCAACTTCTAATTTGGTCAGTATAATTAAGCAATCTAATAAAATAACATAGAGATTATATTTGCCATTTTATGTATGCTATGATTTTTCTTTTCCTTTCTTTCCTGTCTATGTGTCTTTCAGTCTATCGGTTAGGCTATGCCTCTCAAAATATATAGTAGACATAAACTGAAACCACATGTAAAGCCAAATGCTTGTGGGCCTACACACAATGCCAATTAGTGTATTCAATTTACTTTGTACATTTACCTTAAAATACCCCATTTGTATGCTGGTGTTTTATGTTAATAGTTCTAGGCATTAAATTAAACTGCATTGACGCTATGTATGGCAGGTAGGCGCCCATATATGTTGAAAAACATGGGCTCTTAGCATTTTACTATACCCTTAGTCCCCCCGACCTCCCAGCACTTTGAAGAACTTTCAAAATAGTGGTTAACTTAGCTATTTTTAATTAGATTAGCTTAAGAGTTTTAATATTAATTTAGAATATGCCATCACTTTGTACATAAAATGCAGGGGGACGTTTTACATTGGAACAAAACTTTGACAAACATGATATTTAAAGCAATAATTTGCAGCTACTGCTAAGAGCGAGCCCTACAACACATTGAGCTTACTAGCCTAAGCTCTTATATAAAATACATTTTTTATGTATTTTTTTTTTTATCCTAGTGAATAATTTTTAGGATTAAAGGAATAAACAAAATTATAATAGATACAAATAATAACTCATGTTTTCACGTGAACAATCTAGCCAAAAAAAACAGACATAGAACCACTACTCACTTAACTAATAACATTACATCACACTCCAGTTTCTGAAGTAGGTTTCATTCATCATAATTGTCATCGTTATCGTGGTCGTCATTGCGGTTTTCACATGCTTGTACAGACTTAATTTGCCATGGTACAGCTAAACGTGTCATAAACTGTTGTGTGTACCATTGTCGAAGTTCTTCTCCATCCTTCTTGTAGTTATTTGATGAATATAGCCGGTTTACCGGACACATCAAACTTGGCACCTCTCGCCATGCACCCAGGGAAATTACTCCTGTGCTTAAATCTTCCACATCCACGGATCCAGGAGGAAAGTATGTCTTCGAAGATGACATTCTGAGCCAGTTGTGAATGGCGCAAGCTGATTTTACTGCAACTTCTATGGTATCAACGTTGAGAGGTATGGGTCTGCTGAAAATACGAAACCGACTAGCTAATATACCAAACGCATTCTCTGCAACACGCCTTGCTCTGGACACTCTGTAGTTATAAATTCTCTCTTCTAGTGTAAGCCCTCTGTGCGAATACGGTTTCAACAGATATGACGTGAGAGCAAAAGCATCATCTCCAACGCAAAGCCCTCCTTTAGGCCAGTTAAGAAGGTTCTTCTCCAGTGCTATCTTTAAAGTTGAATTGTTGAAGATAGCACTGTCATTAGACCTGCCATCACTTCCAACGTCTATGTATCAAAAGCAATAGTCTCCATCTACCATTGCAAATAATACAATACTAGAAGTGCCCTAGTAGTTGTAAAACAATGAAGTGGTATTTGGAGGGCGTTGAATCCTGATGCGTTTTCCATCCAGGGCACCACAGCAGTTAGGAAAGTTCCATTTTAACTCAAAACCCCTTTGAATATTCTCCCAGTCAAAAGTTGTACTAGGTACCTAAAAACAAACATAAAATATATTAAAATTGAATATAAAAAAGTTGTAATTTTGTAAAAATGAAGGGTGAACACATTGAAAAAACCGGAGATAGTTAAGAAAATTGTAGGTAAAGGAAAAATCAGACAATATAGTCCCAAGATTTTTAATGTCTTATTTTTAGGTCCCCGGGATCTCTGAGCCTTCGGGCCATCTGTAAGTCCTATGTGCACGACATCATCTACTTCATAATGTTTTCCTTTTCTAGGATATCATTTCTGGGTTCTCAACCCAGAATAGTGAAGTAGAGGAACAAGGAGAAAGAGAAAACGAAGACAATACTCAATATTCTGAAAAACAACACGAAACCCTCGCAAACAATCCAGAAATTTCACGTACATCTGAGTTAAAGTCAAGTAAGCTATCATTGTTTTCCTTGAAAACTCCATCTCACTCAAGGAAACGCTCGCCAGTAAAAATGCTACCACCAACTCGTCCATTGAAAGCTTTTAAACATTGACCAGGTAAAAAGTGTCCAACTAGGTTCGAATATGCTGTTAATAAATTACAAGATGTAGCACAAATGACTATCGGGGACAATGAAGATCAGTATGAAAGATTTGGGAAGCATATAGCTAGCCAACTCCGTGAGCTGCCGTTAAGAAACTTTATTTTTTTACAAGACAAGATTCAAAATCTGATGACGTTAGAAAGACTATCCTGTTTAGATAAGCTAACCATTCCACAAGCATCATCACCATCTCTTCAAGGCAGTGACACTAGCTCCAGCACTCCTAATCGGAAACAAAGTACATCAGAATTCGTAAACTCTTCACAAGCATCACCATCAGACATTGAAACTTGCTTCAGTGAAGAAGAAATTACACCAGGACTCGATGTCCTATCTCAGGCACTATTTACCATTTGCAAAAACCCATAGGAAAGACAGATATAATATTGTTGGATGTTTTATTTACACCTTTCTTATATTCATTTGTTTAAGACAAAATTAATTCAAATTTAAAAATGAACAGTCAGCCAATATCAAGAAACCAAGTAATGATCCTATTGTTGTATTTGTAGACTTTATTTCAATAGAGCATATTGTAATCCATTCTTCATGTTATCTTAATTAAATTATATTAATAATGAATTTTTGTACTAATGTATATTCTTCTTAACTTTATTATGTATTATGCAGATATTATATGATCTTACCTTAATGAATGGTTGAAGAACTTCGTAGATAGCACTCAACACATCAGGCAAAAACACTGAAATTGAATTGTGTGGAACTCTGAACAAATACGCTAGGGATTTGAAACTGTCCCCAGTTGCAAGGTACCTTAAAGCAATCTCGAGTTTAATTTTGCAAGGAATTGCCTGTCGTAGCTTAGTATCTTGTTTTCGTATTATGGGTGTAACTAATTCCAGCAACTCTTCAAACTTGGGTACAGACAATCTTAAAACATTCCTGTATGATGCTGGGTCCTCTTCTTTAAGTTCTTCTAAAAGTCTGGTCGATGCCCCCAACTGCTCCCTACGTCCTATCCAGGGTCTAACCCACCAGCGCCTCTCCTTGCGTTGCAGCATTTGTATGCAAAGTTCAATCACTCCTATCCTCAACAACCGTCTTAAATATTCACGCCGTGGACCAACAGACGACATTTTTTCCATAAAACAGAGCACCAAACTGACGAGACAGCCGCTAGTAGCAGTCGCTTGTGGCAGCGAAGTGTGACCCACTGACCAGCCGCTGCTTGCTGTTGCTTCTACCAGCCAGCAGCAAGCAGCGGCTAGTAACCAGCCTAGTGTGACCGCGGCTTTAGAGTCCGGGTTTGTTGACTGGCCATTGGTGGAAACAGCACTGCCTATTCACTCTTCTCCCTTCATGTGTGGTTTAGTAGTATTGTTCAGCGAGTCGAGCACACACGTCTACTTCATATTTAGCAACAAACTATTTTGTTTTAGTGCATGTGATTTTTTTTTAAATATATCCAGTGTTTTTTATTCCTTAAATAGTGTACGTGCTTTCTCGATTTTAACTTTAGATATATATAGCTACATAAATCAAGTCATCCGTGGAACTTGTATAACCGGCAATGCGTCGTTCAATCGGTGTTGATTCCAGGGTTAGGGCCGCGCCCTGTTTTATATTCAACAGTATCCGTCCTTTCCAGAAGCTTCGGGCCACCTTAATTCCAGATTTAAGTTCTATACGAGTCTTAAGAGGAGCAAATACAAGAGTAAAGGTAAGATTTTTGTATTACTAAGAGTTATTTGTCGTATTTATTCTTTACCCTTTGCTTATTCAAGGGTGGTCCTTCCATTGTATACGTTGAATCAACGCAATCACGCCCCATATATCAATCTTATTATTTATTTTGGATGTAAGGGTGACCTGGTGGTCTAGGGGTAAGGTGTCGGACTTCTGTTCTGGGGTCCGGGGTTCAATCCTCGGTCCCGGCACAGATTTATCTGATTGCCAAACCCTTTCTTCACCTCTGACAAGACATCTTGTGAATGTGGGGAATCCCAGGCCTCCATCGTGGTTCGGATCCCACGCTAAACTGTAGGGCCTCCATTTCATCACACAATCACCCTACCATTACACATTAGGGGTAAGTGCGTATAACCCGAACGGGTAGTAAGACGTGGTGCTAATAATAATAATAATAATTTTGGATGTAATGGATTTAATATCTAGTTTATAGAATATGTATAACGTGCATCGTGCACCGACATCTTTGCAGATATTAAGCTGAATATACATATATTTTTATCACCTTGTCTTTAATACCGGTTCAGGTTATATGATAATTACTCTAATGGAGTAGGGAGCATTTTAAAATGTATTCCACCCGCATTTGCGTGGAATTAGTGTGTGAAACCATTTAGGGGGAAAAAACCACCCATATTAAAACCGACTGGGATTCGAACCCTCCATTGTCCCTTTATTCAGCAAGCCAGTCTAACTCGAGATTTGAGCCTTAGACCATTTGACCGCTGAAGTTGGTTAGTTGAAGACAAATAATTGTATCTAGGGGTACCAAGGTTGAATACCACTGGTGAAAATATATTTTTGCTGGAACTAAAAATTAAATAAAAAATAGAATAGACTCATGCTCACGATCATACAGTGTGGTGAAATAAAAATATATATATAAAAGAAGACTATGTGTGGGAGATGGTAAAAATGAGGGGTAAGGGGGGTAGTTCCTTGCTTGTACTGCATCAGACGTTACCTTATCAGTATGCTAAGGGCGCTCTAGACTTGACAAGGGAACTCCATTTGTCAAGGGGTTCTTCTCCCCCCTCCCTCCCTCTCTATCCCCCCACCCCTCCTTTACACCTCCTGTCGGCTCGTTCTTCCAGCCAGATCACATCTACTGTATGGTACCCCTCTTTACACCACACTAGAAGATTCTCCTCCCCCACCCCCCTCATCCCTTATTTCACTTGCCTTATTGAAAGTATTCCTCACTCTCTCATGATAACGTGGGCTTGTCCATTTTGCATATTATTCCCACATTATTTTTTAAATTTTTTAATATTGGTTGGTATTCTTTTCTTCCTTGAACATGTGTGTAGGTTTTTGTGTTTTTTTCCAATTTGACTTATAGTATAGTCTCGATGATTAGTTCTCTCTAGTAGATTCTGCCATCACTTGCTAACGTTGACTTAATCCGGAGTGGGTGAGTTTTATAAGTACATTCAACAGAACTCTCAGCCGGTTTTGTGGCCGCATGGTCTGACGCGCTACTCTCGCAGTAGACCAGACTGCCGATGACGGGGAGATAGCGGTTCGAATCTCTGTTGGATATACTGAGGGTTTTTTCCCAAAATGGATTTCCACTTTCTCTCCACGCAAATGAGGGTACACTTCCTATTAATATAACCTACAATAATCCTTAAAACCATTGTCGTATAACTCGAACGGGTAATAAAATGCGCTACTAAAAAAACAGAACTCTCCTCTAAGGAAGATCTAAAAAAAAACCTTGTGAACAAAATACACAAACAATTGATTGAACCCCAGTCCTTCGGGTAAAAGTTATCCACGTTATCAGTTTGTCTAAACCTAAATGGGTGATTGTGTGGGCTAAGGGATAATCCTAATCTGGTCGAGGTTTTGATGGTGACCTGTGTGTCAGGGTTCTAATACCGACTGGGTGTACTGGGGAAATATAAATTCGTCCCCCACCAGTCCTTTAGCAGTAATTCAGCACTATGAACCAACAGACAACTTTCCTTCCCATTTTACTTATATTTGATCGTGTTGTTCCTTATATTAGGCTAGGCTTGTTTAGATTATGATCGTGTTGTTCCATACGTTAGGTTAGGCTAGGCTTATTTAGATTATGATCGTGTTGTTCCATACGTTAGGTTAGGCTAGGCTTGTTTAGATTATGATCGTGTTGTGCCATACGTTAGGTTAGGCTAGGCTTGTTTAGATTATGATCGTGTTGTTCCATACGTTAGGTTAGGCTAGGCTTATTTAGATTATGATCGTGTTGTTCCATACGTTAGGTTAGGCTAGGCTTGTTTAGATTATGATCGTGTTGTTCCATACGTTAGGTTAGGCTAGGCTTATTTAGATTATGATCGTGTTGTTCCATACGTTAGGTTAGGCTAGGCTTATTTAGATTATGATCGTGTTGTTCCATACGTTAGGTTAGGCTAGGCTTGTTTAGATTATGATCGTGTTGTGCCATACGTTAGGTTAGGCTAGGCTTGTTTAGATTATGATCGTGTTGTTCCATACGTTAGGTTAGGCTAGGCTTATTTAGATTATGATCGTGTTGTTCCATACGTTAGGTTAGGCTAGGCTTGTTTAAATTATTATCGTGTTGTGCAATACGTTAGGTTAGGTTAAATTAAATTGTGTTGTCATACCACCCATCACTTGCTGTTTTTCTTTCATTTTGAGAAAAAAATTACAAACATCCTTAGAGGCACACCACAACAGCTGGGGCCAAGTTAGTATAAAAGCATAGGATCGAACCCTGGACAACATGGCTTACCAACCACCCTTAACAGGACTGAGTTTGTATGCAGCCGATGTATTGATTATAAGGGTTTGTTCCCCTTAAATTATTTTCCCCTCTCAATCTACGTAAATGTGAAAACATTTAATTCAAATTATACCTTCCCCATCCTTGCCCTATTAATATGAATATATGGAATACCCGAAAAGGTTATAAGACCCAGGGTGAAAAAAATAATATTTTTCAATCTTTGACCCGCCTCGTTGGCGTAGTTAGCTAACGCGCTTGTCGTGTTGAGTTCGACTGCTGAGGACGGGGAGATCGAGGTTCGAATCTCGGTCGGGTGACTGGGGGTGATTTTTCCTAAGTGGTTTTCCACTCTCCCTCCACGCAAATGCGGGTTCACTTCCCCTAATTCAACCTTCCCAATTCCTATTCCATTAGCGTAATTAGTACTTAAAGCGTATAACCCGAACGGGTAGTAAGACGCGGTGCTAAATATTATTATTATTATTATTTTCAATCTTGCAACCGAAGATAGTAAATAGATATTCATATTATCAGTAGTTTATATTATCAGTGTATTTAACACGTGGGTTACTTAAATAGGGTTTAAGGATGAGGAGAATTTTTTTAGAGTACTTGTACCCTAAGACGCCTAAATTGATGCCGGTAAAACCAAGACAATTAAATAGATTACTTGACCCCTATTTAGGACATGTTATTAGTAAAGGTTAAAATTTAATTTTTACCTAATAGTAAAATAAGTAAAAAATCGGAATATGATAAACGTAATTGTCATTTTTAGTTTTGCGAAAAGTCCTATGTGACGTAATAAATACCTTTCCTGACAATTATGTATACATCCTACCTATCCTATATGATTAAAAATCATCTACTTTTGTTAAAAAGTAGCTTGTGTCCCTTTAGTTTTTTTAATTTTGTTTTCAAATAAAATTTTACATTGATTTATAAAAGCTTTTAGACCGATTGGATTTCCACTTAGTGTGAACTTAAAGCGATAGAATAATATCTATTAAAATATCCCTCAAGCTGCACTATACGATTCTAGCTTTCAAGTCATTAAAATTCAGATAATATGTGAAGTGTTGGATTTTTTTTTTTAATACACGTCAGCAATGACTCGCCGCGATCCTTGCTTGGTTACTGTGTTTCAATTTTAACATCATTATATTCGTCTAACTTTATAAACACTATTATTATTATCATCATTATTATCCACAAGTAGAAGTATCTGGCTGTCCGTGGTAACAACGCAATGTGTTGCGTGGTTACCCCTGGCAACACTTTGATTTGCTTCAAAAAGACATTTAAAAAAATCCTATTTTGTTTCTTCCGACCCATTTATTAATTAATTTAAAAAAAAATCAAATCCAAATTTTAAAATTCTGGCTTTGACGTGCATTTGTTCGTTCACAAGACTACCAATTTTTAAAATTTCAATCCTCTGCGTGCTGTAGATATCACGCAATGCTCATGACACACACACACACACACACACACACACATATATTCATTCACTCATTCATTTTATTAACATAGATCCGAAACCTTAGCTCAGTCAGTAGCGTGTCTATTTATTGAGTCAAGGTTCCAGGGTTCGATTCCTGGTATGGTTGAAAAATTCATCATTGGTGAAATGTGGGATTCTCCTTTCATCGTGATGAATTAGCGGCCTGGGGGCTGGATGTTGTGTATTTTATATGTTTAAGTTAGTTCATAAGTCGTGTGCTGATACGATCAGTAAGTTAGTTTAAGAAAATTCATGTTAAATACCTCAAATAAATGAAAATGGAAAAATAAGTTAATATATATTCACGAAATTTAATTGTATTTTTTAAGATTAAATTATGCTACTAAGCATATCTTGTGACCCGCAAGTAAATAACGAAATACCAACCTTTTACAAAATTCATAAGTCAACAAATCTCATGTAAACTTCCCAGTTGAACAAATTATTTGTTGTTACCGTGACTCCTCAAAATTTTGAGAAGCACTCGTTTTAAATCTTACTTTATAATAGCTTCAACGTTCATTGTGGAGTTCTTGGAACGTTTTCAAACCTCCGCAAGAAGTTGGCTTCCATTTTCCGATACTAATCGCGCATCCAATTTTCTTAATTGGGAGAGCAAACACTATCTAGGTGGGAGGGGTGTTTTGGGGGAGGGGGGGAGGGGGGGCGATGTATACTACAATTACAAGGAGAGAGAAAGGGGGGAGGTTTTCCCTCTTATACCCTGTTGCTGGCGCGATAATTGCTTCCCCTCTACCCCCTCTCCATTCTATCCGTGTGTGTTAATCGGTTTGCAAATATGGGAATTATGGAAGGATTCGCCGGGAATTGAGTCAGTAGTTTTGAGACGTGCCTTTAAGCTTTATGGAAGGCTCTATTTTTTTTTTTTAAGGTTTGTTTTTAACATTCGGTGGTTAGACGTGATAATAATCATAGTTAATTTTTATTTGTTCCTTCTTTCTCGCTTACTCCTCTTTATTTCCTTTATCCCATCATTCTATGACTATCTTCAAACCTATACTCATTTTACTCTACATTGATAGCTATCATTTCTTTTTTAAATTATGTGCCTTTGATTCTAATTATTGATTATTAATTTTTAAATACAATATTTCATATCATAGAGTTTATTTTTTTTTATTATACTTTATTTTACAGCGTGATAACTACTAGCTACTTAAAGTATTAAATCAACTTTTATTGGAGCTATTTAAAGTGTATTTTATAAGCAAACTCAATGTATTATCTCTAAAACATTGAGTTGAAAAAAAAAATGATAAGAAAACAACTTGTTTCATAATGTAGTGCTGAAAAACAGTATTCACTCTTGTGAATGGTTAAAATCCTTGCCACTAGAAACGTGCATGTTTTTGGCGCGTTTAAGAATAATAATGTAATGAACGCGAGATTTATATTTAAAAAAAAAGTTTAAATCAAAATAGAACAAATATTCCTCCAGTAGAAACATAGGATTTAATTTTGTTCACATGGTGATATCATCAGTTTCTGAATATTTGTCAAAGGTGTCCTAGAATTTAATGACAACTTTTTCTCTTCATTTAAAAAGTTTATCATCCAATTCCGCTACGCTCATTACAGATATTCAACAACTCTTTATATCACCATGTGAAGAAATTTAAACTCTGTTTGTACTGGATCAATATTTGATTTATTTTTACTAAAAATAAATTTGATATTAAAACTGAAAAAAACACTGGCGTTTCTTGTACTCCCGCCTAAAGAAAAAAACACTCATCAGTGATGGCGTGGACTAAGATGTCTGCTTCAGAGCTGATCTAGTCTAGGGGTTCGAATCCTGGCTAGGTGTAGCAAGGGAGTTGTTTAGTTGTTTTTTTTAAATAAAACCTTTAACACCAAATAAATTTTGATATATTTCCTCTAAATAATACCTTACCCTTATTGTAAATATTCTAATAAATTGGGTGGGTAGTAAGACACTCGCGAGGCTGTATAAAAATCCTTTAAGAAGGAAGCTTATTTCAAAATATAAAACAACTTTATGTCTTGGAGTTAAAAAAAAAAAGAAGTAAAAACGAGGTATGTTTGGGTCACCTCTTTGTTTTTTAATCCTATATCTCAATTCCACGATTATTTTTTATGTTGTACACTGTTCTTATTCAACATTTCTTTACCTTTTTATTTCACATCTAGTGTTTTCTTTCTTTTATTTTCCTCTTCTTGCCCACTATTTCTTTGTGACATTTCATGAGTTTTCTCTTATACTTTATTTCTCTCTCTCTCTCCCATACTTTATTTATTTCATCTTTTCCCCCTACCTCTTCCCCCACTCTCAAACGCATTTTTCATTCTCTTTTTTCCACCCCCCCCCCCCGCACCTTTTTCCCCCTCCGTCCCTGTCTGGATTGTCCCATTTCCCGAGAGAGATTAGACTGAGGAGGGGAAAACATCCAGATCCCCCGATCCGTAAAGATGGACTACCCCTCATGCTAGATAGGACACGAATTGCTGCTCACTACCGACCGGATTTTCTTAAAATTCAAACATTCGAAACTTTTTTTTTTTCCTTCAGTTTTGTTTATTCTCTGAAAAGAGTTCTAAGACGGATGGCTAGCTGGGTTAAGTCACGGTGGAAGGGAAGGTGATTTAGTATTTCTTCGGTTTGTTATGCCAAAATATTTTTTTGAACAAAATAAATAATATAATCGCTGCATGCAGTAGAAACCTTTAGATTAGTTTTCTAAAAAATAGAATGCCAGGCCTCCACCGTGGTTCGGATTCCACGTTAAACTGTAGGTCCTTCATTTCATCTCACAATCACCCTACCATTACACATTAGCGTAATTGCGTATAACCCGAACGGGTAGTAAGACGCGGTGCTAATAATAATAATAATAATAATAATAATAATCTAAAAAATATTAGTCTCGACGTTTCTTGAATATTTGTTTAAGATCATCGTGTCATTCAACCATACTTTTCAAATGAAGAAAAAAGTCTTGGTCAAAATAAAACTGTGCTCACGACAAATATCTAATAACTATTGAGATTTATTTCTGTATACAATTAAAGTAAACATATATATTGGATCAATATTTCTTTTATTTTGGCCATAAAATATTTTTTGTGATAAAATATGAAATTTTTTTGATCTTAGAATGCACTGCTCTTGTTTATTTTTAGCGCCACATCTTATTATCCGTTCGGGTTATACGCTTATGTACTAATTTCGCTAATGTTTTAGGGGTTAAAAAGGTTATATTTAGAGAAAGTGTACCCGAATTTGCGTGTAGGAAGAGTGGAAAACTGTTTTGGAAAAAACCTTCAATACACTTGTATAGTATTGAACCATCCTCAAGGGGAGGATGCTCAAATAATATAAATAGTAATACAAAAAAAGGGGACAACAATAGAAGTGAGTGCTATGGAGTTCAAGGCTTTGAATGTTTTACCCAAAACATTCCAATACTGAAGCTCGCAACTCAAACCTGTTGCTGGGTTATTCAAAAGGAGCCGTCTACCTTTAGAAAGCAGTGAGATACTGCAACCTGCCTATCAGCTCATAATAAAATAATAGAAATATATTAGATTACCTAGGGTATGGAGAGGCATATATAGAAAATATTAGTATAAGTCATAAGTTGATATTTATTTGCAATCGCACAATTAGATATTTAACAGTTCTATTCAATGTTAACATTGTTGTAGTGAAGATGTATATAAAAAATATAAATTAAATTATTATACCACAACGAATTGTAGCCAAAGTTAAAGAGTCTGAGGTGAAACATATCAGATTAATTTAACGTTAACATAAGATATTGATAAAAGGTATAAATGTAAATTAGACTCATTAAAAGTTATGAACAAGAAACTTTAGATAAACGTAGTGAATTCTAAGTCCACTTGATAGGACGCCTTTCTTATATGCAAAAAATAACAAGATAATATGTATTCAATTATTAAATATTCGTCCATAAGAACTAGCATGTTGCAAAACAATAAAAAATCTAAATTCAAATATTAAATATCTGCCCTTCAGAACTGGCATGTTGCAAAAGAATAAAAAATCTAAATTCAAATATATTATAGTTCACGAGAACATTATTTAAATATAGCAATTCACGAAATCGATACCCATTAAACATACTTATCGATACAATCGATTAATTATAACTCAACTGGCGATAAGACGCTATCACCTAGCAACGAAGCAACATCAAAAGAACAATAAAGTAATTTTCCGACAGTCTGATTTATTTCTAAATTATTTAGAATCTTAGGAAAAATAGGTCGAAAAGAAATTTTCGTAACGTCTTACAATAAAAAAAAGTTAACTTTGCCTAGAGTGAATTTTGACCTTACATTTTAAGTTTGAAGAAAGCCGGAGCTTATCCTATCTCAGTTACGACTTAGGCCCAATTGTAAATTCTGTTAGACAGACAGACAGACAGACAAAAGGCATGCTCCGATGCTTCCAGAAGGGGAGCACGAGAGCAAGTTCCAACACGTACCGACCAATTGGTCACACCGTGTGGTTCGCAAAAATTTAAAAACGGGTTGTCGCGTTTCGCGAAGTTCTGAAACAAAGAAACAGAGATTACCTAATATTAGTAATAATGGGGTAAAAAAGGGGAGTAAGAAATTGAGAAACCGACTAAGGGTTTTTTAGAGTTACGTGCGGAGACACTACTCTATGGGGGGCTGGGTGAGAGCCTCCCAAACCACTGTTGACACATCTCGCTTATCCGAGCAGGGCTTTGGGACGTCGATGGCACCCACCAGGGTCGATGACGTAGTTCCCAAGCCCCTGGATAAGAGGATTGGTGGCACCGGGAAGTCTAGCGTAGAAAGACTGCGCTAGTTTCCGGAAGTGGTCCTTGATGGTAGGCATATCCAGGTCCCGATGAAGAGTCTCATTCCGGACATACCAAGGTGCGCCCACAATGATCCTCAGACATACGCTCTGGAACGCCTGCATCCTCCTCATATACGTGTCCGCCAGGTGACCCCAAGCGGGACACGCATAGTCGAGGATCGGCCTGAGCAGCTGCTTGTACAGCGTCAGACCGTTCCTTGTAGACAGGGCGCTACGCCTGTTAAGCAGTGGGCCTAGGACTCCCAGCCTTTGCCTCGCCTTGTTGAGTCTTTCGTTGCAGTGTCGTCTCCAGGTCAGTTTTGTGTCCAGCGTAAGTCCCAGGTACTTAACACTGTCCGCCCATCTGATCTGTTCTCCGAACAGCCGGAGTGGAGCCGGCCTGTAGTACTTTCTTTTCCATGTGAAGAGCATTGCGGTGCTCTTCTCCACGTTAATACTTGTTCTCCAGGTTGTCAGCCACCCCTCCTACTGCGTCAGGTGCGTCTGGAGTCGCCTCTCCACCAGCTGCCCTCGCCATGACTCCGCTACTAGAGCCGTGTCGTCCGCATACAGAGCCAACTCGGTGCCTGGGGATTTTGGAATGTCGTTCACATAGAGACTGAAGAGCAGCGGGCCCACCATGGAACCCTGCGGCACTCCAGCCCGGATGCTTCTGACTTGGGAGGTGGCGTTCCCAAAGGTAGTGGAAAAGGTGCGATGGGAAAGATAAGATTGAACAACCTTAACTAGGTAGAAGGGCAGGTTCAGGGAGAGGAGTTTGAAAAGGAGACCCTCGTGCCAAACACGGTCGAAGGCCTTTGCCACGTCAAGAAAGACAGCACCAGTCAGCCTGTTGATGTTGAAGTTCCTCGTAACCTGTTCCACGAGCCGGACAAGTTGATGAGACGTAGCGTGTCCCGCCCGAAAGCCGAACTGCTCGTCCACCAAGATGCCCCCCTCGCGAACATGTCGGGTCAGTCTCGTCATTATTAGTCTCTCGAACAACTTGCCCAGACAGTCGAGCAAGCTGATCGGTCGGTAGGACGAAGCTAGGGCCGGGTCCTTACCCGGTTTATGAAAGCAGAGGACGTTGGCATGCTTCCAGAGCTCGGGGAAGTGACTCAGGAACAGGACGGCGTTGAATAACTCCACAAGGAAGTTAATCGCCTCCAAGGGCAGCTTTCTGAGGACCGCGTTACTGATACCGTCGGATCCGGGGGCCTTGTTTTGTCTTAGAGCGGCTATCGCCCGTGACATTTCTGTCACCTCCGTGGGTTCGGGTTCATCCAAGGGTCTGTACGAGACCGCACTGATGACCTGCGCCACGTGCGCAACGTGCACCGGGTCTGACGGGTTGTCAGTCGGTACAAATTGCGCCTCTAAGTGCTCAGCGAGAGCATCGGCCTTCTCCTGGTCGGAGTTGGCCACCCCGTTGCGACTCACAATAGGCGGCCTTGGTGCGGGGACCCGCATCAAGTTCCTCGTCATTTGCCACAAGGACCTGTCCTGCACGCACAGGCTCTCAATCTTGTCCTCCCAGACACTGTTCCGGTATTCTCGGACCATCTCCCGAACCGCATGGACTTTGCGGCTCCAGTTGGCCTTGTCTACCGGGTCCCTCGAGATTTGCCAAGCCTTCCTCAGCCGATTTTTCTCCCGGACGTGCCTGAGGATAGAATCGGGCAAAGAAGCCTGTGGCGCCCTCTTAGGACGGTGCCTCGGCGTCGAAGCTTCGAGCGACCCCTTGATGGCGGAAGTTATGAACTCCGCACCGCGATCGATTTCCGCTGCTGTTCGAAAGGTAGGGGTGGGTCCCAACCTCTCTCTCAACACATTCGTAAACCTGTCCCAGTCAGTGCGCTTTAGGTCGGGTTTTTCGGGGGGGTCTATGAAGGACACCGCGCGTCCCAGGTTCACGAGAACGGGGTTGTGATCCGAGTCTAGCTCAGCTAGAGACTTCAGCACTAACCGCCTTCTGATCCCTCTGGAGACAACGAAGTCTAGGACGTCCGGGAGATAGCCGGGATTGAAAGGGAAGTGGGTAGGGGTCGGAGGCCCGGCAGCCACCAGGCCGTGTAGATCTATGACGTCGCGGAGCAATCCGCCGCGAGCGCACATAATCCTAGAGCCCCATGAAGGGTGCTTAGCGTTGAAGTCACCACCAATTAAAACAGGCGTGGTACCTCGAAGCAGCACCTCCATGTCAGCCCTCGTGGCCTGGTCGAACCGGTGGTAGGGAGGGAAGTAGATGGAAATGAGACGCACTGGGCCAGTCGAGGTCACCAGTTGGATAGCCGTTGCTTCCATGTGTTGGAGGGGAGGAAGTGAGACGACGTGGTGGTCAAGGCCCCTTCGGACCAGAACCGCCGTCCCACCCCTTCCCACATCCCCCGCTCGGTCACTACGATGGCAGATAAACTCTGCTAACGAGAACCTCATTGCGGAGCGCAAGTGGGTTTCTCCCAGCAGCATTACATCGACACGATGCTTTGCCAAGAAACTTTCAAGCTCAGCCTTCTTCCCCGCGACCCCGTTGGCGTTCCAGAGTGCGACCGTGAGCTCCTTCAGCACTGGTGGTCCTCTATTCGGGTGCACTGCCATGAGAGACCAGGTAGAGGATTATGTGCTCCATGACCAGGTGGCCACGGTTACTCCTTGGAGACTCCTGGACCTTCCTCAAGAGACTCGATGAAAAGTCCCATGGGTCCAGTCCCGGAATACCCTTGAGTAGCTCAATGCAATTTTTGAGCTTTGCAGCATCATCCTCGGGTGTGGGGGTTACAGGGGGGACAAGGGTGGGAGTTGGGAGTGGAAGGAAAGGGTTGGAAGGGTGTAGGATGGCAGTGTGGGTTGGGATAGGGAGAGGAGCGGTCTCGGGCGGGCCCTCGACCAAAGGGGTTGAACTGGATTCCACCGGTTCAGGTTTGGTGTCTTCGGCAGGTGCCTCGGCCTGGGGTGGAGGGGTATCTCTCTTTGACAGCACACTGGCGAATGATTGTACCAGTGGCTTTGGTGTTGGAGCTGGAGTCACTTTCGCCCTCCGTCCCGCAACGTGCCCCGAGGGCTTCTGGCCTTCACTTGGCCCATCAAATTCTGTTGGCACAGACGCCAGTATATATACTATAAAGCACAGAAGAGGGAGAGATGGGAAAATTAAGGGGAGGTCACTTTCTAGAACATCAAGGAATATATAGATAGCGCATGCCAACACAGCTCCGGGAAGGTCCGTGGACGTTCGCGAACATTATCGAAGGGGATATCTTCACTGCGCATGTCAAATCAACTCAAGATGTTCGTTGCACTCACGTCACATTTTACCCTGCCAGTGTTCAATTTTACCGGTACCGCGAAGGTGCGTCCGATGGTTTTGTGTCGTTCTTCCACGCAGCCCCAGTCAGCAATCAAATGGGGTAAGTCTCTTCTATTTTTGTTGTTAAGTATTATAAAAAAAATATACTAATCACTGATTACTATACAAGAAATATATAAGGCTTTCATTTTTTGATAGTTTCTTTTCTAACCCTCATAATATCAAAAAGGTTGCCGAGCATGGTTTTGCACCATTTGACCATTTAAGCGGGCCAGTTTCGTTACAGTTTTGCTTAACACAAGGTCTACCAGCAACCATTTTCCAGTGTTTTTATGTAGAAAATAAATAATACGGTGCACCGCAATGTCTTTCTCCCACTTTTTTTTCTTTAAATAAACCTTTAATAAAAACCCGTAAGATTATTGAGAAATGAAATAATAGGTCTACACATTGTTGTAGAAACGTTGCATCAAAGATCGCAAAAGAAATAATATAGTCTATGTCATAAGAATTAGGAACATTGTTACAAAAAGAATGTCCACCAAAGAACATAAATGTCAAATTAATTTTTATTATTATTAGCACCGCATCTTACTACCCGTTCGGGTTATACGCACTTACGCTAATGTGCAATGGTAGGGTGATTGCGAGATGAAATGGAGGACCTACAGTTTAACGTGGGATCCGAACCACGGTGGAGACCTGTCATTCCCCACATTCACAAGTTGTGATTAATACACGTCTTGTCAGAGGTGAAGGAAGGATTTGGTAATCAGATAAATCTGTGCCGGGACCGAGGATTGAACACCGGACCCCAGCACAGAAGTCTTGACACCTTACCCCTAGACCACCAGGTCACCCAAAAAATTCATTTTTAAAGACCTGAATTAAAAATTATATATATTTGATTATATCTCAGAAACTATTGGTATTATAAAAATATATTTCTAATAAAAGATATCTAGCTTTGATAGTAATACAACTTTACAATGATAAGCTATTTTATATCTCAAATATTTGCGTATAAATGATGAAAATTTGAAAATTTGAAAATTTTCCGCATGTAAAGTATCCTCAAAATCATTTTCATGATAAAATTAAAATTTCCAACTCGTTTATAATGATAAACGGTGCCTAGATATTAAGATTAATTAAAACCGTTAGTAAATTATGAGAGAATCGATTTTATCTCATTTTTCCCCTTTAATAAATAACCATTAGATTTAGGGTTCGATATCAAATTCCAAAGACTGTTCAAAAAGACCTTATGTAAACCCCAGAGACCAAATTTTAACCCAATCAGGAGGTTATGAAACGTCGAAATTTATAAAATTCTCGAGGTTTTTTTTTTTTACAATCACAATACTTTCTCTCCGAGGTATCAAGTTAAAGTAAAAATACAACCATTATGAAATCAACATGAATAATAATATAAAGGAAATATCCCTTGCATCACTATCACTCGCGTAACAATATTTTATTACCAGGGTTTTATACAGGATATTCTATATTATAACAAACAATTGTGCAACCGAGACAACTTATCTTATATTGTATGTTACATTCTGTGTTTTACTTACTGCCCATTGTCTGTAACCAGTCTCTCTATACAAGGACATTTTATGGTCGTGTTTCGTGAAGGGTTGAATGTAACTTTAATCTAGTAAACCAATTGTTTGGCAAGGATAACTCTAACAAAATATTATTTGTAGGTCTCGTTGTTGTGTCGAACAAGTATGAAGTTGTGTCTGAACAAACAAATGTATATATATGAATGCTAAATTCATCATTGTAAAGTTTATAGAAAGGAAAGGTAATGTAGATATTTCTCATTGTATTAGATCATGGCGTGGAAACGTTCGTTAAACCTTTTCCTCTCTTGTGGTCTAGGCTGTCTAAAGCGTCTTTGATGCAGAGCTCTTGCTTCAAATCCTGGTCAGGTGTTCTAATGAGTTTCATGCATGTTTATTATCATTATTTGTAAATCAATGCAAATACATTTCCTTTAATCTAACCTTCTTTTTCCTGCTACTTATAACAAGCCGTTAATAACATTTATGCTAAACGCATTTCTCAAAAAGTATCAAAAATAATCTTTTAAACCCGCTTCGTTTGCCACGTGGTCTGACACGCTATCCTCACACTAGACTATACTGGACTGCCGATGATGGGGAGATCGGGGTTCAAATCTCGGTCGAGTGTACTGAGAGTGGTTTTTAATAAAAGGATTTTCACACAAATGTAGGTATATTTTGTTGATATATAACCTTCCTAATTTATTAATCATTAGCATAATTATTACATAAGCGTATAATCCTAACGGGTAGTAAGACGTGGTGCTGAAAAAAACTTTTAAATTATTAGAATGTTTCCGTTGACGTCAAATTATATCCAAATAAGACGTTTTGGCGTTAGAATTCACGTACCCGATAAATTGTCCCTTTCTTTGACCTACCAGCAGGGGTTATTCCAGACCATAAAGGTCTTCATTCGATCCTCCCAACAATTAATATTGGTTAACGGTGTTTCTCCGCTATCCTAGTAGTAAATTATTGCCGCTAGAGTTCGGTTGTTTCGGTTAAGTGTGTTGTAAGCAGTTAGTTTATGAATAACGTGCTTAAATTACATTTGGATAGTTAATGAAGGTACGACCCCAATTCGCCTTCTACCTTAACCCAAAAGTTACATCTTTTATGGGCCCGAAACAATGAAGAGGTGTCGTGATAAAAAGATAAATGGCTACACTTGAGGCGCAGCTGTATTTAGGGTTGCATTTTTGAAGTAATTGAGGGCATCTGGACGAGGTTAGAACCACGTCGTCACAAATATTATTCTACTTGTGCTTGACTACATTTTCATAAAATAAAGTGAATGTTTATGATTTTAATCTTAGTTAGATTGTTGGTTTTTAAGTTTTTTTTTTAAATTTTCGATTAGAATTAATTAATAATTGTGTGTTTCAATGTTTAAACTGATATGCATAATTTGAAAAGGTGGAGGGGGGGAGGAGACTAGGGGGGGGGGGACATACGAGAGGAAACTAACTAAAAATCGAAACAATCAAATCATAAATTATTACTTTTAATTAATTGTAAAAAAAAAAATTGTTGATTAAAAACTTATGTGCTTATTTAGATTATATTAACATAGTTATTAATTATTTTTGGACTTTTTTAAATAATCTAAACATATTTAAAGTGTTACCACACAGCACCTTAATTTTTCTTTTTGTAACAATTAACTTATAAACTGTTTATAAACACAGTTTTTCAGCAAATAAATACAAAATAGAAATCTAAATAAAATATATATTTTTAAACATTTAAAAAATAAATTTTCTTCAAACACAACACCGTTGTGAGTTGACAAAACATTACACTCAACCGTTTATAAATCATGTCCTAATTGGCGATAAAAGGGGGATATAATTTAAATTGAAAATAATCTTGAAATTAATTAATTTTATATAAGAAATGAACAAGTGCATTGTCCTTGGGAGAAATTATATTGTAAATTTGTTGTAAAACAAATGTTCTTTTAAGCCCTTTACCCGTGAGTCTCTGACTCATGAAAATGAGAAGACCTAAATGCAACGCATATATACACAATCTCAACGGAACAAGTAAAATAGGGTAAAATGGGGTAAAATGGCTAAACACTCGGGAGAAACAAGAAACCTAAATTGAACCCGATAAGGAAGTGGGAGAAGTAAATACTTCGTGTGAGGGAGTTCGGTGTGCTGAATCTTCAAGATAAGGGAATGAAGTATGACATCAGGGGTGCATACACGTCTTATATACATTCGGTAATATATATCGCGGGTAAGGAAAGGGTTGAAGAGAGATAGAAAGAAGGGGGTAAGGGGCGTAGATTAGTTCGGAACTATCCGTACATTCACACTAACGATATAGAGATGAGGAAAATAGAATTTAGAGTCGTAGGTGACCTGGTGGTCTAGGGGTAAGGTGTCAGACTTCGGTGCTGGCGGCCGGGGTTCAATCCTCGGTCCCGGCACAGATTTATCTGATTACCAAACCCTTCCTTCAACTCTGACAAGACATCTTGTGAATGTGTGGAATGCCAGGCCTCCACCGTGGTTCGGATTCCATGTTAAACTGTAGGTCCTTCATTTCATCTCACAATCACCCTACCATTACACATTAGCGTAAGTGCGTATAACCCGAACGGGTAGTAAGACGGGGTCCTAATAATAATAATAATAATTTAGAGTCGGATGTACTCGCATTTTCTTAAAAGAGAGGTTAGTAAAGACACCATGGTCTAAGAAGTCACTCTCGCAATAGATTAGACTGCCGATGGTGGGTAGATTAGATCTCTAATCCCAGCGGGAGGCTCTTAGGTTTTTTTTTCTTTAAATAGTTTGTCGCACTCTTTCTGCGCAAATGCGGGTATATTTACTCTAAATGTTAACTTTTATCTTTCATGCTATATTAGCGCAATATATAAGTATAGCAGAAACTGCTATTAAAACGTGGTGGGTAGGGGGGGAGGGGAAAATATTTCATAAAAACCTATTCTATAATACATTTAACCTGAATTAAAACCCCCAAGGTCACTGTTATTGGAAAACGAGACTTGACTTGATCGTTTAGTCCGCGTGACAGTCGATGCTAAGTTGAATTTTAATTAATTACAGTATTACTCTCATTTTTCCGTAAATTAGTTTTGCTTAAGGGTTGACCTCACTTGTCTTAAGGTAAATTGTTCGCCTCATTACCCGATAATCATGGGTTAGAACTCAGCTGGTGTCGACGGTTTTTTTCTTGAGTGATAAAAATCCGTAGTACAACTTCCTTCGGATGGGAATTAAAGCCGTCGTTCCTATGTCGATTGTGGCATGTGAAAGAACCTTAAAATGTATGTTAAATAACCTTTCTCAGCATAATTGATAGGCTCTTTCGCGCTAGATCCTAGAAATTCTAACGTGCTGATATAATCAGTGGCTCAGAAAGTGCACGTTAAATACCACAAATAAATAAACTTTTTTTTTTTGCTAAAGTTAGAGATACTGATTATTTATTTTTGCCTCCATCTTTAATAATTACCATTTTTATAGAAAAATAAAATATGTAATACAAATAAATGTTTTAAAAAAAATTAAGTCTCTGAAAAAAAGTATAGGCCTACCTACTATAGAGATATTTATTTAAATTCAATACAACTGAAAAACCCGTTTAGTTGAAATTTTCCCCCAGGATAGTATTAATTAAGTTTGTCATTAAAATTGTTTTTTGATACACTTTTTTCAATCTTTATTTTTGTTTTGATTTATCTCTTGATTGCTTCATCGGGGATTCGAATGGTATCTGGTTTTTATAACGGATATTAAAAAAAATCATTTTCCTTGGGGGTGGTTTTAATCTGAATGTACAATATATACCGTAAATATTAACAGATATAATCTCATTAACGAGTAATACCCCATTTTCATTGTGTACTATACAAAATGATTTAGTATGGGCAGATATAATTTACAATTTAAATTTTTTGTTAATTTACCGTATTTAAATGGAGGTTCGTTATTTCCAAATGTTTTTGTTGTTATAATTAATATTCTAAATCAAACGACACATCTGGTTACTTTAAAAAAAAAAATCCATATAATATGTCAACATGGATGCAAAACACAAAATAAATATAAAACAGTCTTTAATTAAATATAAAATTAATATTTTTCTAAACGTGTTTTAGCGAAGTTGTCGTCTAGGTAGATGATTCATTATTTATTTTTATTAGCCCGGTCTCACTATCCCTCCTGTCAATGCGCATATTTACACTAGTGAAGAAATGTACCCACATTTGCGTAGAAGGAGAGTGGAACAACCCTTAGGAAAGACTACCCTCAGAGGAGAATCTAACTCTGATCTCCACCTCACCGGCAAACTAGATCAAATTAGGTGAACGCTTTAGCATGCGTGCCCACACATGTGAGTAAAAGTAGTTGCTAATGTGTCCCTCATTTAATGTAACATAATTATAATGATGGTCTAATAAATCCTTAGTGAAAGTTTCAAAATAAGACGTGTGCGTATGTATGTATATACCAACTGGGTGACCTGGTGGTCTAGGGGTAAGGTGTCAGACTTCTGTGCTGGGGTCCGGGTTCAATCCTCGGTCCCGGCACAAATTTATCTGATTTCCAAACCCTTCCTTCACCTCTGACAAGACATCTTGTGAATGTGGGGAATGCCAGGCCTCCACCGTGGTTCGGATCCCACGTTAAACAGTAGCTCCTCCATTACATCTCACAATCACCCTACCATTACACATTAGCGTAAGCGCGTATAATCCGAACGGGTAGTAAGACGCGGTGCTAATAATAATAATAATAATAATAATAATAATATATATCAACTCATATATACTTAGTCAAACACCTGTGTATATATATACTCGCTGTGCTTGGTGGGGGCTACTCCCCTAAACCCCCGGTGGTTTTTCTTCGCAAGTGGATGTAAACTAATGTAATTCCAGAGCCGTATTTTTGATAGTTCTTACCGTTTAGCCACAAGAGACCTCCAAATAAAGGTCCGCACTGACTTTAAAGTTGCTCCATCATTTTGAATTTTTTTCTAAGGTTAAAAATTAAAATTTTTAACTTTTTTGAGTTTCCCCACTGGTTAAAGGCTAGAAGCTATAAGTAGTTTGCCAAATTTCAAGTTTCTAGCTCATTTGAAAGTACCGGTATGTAAACATTAATATCAGTGAGTGAGTTAACCATGGGGCTTTATAATAATATAATTCCAACCCATATATATATATATATATATGTTTCATAGAACGACCCCTGTATATTTAAAACAACCCCTTTATATATATATATACATATATACCAACCACTATATATACATACTAAAGATGGGACCCTTGAATCCTTAAGGATATTCGAGGATTGTAGACTAAAATCCTAAAAAAGTTTGAATTTAGAAAGTGTACAAGATCCCACTGGAGACTATTCAAAAGTTTTATGAACCATTTCCAAGAAGGATTGAAACTGTGGTAAAGGATAATAGTGGAATAACACGATATCAAAAAGAGTTGTATCTTCATTATTTGGTCCTACCCATGTTTGTATTTATAGAATTAAATAAATAGTGCCAAGGCGTATTTAAATGTCGAAATGTCACCTTTTCTCTACCATACTATACCATTAAATAAATAGTGCCAAGGCGTATTTAAATGTCGAAATGTCACCTTTTCTCTACCATACTATACCATTAAATAAATAGTGCCAAGGCGTATTTAAATGTCGAAATGTCACCTTTTCTCTACCATACTATACCATTAAATAAATAGTGCCAAGGCGTATTTAAATGTCGAAATGTCACCTTTTCTCTACCATACTATACCATTAAATAAATAGTGCCAAGGCGTATTTAAATGTCGAAATGTCACCTTTTCTCTACCATACTATACCATTAAATAAATAGTGCCAAGGCGTATTTAAATGTCGAAATGTCACCTTTTCTCTACCATACTATACCATTAAATAAATAGTGCCAAGGCGTATTTAAATGTCGAAATGACACCTTTTCTCTACCATACTATACCATTAAATAAATAGTGCCAAGGCGTATTTAAATGTCGAAATGTCACCTTTTCTCTACCATACTATACCATTAAATTTCAATTTGATAAAATGTATGTCACCTTACAAAACACCTCATTTAGCGATTTTGTTTTCGCTATTTTTCAACTCTAATTTTTCCCTATTCCTATACACTGATGCGAAAACATTGAAGGGGATTTTTTCCACTCCCTTCTTCGTGCGACACTTGTTAGGTTTCTATATCATTCAGCGGAAGAATTTACAAGGAGAACCAACATTTTGAGACGAGGAAGAGGCTTGATCCAAGAAATGGTTCATTACCCTCTACGGTGAAGCCCCTTTGAAAAGTATCTGCTGCTGATTTTAGGGGTGGAGGGGGGAGGTGCTCTTTTTGATGTGGGAATGGAGGGAATAGGGTTGAGAGGTGGAGAAATAGAGCGATGGCAAAGTGTCCAGAAAGGAGAGATAGGAAGGAGGAAGTAACAAAGGTTAAAATAGAAGCTGAAAAGTTAAAATAAAAAAAAAAATAAAAAAAACTCGCACATATGTTATGTAACTGTTAATAAAAAATAGAAACATACTTTCATTTCCGTTCATAAATACTTGGAAGTTATGAATAGATCTTGCAATTTCAGGAATAGTTTACACGTTGAAGTTGTGTGCCGGGGGTTATAAATCACGTCTTTTGATTTAGAGTTTTCAATTCACAAAAGAAAATGCATGTGGTACATAAACTACAAGTCTTTAAACTTGTCTGCAGTGATATGTTTACATTTAAATTATACCTTTTTTTTGTTTTGTTTCCTTTACAAGAACTGTACTTATTTCTAAAAAGAAATATAGTTTCTTTGAAATTATTTAATTCATGAATCAACAGTTGCATATTAATATTTATTTTTAGTACCTATCTTATATTTGAATGGTTTAAAGTGGGGATTTAGGGGATTGCGAGTTAAGATCAGTGTTTCTGAAATTTTCATAGCAAAACTTTTTTTTTTTTTGTTTGCCTATTAAATAAGATATTGCTTCGGTAGAAACATGCCGTTTAGTTTTCATCACGTTGTGATATCAACAGTTGTTGAATATCTGTCATGAACATAGCGACATTATATGACAAACTTTTTAAATGAAGAGAAAAAGTTGTCATTAAATTCCAGGACACACTTTATATATATAGTTCCAACAACTGTTGATATCACCATATGAAGAAAATTAAACTCTGTTTCTACTAAAGCAATATTTTATTTATTTATGCCAAAAAATTTTTATATAAAAACTAAAATAACTGGCATTTTCTATCTTCCCATACTTTTCCACCTTAATGTCTAAATATCTGCTTCAGTGAGAACACAGATGGGTATATCAAAATTCAGATCCCAGACAAGTGTACTAAGGATGGTGTTTCCTAAATGGTTTTCCAATCTTCCTCCACGCAAATGCGGGCTCACTTCCCAATCTCAAACACACTAATGTAATTAGGGCATATGCGTTTAACCTGAATGTTTAGTAGGGAATGAGGCTTCCCCCCACTATTTTTTACATTTTAGAAACTCAAAACCTTAAACCATCACTTCCATTTGTTTTAGGGGCTCCATTCCCCCATTCCATCTCCAAAACTCCTTGTCTTACTTACTCCCTGTGCTGAATATATTTACACTAATAAAATAAGTTTGAACGATTTTTTATATCAATGATACCCACCGTATACCCTGAATGATGACATGTTTATCATTCTTGGTTCCTATAAAACCGCATTTAATTATTATTAAGGGGAGTATTTAATTATTCTTAGGAAAATACTTTATGGATGAACTAAATATATTTATTTTAAAACAAAAACTTCAATTTACGTCGGTATATTGTCATTTAAAAAAAATAGTTTTGAGTCTATCTTGATTTACCTGTAGTTATCAAGTCATTACATTTAGTAATTTAACGAATATATGACATCATTATAAACTAGTTTTATTGATAATTTATATATCACATAGTCTAACTCTCTTTAAAATACGTTTTACTCAAATGAACATTATATTTCCTTCAATCAGTTGACATCCATGCACAAATAACAAAAATGGTGGATAAGATAATATACTACTAAGAATGCCACTTGGATTTTATCAGATAAAAACTTATCATTTGAAGCTCTGGGGGAAATGAAAAAAAAAAACACTAGCTGTATGCGCGTGCGCTCGATACCACAACTAGGGAAATGGTTTTCCCGGGATCACAGGGTGTAATGAGGTGATACATCTTGTCTCACACACGAGCTTATCTTATTTCATCCACTAGAGCGCAGCAAAGATATTTAACTTGGTTCCAAGGGTCGTATATCAGGTCAGGTCACACACTTGACGAATATATAGCAGACATTTTGGTTTACATTTAATATTTTCTGATGAAGAGAACTTTAGATTTAAAAAAAAATGATTATATCAGTTCCAGAATATGGATTAGAACATTATTTAGGGGAAACAGACCCGTTTTCATGATAAACGTGTCCTACAAATGGAAAAGCTACCAGATAGACTTTCACAAATACACCCATCATGCGATCTTCAGTTGTCATTGTTTATCAATTGTATTAACACCAGAAAATAACACTAATAATATAGTAAAATTTGACTAACGTTTACAGAAAAAAAATCCTTTTAAAGTGTTCCTTTAGCCTATATTAAAAGCCTACTTTAGAGAGTGGTTAGTGTATTTATAAGCCATATTATTTTATTTTGCAGGAATCTATAAAATTGGATTTATCGCTCTTTTCATGTGCAAACATTCCTAATTTTAAAAACTAGACAACTAATCAATTGTTAGTAAAAAAGGTTCTCAAATGCTATGTTTGGCCAAAAGAAAACTTCCTTTAAATGTACGTGATTATTTTGTGGTTATAATTTATTGACGTTCAATTGTTTGTGTAGCGTAGGGTCCAATAATGGCCACAGTAAATAAATAAATAAATTCACTGTTTTAATATTTAGCTTAACTCTTTAGCCGTAGTAAACGCAAGATTTACACACGTCACCTGTGTAGTTCAATAAATGCTCACACGAAACGCTAGAAAGGTAGTGTCTTCATGGACGATAGATGTCTCCATTCACAAAGGTTTTTAACTAGAAAATAATAAAATAAAATATATATTATAATATGCACTTGATAATTTCAAGCACAAACCAAATACTCTAATACCATTCGGTTTATAAAGTGCGTTTTAAATACTTGTAATAACAATATATATAACATGAGATGTATGCAGGTCGGTGTTTTTTCCTAGAATTTATTTGGTTTATAAATTAAGCTGTAAATTAAATCCAAGGCATCCGATATTAAAGAAAATTCTGACTACATATGGCACGATTATACCTCTCTAAAACCTAATTTGCTAATAATTAACATAATAGTAACATGTAGCAAGTTAAATATGAGAACGTGCACAGGAAAATGGTACCGTATCTTCCCAGGGGACGTAAAAGGTTAGACTTAAAAACAGTTCATCAGGTGTAGTATTTACATTTTTGTTTTGTTGAAAACGCTATCTGTATTATTTATTTTCAAGTTTCATTAATTGTTAATATAAAAATTCACCAATAGATGGCAGTAAAATGCATTTTTATAAATCCCCCTGTCATGTTTAGAAAATGGTACTTTATCTTCCAGCTGTTAATGCGACCATAATTTTTATAGTAAACGCTTTCTGTAGAATTTATAATCAAATTCAATTATTTACTTTTCATAAAATACCCCAACAGATGGTATTAAAACTATTAAAATTTTTGTTTAGTAAATCTGTGCTATGGCTAGGAAATGGGACCTTATCTTCTAGATATCCATGTAACAAACATTAATGTTGAGGTGATGTTCTTTTTGCAGTGACTTTAACCTCTAATAATGACCCAAGGAATGCAATGGGCTTATTAATCATAATACAGTAAATCTTGATAAGTCAAAATTATAAGATTTTCTTGAAGACATAACACCAGCAGGTTTGTCATATGAGTGGAAGAAATCTTTGTTCGAAAAGATACGACCATACTACTCAAACAAGTCAAAATATATTTTATGCCCTAAGCCTGCAGAAGCTAATCTGATTATAGAATACATAGAAGGTTACAATGAGGACATAGATGCACCAGAGCCACTTAGGGAAAGAAGTAAAAATGCTGCCCAAACACCCCCACCAACTAACATTAGGGGCAGTGGAAAGCCTAAGGAGGAGGAATAAAGGATCACCCATGACCTAATGGAGAAAGTATTACTATAGAAAATAACAAGAAAAGTGTTTATAATAAGTATATAGTGTTGTATAATATGAGTAAAATTTTAAAATAAATAAAGTTATAGTATTAGTAAAGACACACACACACATGTAACATGAAATTATTGCTTAAATTTTTTTCATGAAGATAATTTTTCCTGATAAAGCATGTTCACTTGTAAATAACCCACTTTACAAATTCCCTTAATACTTATCAAATTTTCATCCTACAACTATTGCAGATACATAGTTGAAATCAGCATGAAAAATTGGACCAGATGAGTACAATTTCAATTAAAATGATGAAAGCATATCAAATGTACTGAGATTTAAATATTAGTAAGCTTTAACTTCCGTTTTCTCAAAACTACTATTTCTTAAATTTAAATCTAAATTTTAATAACTTTTTAACAGTTAAATATAGGAAAAAACTAAAACACAATTTTATTCAGCGGGAAATTCTGTTTAAAGAAATGTTAAGAACTAATTTTAAGTCTGGGGAACATAAGGTCCCTTTTCCTGTGCACCATCACATATGTTGTTTTTTAGAGGAGCTTATGAAAAAATAAAGATAATGAGACCAATTTTAAACAATATTAGTTTACACACTATGAAAAATCAAAACAACTCTTTGTTTATAAAGCTCACAATAATAATTGCTCATTTTAAAGCGTTTTCGGAATGAGTAGGTTTATAACCCACAACTTCAAAAGTTGACATTGCTCATTAAATTGTTTACCTGTGTGGTCGACACGATGGTAATTTTGTTGATCTGATAAGTCTTAATAATGCCGCTTTTAGATTTATTAAACATCGTTCAGTGGAACTCCCATAATGCATTGTAGTTTTTGTACGGGTTAGTGAATTTATTATCCCCCCCCCCCCCACCTCCTCCCAAAGAAAATTACTTCAAAAAAATAGCATTTACATTGTTGGTATGCACCGTGGAAACGAGGGAAGTTTTTTGTCTTTGTAAAAAAAACGGGAAAAACAACGGGAATAAAGCAAAATCTAGTAAAAATCTAGTAAAAATTCTGGAATATTTGTTAGTTGGGAAAATTTAACTGAAACCTTAAAATAGGTATTTTTATGGACAAAATAGTGAACTGAAGAATTAAATACGCTGATTAAAACATTTCTTACTAACCCTTGAATAAGGGTTTTATAGCAATAGAATATGTTTACCCCAATTTTGTTTAGAAGAAAGGTTTAGAAAATTCAAACACATTTCTTTGCGGCCAACAATGATAACATTTTAATATTTTGATTAATGTTATTTTATAGGTATTGATAATATCTATCAAAATTGACAGCTGCAAATAACAATAATTGATTTATGAATATAAAAAATATTAGGACCTTTAGCAACTGACTTCCAATGTTATTCCTATCAAAATCAGCCTATTTTCCCAACAATCTTAAATCATTCATGTTTTAAACATAAGTCTTACCTACATGACTTCACACTTAGTTTGGCGAAAATTTCTTCTGTATAATCTGCGTGGGAAAAAGTGTAATTTATTCTAAAATAACCTGGAAAACACAGGTAGTTTGGTAGTAAGAAAATAGTGGCAGCCCTGATACATCGCACAACTGGGTATATTAGCACCTGGGACCACAAGTCTGTGAACATCCCTTACTGGTGCACAAGAGCCTCTTTGATTAGGAGGCCAGGGTGTTAAGGAGGGGGAGGGTCCTAAGGAGATTTTGCAAATGTTATTAGGCAATGCGGGTGACCTGGCGGTCTAGGGGTAAGGTGTGAGACTTCTATGCTGGCGGCCGGGGTTCAATCCTCGGTCCCGGCAAGGATTTATCTGATTACCAAACCCTTCCTCCACCTCTGACAAGACATCTTCTGAATGTGGGGAATGCCAGGCCTCCACCGTGGTTCGGATTCCACGTTAAACTGTAGGTCCTTCATTTCATCTCACAATCACCCTACCATTACACATTAGCGTGCGTATAACCCGAATGGGTAGTAAGACGCGGTGCTAATAATAATAATAATATTAGTCAATGCGGTTTTCTCTTTATATATCAAGGTTAATGTGGGTGCACTTCCTCTAAGTCAACCCTCATAAGTCCTTCCAAATCCCTAGCACCATACTCTTGTCTTCATGAACACGAGGGGATAGATTTTAACTCTCAGGAATTTGAACCAAAATATCTTGAGTGATGGTTGGTCATTTTTTTGAATCACAAGACTTCGACGTTCTTAATTGTGGTAGAGGACTGTGTGTGCAAAAAAAGATTTTGTGACTTCTTAAAACAGACATGTCAAAACTTGCAGCCCTGATACATGATTTTGTGCGGCCCACAGACCTTTTTATGAACCAACATACAATGTGGCCCAATTCATCTTTTTTAATAATCGTTGTAGGAGTACAACATTTGAGATTATGACATTTGAAAATTGATCATTATTTTGTGAAATCTAACCAGCGAGGTTGCGGTACCAAATTTAATTCATTATTCACCAAAGATTAATTGCCAGAAAATGGTTAAATTTGTGCAATATTTGTAAATACGCACGTGTGAATGGAACGATCACATTTAACAATACGCATTTGTCATCCATTTTGAACGTGATTTCAATAAGAAATCTAAAGCCATTCAAAAAATATAGAATAAGTCTTAACATGTTACGTAATCTTGATTTTATTTTTGTTATAATAAGGATTTTAAAATGTAAACTTCTTCACTTAATATGGTGACAATATGTAAATTTCTGAAATTCAGCCCCCTCAGTATTTTCAATGTTCATTGGGGCCCTCTCCTAGAACATTGGTTCAATACCGTTTACTAAAGGTTGCGTGCCTTTTCGTCTTGTCTTTACCGCATTCTAAAATATTGGATGGAAGAAATATTAAATATTATTATTATATTATTATTATTATTATTATTATTATTATTATTATTATTATTATTATTATTATTATTATTATTATTAGCACCGCGTTTACTAACCGTTCAGGTTATACGCACGCTAATGTGTAATGGTAGGGTGATTGTGAGATGAAATGGAGGACCTACAGTTTAACGTGGGATCCGAACCACGGTGGAGGCCTGGCATTCCCCACATTCACAAGTTGTGATTAATACACGTTTTGTCAGAGGTGAAGGAAGGGTTTGGTAAACAGATAAATCTGTGCCGGGACCGAGGATTGAACCCCGGACTCCAGAACACAGAGGTCTGACACCTTACTCCTAGACAACCAGGTCCCAATATTAAATAGAAGAAATACTATCTAGAAGATATGTTGTCCCTACACCTGATCTCAGTCGGTCCAGAAAGTGCACGTTAAATACCTCAAATAGAAAAGATGTTGGCTAGAAGAGACTTTATGTAAAATAAGTTTTATTTTAAACAAACTTATAAATACAGTTGCCCCATGGCTTCTTTGGTGCTGACTGACAGCTCACAGCTGACAGCTGACAGCTCTGAAAAGTTACCAGACCAAATTATGTATCCCTACGCCGAACAATTTGATCTGCAAAAACATGTGTTTAGCAGTTGTCACTTCTGACAGTCAACATTTAGGTATATACCTAAATGTTGACTGTCAGAAGTCAGCTGTGAGCTGTCAGTCAGCACCAAAGAAGCCATGGGGCTACTGTAGAATAAATTTTAAGTAGAAAATATACTGGCTATTGGATGAGGAACATTTGGGTTTAGCGAATAAAATGTTTGTTCAAAAATCAACGTTATTTAGAAGAATTTTTTTGTTGAAGCACGTTTAGCAGAAATTTTAGACAGAAGAAATGTTAAGTAGAATTGTTGATGCTAGGTATTGGAAATTGTAGGTGTCTACCGATGCGGATACCGATGAATTGTTATTGGGCGATTATTATAACAATTAATCATTTTATAAGCAAATCTAAAAGTAAAATCATCTAGGAAAGAGTTAACTGATCAAAATCGCAACAACAACAATAAACATATACACACTGTATCTGGGTTGCGGGCTATGCAAATATTACATAACCAGATAAAGAAATATAAGTTCATACCGTTGATAAAACTAACAATCTAGTTCCAACTTTCACCCGTTATACAACGGTTAATCAAAAATTAAGATTATCAAAGCTTTATCTGTTGGATTTTTAAGTAAAATCTTTTTTGTATTAATTACATTAACTGTTATCTTTCTCGTTAGCATATTTCCCAATATTTATTAATAATTAATTAATAATCGATAATCGGGACTAATCGTTGTAAATAATCGTAGCATGAACAATTATTTTAAACAATTGATAATCGGTATCAATAATAGTTTTTACTGAATCGGTACATATCTAGTAAATTGTACATTTTTTTTTCTTTTTCTTTTTAAGACTCTTGTAAATACCAAAGATAATTCTTCTCGATCCTTCTTAACATGTAGAAAGTATTACCATACACTCAATTATAGCTCAAGAATTTATGTTAACTATTAAAATTAATCATCAATTGATGACTGCTTATCTTACATCTTTAGTGAGATACTTAAAAAGTCTGCAACGTGAAAGTGAACTCTGTTTTCGCTGCCTTCTATATTGCCAGCAATAAAGTTTCATCAGCCAATACAAGTTTTATAATAATGAAAATAAACCATCATAAAACTAGTTTAAACGAGCTTAGAAAACCTTGAGTTAGAAACTTTGCTAAATTCCAGGAAACTGCGATAAAATAAAAGTTACTTCCAATACTATAGCTTACATCAGGGGTCGGCAACATATTTCTGTCCCAGATTATAAACACACAAGTCTCGCGCTCATCCATTGTTTATTCACCCACGTTTTCTTTTTTTTCTCTCTCTACACATTTTCTATTATTCCTTAAAAGCCATTTTTCTAAAATAATTATGTTCCCCATCCTTCTAGAAATATGGATTTATATAAGTTATATATATTTTCATACAAAACTATTTCATTTTCTTATAACATTAACGACGTTGCCTACTTGGAGATTTCGAAGCTATTTTACGAAGCGGGTTGCATTTTAACTTGACGCACCTAAGCAGTCTAAGCGCTATCACACTTAGACATCAATGTATTAAATAGAAAGAGAAGGAAGAAAATTAGTATTTTAATCTGCGAGGCCTCTAGTTTACCTGGTGATAACATTCACCCTCTTCCTCTGACGAGTTTACACAGTCATCGTAATATATGCGAATTGAAAACGTTGGCTTGTATTTTAATTTTACCCTTTTCTTTTTTCCTATTCTAGATAGACATTTGCTACCACGGACTTTTTTAATCTACATCCTGGTACGAACATTTTCGTGACTAAGCCTAAGTTGTAGAGGATTTATAAAAAATACGTTTACAAAAAGTACTTATATATAAAAGTAATAATTTTGTGACACTGTAGGACTATTTTTAGAATAATTTAAGAATTTATGGTTTTGGTTTTAACGTAATATCTTTAAAACTCGCTGAATAAAACGTAAATTCATTAACATGGGAAATCCTGTCTTGACCAGCTGTGACGTCACAGGTAGGCAGCATCCTTAACTACTATGACTCATCAAGGTCATTTTGGTCCCACTAAAATATTATTTGAGAGTACTTGATATACTTGCGGGTTTAAAAGACTCAAGAGATCGACTCTTAATGGTAATGTGGTTTTCTTACGCGATCGACTGAGAGCTGACCCAAGGTCGACTGAGGACTGACCCAAGGTCGACTGAGAGCTGACCCAAGGTCGGCTGAGGACTGACCCAAGGTCGGCTGGGGACTGACCCAAGGTCGGCTGGGGACTGACCCAAGGTCGGCTGGGGACTGACCCAAGGTCGGCTGGGGACTGACCCAAGGTCGGCTGAGGACTGACCCAAGGTCGGCAGAGGACTGACCCAAGGTCGGCAGAGGACTGACCCAAGGTCGGCAGAGGACTGACCCAAGATCGGCTGAGGACTGACCCAAGGTCGGCTGGGAACTGACCCAAGGTCGACTTGTTGATGACCCTTGATTTACTGTTTTGGAAACTATAATTAATACCGGGTTTCTACTCTGGTATTGAACAGTAGATCTAATATTTACCTCACTTTAGCCATATACTTTATTTTATGCGTACCATTTTTATAATTTTATTTTAATAAAATTATAAAATAAATGCCTACATATTTTTTAAAAATATCAATTTGCATAATCTGTATTTGTTAACGTTTGTATACTAACTATACTTAAGATTGTAATAACGTTTATTTGGTTACGATAGCTAATTATCTACAGGGGGATTATTTAAACTTTTACACTTTTGAAATTAGTACCTTTTGTTTATAAATTAACATATATTATTACATTTGATCAACATCTTTATAACATAGGTATACATTTGCTTTACACTATACACATTCTCAGCACAGTTCTCGAGCCTGTATTTTCAGACAAATAACATTTCGTTGATATGTTGAAAGCCATCCAAATTCCTTTTCAATTAAAATTATGATTTATTTTATCATGTAACGTGTATGGATTTACTTTGGATATAAAAAAATACATATAGAAAAATTTTAAGGAGCTTATATCAACCTAGGTTGGATAGATGGCCATGAGATTATTTCTTTAACAATAGAATCCATACAGATAAAACAGACGAGAACATTTTAACGTCGGGGAAAGATTCCAACATATTATAAATACATCACATGTGTAGCGATAAAATGTACCAATTTCTAAGTGTCTGATATATTTTTTTAAATATTTTGGAATGCCAGGCCTCCACCGTGGTTCGGATTCCACGTTAAACTGTAGGTCCTTCATTTCATCTCACAATCACCCTACCATTACACATTAGCGTAAGTGCGTATAACCCGAATGGGTAGTAAGACGTGGTGCTAATAATAATAATAATAATAATAATAAATATTTTGCATATTTTTCAACATGTTGAGTAAACTTTCTTAAATATATGGAAAATATAAGTCAAGTAATAATAATAATAATAATAATTGTTAATGCTCGTTTGGGCTAAATCATTCGTAGCACAGTAGTGGGAAGATTAGCCGTACTAATGTACCGTTGTCCAGGGGACGCCCGAATGTACTAATCCTACATCCTTTTCATGGAGGCTCTTTCCATGATCCGAACCGATGATGAGGATAGTGAGTATGAGGGTGATAGTGAGTATGAGGGTGATAGATAGTGAGATGATCACTCACTAGATAAAATTTTCACAAACTTTTCAATAGTATGAAGTAAAATCAATCATTTTTAATCTAAATTAGACTTGATCATGGTGAAAAATCACTGAAACATGTCATCATCGTAGAAGAAAAGTATATAATATAAGAAGGGAATAAAAAAGAAGATATAACCTTACCATCAATTATTATTATTCCTTACAAATGTAACACGAATATTATTAATTAGCTAATCTAATAATTATAGACATAGACTTGGTTTATATACCAGAGGATCATTATCTAATTAAACATATATCGGAGTGTACCTGCATAACCATGAATATATAAAAATGGCAAACATTGTATATTCTATAAATAAGGTAGAGAAACAGATTAGGTTAATCTACTTTATTGTAGAAATTATCACAATTTTGTTACTAGTATAATATATTGTTTTTTAATGCTTTCAATATATCTACTATGCTATTTTAAAAGTTATTAAAATTTTGAAAATATATTTCTATGGTGGTTTGTTAGCTTATATGAAAGACGTTTCTTATCTGTGACGTGGCGTCAAGTCAAGATATTCATTGTTTATAAGGTGTTTACATTTACTTGGGCGAGTTTAAAAGATAGAACATTAAAACAAAAATCACCCATTCATCTATTGTTAAAGGGTGACCTGGTGGTCTAGGGGTAAGGTGTCGGACTTCTATGCTGGGTCCGGGGTTCATTCCTCGGTCCCGGCAAAGATTTATCTGATTACCAAACCCTTCCTTCACCTCTGACAAGACATCTTGTGAATGTGGGGAATGCCAGGCCTCCACCGTGGTTCGGATCCCACGTTAAACTGTAGGTCCTCCATTTCATCTCACAATCACCCTACCATTACACATTAGCGTAAGTGCGTATAACCCGAACGGGTAGTAAGACGCGGTGCTAATAATAATAATTCTATAGTTAAAAAAAATAGCCTTACATTATAAAAAAAATGTATTGTTTGGATCTGGTAGTAGAAACTAATAGTTTAATTTTCTTCCCATGGTGATATCAACAGTTGTTGAATATCTGTCAAGGGTGTCCTGAAATTTAATGACAACTTTTTCTCTTGATTTAAAAAGTTTCTTACCTAATTCCTCCGTGCTCGTGACAGATATTCAAAACTATTGATATCACCATGTGAAGAAAATTAATCTCTAGGTTTCTACTGAAGCAATATTTTATTTATTTTGACATAAAAAAGTTTTTTACATTTAACTCTCGTTCCTTATATCACTACCTTAAACAAATTGAAATCTACACATTTATTGTTTAAATTTCTAAAAATAATTCATAAGCTCTAATTTTTTGAATGTTTTTGTTTACTTTAGTACGTATTTCATATTCTACTATGAAGGGGTGTTATTTTATTTTTTCTGATACAATATTAAAAAGAATTTGTCAGCCTATACGGCTATCTCTTTATTGGATTTATTTACACAAAATTTATTCCATCGCGTCTATCTCGTCTACTCCAGCAGTCCCACATAATGTAATATTTGATCAGAGCATGAAGGCGCGAAAACATGTTTAGATCTTTTTTTTTATAGATTTTTTTTATCACACTGAGAGTTCAGTAGATATTTCAATACAGGAGATGGTTATTTGGAATTCGTATGACTGCAACATCAAAACCAACAAACAAATATCTAGAACTGAATATATTCTTGTTTTCCAATAGCGCTTTTTTTGTTGTTGTTGTTGTTGTTGTTGTTGTTGTTGTTGAAATGGTTGGTGGGGATTCATCGGATAATTAGACACCAATGAATATAGGTTGGTTTTTTTTTTTTAGATCCTTTGAATGACGGTGATTTTTTTTTAGTCGTTGTGTTTTTTTTTAATGTAAAACTCAATGCGTACAAATGTCAACCATGGGCTAATGTAATCTCTGGCAGTATAATACAAGCCGGTGTTGATAACGGCAATGTGTCATGTGGGGATTTCACCCCATCGAGGTTGCTGCAACACTAGACAAATGGGCCGGATTAATGGACGCAGTAGCATTTTGACCTCCCCACAATCCAACCCTCGGATAATGGAATCTCTGCGAAACAAGGAACCCTGTGATCTTTTTTTTTTCTCGTCCCCCCCTTACAGATACCTTTCTTCTCTCATTTCCTCCTCTTTACCTACTATTTTACTCTTTTGTGTATTTATATGTGCTCTTTTTGTCAGCCCTTTCTTCATTTATTTCCTAATTTATTTTACACGTAAAAACCTTAAAAGGGTTCAAGGTGTATTTAATTTTATATTTTAGGCTACTATGTGTGTTTTTCCCTCCCCCAATAATTAGTACGGAGCATTGTACGTAGATTAATTCTATGGAAGAAACTAAAACTTTTTTTTTAAACAAAAGGTATTTATAATCTCGTGGGTATTAAATGTATACTTACTTTAAATAAAATAGTCCTCTTAAAACTGGAGAAGAACAAATGTGGAAAATGTAGCAGGTTATTATTAGTTTTATACTACCGGCAACGATGATCGCATAGTCTATTGCGTCACTCTCGTATTGGAATGGATTTATGATGATGGGGAGATCAGGGTTCGAATTCCGGTCAGGCGTAATGAGTGTATTTTTATTATTAAATTGTTTCTCTCTCTCTCTCTCTCTCCACGTAAATAGGGGTTTATTACACTTATATCTTTACGTCCTTCATCTCCGAAGCATTGGTGTAGTTAATATAATATGTTTACAATCCAAACGGGTGCTGGGTTGTAAAATACAAATTTGTGAGTCGGTGCACTTTTTGAGGGCACGCTTACCAAAGTTTGCTGAACACTGGTCGAAGTTATAACTCCTTTAATAAAATGAATTTTCTGAGACTGGGAAGCCAGGGTTTAAATTTCAGGAAACAATAAGGTAGTTTTTTTTTTCATAAAGGGTTTCTCACTCTTTGCCCAATTAACGACTTTGCCTAATTGGAGATTCTGAAGCTATTTTGCGAAGCGGGTTGCATCTTAACTTGACGCACCTAAGCAGTCTAAGTATTATCACACTTAGACGCCAATGTACGAAATAGAAAGAGAGGAGAGAATAGCATCAGTTTACCCTGACAGGGCTCTTGTCTATGTGCTGATAACCCTTTCCCTCTTCCTCTAACGAGTGTACACACTCACTTTAATATTTGCACCTTGAAAACATTGACTTGCTTTATTATTTTATATTTTCCTTGTTTCCTATTATAGAATGGCATATGCTACCACGGACTTTTTTAATCTACATCTTGGTAAGAAAACTCCTAGAGATAATTTTCGTAACCAAGACAAATAGCCTGAGTTGTAGATGATCTATAAAAAAAAGTTTACAAAAAACTACCTACGGATAAAAATAATAATTCTGTGACATTGTAGAACTATTTTCAGAATTATTTAAGAATTTATGGTTTTTTGTTTCAACGTTATATCTTTAAAACTCGCTGAGTAAAACGTAAATTCATTAACATGTGAAATCCTATCTTTACCGGCCGTGACGTCACAGGTAGGCAAGTCCTTGATTATTGTTACATTTTCTTCCAAACTTCACTTTCCTCTCCTCTTCTCCATTATTGTTTATTTTACACCACATCTTATTACCTGTTATGGTACTAATTACATTACTGTGTTAGGAATAAGGAAAGCTGTATTTAGAGGAAGTGTATCCACATTTGCATGGAAGAAAATTGGAAAATCGATTAGGAAAAACCACCATCAGTACACCCTAAAGGTATTCGAACCTTTGATATCCATGTCATCGGCAGTATAATCTATTTCAGGAGTGACGCCTTAGACCATGCAGTCACCGAAGCAGTTCCCATTAGTGTAAATATTCTTACTGTCCTGATGGGTGGTAAGACGTTGCGCGCACGCACACACACAAAGATGTATTTTATATGGTTGTTTTTAAGAGGCTTGACACAGGCTAAGGGTTATTATCACCTGGGACCACCCGTAACCTTGAATCAATCGTGCCTCAGGTGTTATCATACCACGTGGAAGATTGAATTAAGGTCTACCCACTTAGAATATTTAGTATATTTATTTTTCTTCAAGTCCTGCATCTCGTGTTTGCAGGAGCATATCCTAGGACTGCAGTATTTCTCATGAGAATGACATATTTGAAGCATCAATATCATTAAAATAACCCTCAATAATCTTAAAAAGTTCATGTTATTAAATTTTTAAAAACTACTTCTATTCCTAGGATCCGCCTCGGTGGCGTAGTTGGCTAACGCGCTTGTCGTATTGAGCTCGACTGCTGAGGACGGGGAGATCGAGGTTCGAATCTCGGTATGGTGAGCTGGGGGTGGTTTTTCCTAAATGGTTTTCCACTTTTCCACCACGCAAATGCGGGTTCACTTCCTCTAATTCAACCTTCCCAATTTCTAATCCATTAGCGTAATTAGTAGTTAAAGCGTATAACCCGAACGGGTAGTAAGACGCGGTGCTAAATATTAAATTAAAATTAATTTTTTTTTGTGAACTCCCCTAGAAAAAAATAGATGTCTAAGCCCTTGACTCAGCACTAAGTTAATCCTTAATAATCATATTGATATCTTAATATATAGATAGCACCCGTATTAGTGGTCACGCTGGATAAGGAATCAGCCCTGTCTAATTGGATTTGCCGTCGATAGAGAATGCTAAAATAGTGTACTTAGGGTGGTTTTACTTAAATAGTTTCCCCACAATTCATCCATAAAACTGCAGGCACATCTACCCCATTTTCCTGATTAAATTTCGCACAGACCGTAAAGTAAGACGCGATGGGGGGGGGGGGGGGGGGGGAGTATTCTAAAATGTGTTAGATTTTATTTTTTTCCACAATCATATTATGGTATTCTTTATTGTTAGTTAAAAATCAAACTATAAGATAAAACACTGCGATATACTTTAATATAATTTTTATTATAAGTTTGTTTACATAATACGTTAATTTATTATGTTTAAAAGGCGTTAATTGTGCTTATAATGTCAAATTATTCATTTAAAAAATCGGAAGAAAAAGTTGTAAATAAATGAAACCATTCGTGACGAATTGTTCATTGTCTAGATAAAATACTTAAAGCCTGTTGTTAATAATTTCACAGCCAATTTGCATGATCTAATTTGCATATTTTTCCCATGATGCACTCAACATTATTTAAAGATGTTAACGCAATCACGTAAATCTGATTTGTTCAACTTTATCGCACAAAGAAAGTTTTACATACCGACGTGAGGGTTGGGGGAGAGGATGGATGGGGTTGGAACCCCACGAAACGTAAACTTAATTTTGGATGTGGAGGCAAGAAGGGGGAAGATGGTAAGTAAACTTTGTGTCTTACAAGATTTGTACTGTCTTAAAAACTGATCTTGGTGGGAAAAAAAGTGGTAAAGAAGAGATGATAATCCTATAGTCACGATATTTTTTATGTTCTAAAAAAGTTTGAATCTTATTACTGAGAACTCAAGCCGTTACAAACAATCCTTTAATCATAAATGTAGATTTTTTTTTCATGTAAGTTTTTTTTTGTGATGTGAATAAAAAATAAAAACAAGGACGTGGTCAGAATGAAACTCCAAACATGTTTCTGATCAAAACGTGGAGAGATTTGACAACGCTGTAAAACTGCAGGTTTTTTCTACAGTCGGTTACAGTAATAAAATGGTTCAATCTTATTTCTCGTAAGCCCACCCCCGTATGAGGTTTCCGTACTTAATTCAGTACATGTAAACTATAACCGTATGACCAACCAACTATCAGAGTGAATATTATTAAAACGTTGCTACCATGAAAACTAGTGCGTAATTTGATAATAGCTCAAGTGATAGAGTTCAACTATGTTTAAACTCAAACGCATGCACAGAAAATATAGGTCTGCTATTGAAGTTAACCTATAAAATGGAACATTGATTTTTCTAACTATCGAACAAAAGTTGAATACAATATTTTTATTTTAAAAATAAGTTTGAAACGAGTGGTTTTAATTAGGCCTAAGTGTATTGTATTTAAAAGTTTATGGTTTAAAAGCCATGACAGATTTTTTCAAGGAATTTAAAACTAATTCTACACAGAACCATAATTTTACTGGCTTTTCTCTATGGGTGTGAAACGTGTTAGCTTACATGTATGTACCTTACATGACAAAAACAAATGTTGTGTGTTAGAAAACAAGATACTTGGAAGATATATTGTCCAAAAAGGAATGAGGATACTGACGAGTAGAGCAGGTTACATAATGAAAGTTACATACCCTGTAATAATGATTAGACATTGTTAGATTAAACAAGTCTTGTAGTTTATGGTGGGCTGGACATTCAGCATGAAGGAGAGAATATAGAACCGTGTTCAGGGCACTGACTGACAAACCCAATGGGAAGAGATTATTGGGAATATCTAAACGGAGATGGGGGGTAAACTTAGAATGGGCTTTGAAAGATATAGGGTGTAATGAGGTGGACTGGATAGAACTAGCTCAAGATAGGGATAGGGTGCTATGAGGTGGACTCGATAGAACTAGCTCAAGAGAGGGATAGGAAGCGTACTTTTGTAAGTGTGACAATTAACTTTCGAACTCCCAACGCCATAGAATAAGACAAATTGTTTCAAAATATACGTGTTGTTTTTTATACATTCACAAACCGTTTTCTGAAAAAAAATTTATATTTGTTTATAGCCTTATAAAATGAGCTACGTGATTTTAAATGGACAAGTGTTCGAATCTTGAAAAATTCTCTTTTGCCTCTATTTGATACCAACATTAAACTTTGTTAAATTATTACTAACAAGCTTGTTTTTCTATAACTAATTATAGAAGGAAACTCAATTAAGTATTAACCATAACTATAACAGTTGTTGTGGCATAGCTTATTGCCCAAATCCCTAAATATATATGTATAAATAAATATATTATACAGTATGACTAAAAGCTAGTATATAGTTTTTTAATTATTTTTTAATATATTTTCTAAAGGTGTGAATATTTTTGTTTAGGTAATTCAAATGATAACTTTATTATTATCTGAAAGTGAATTAGATACTTGTTCATAATGCTTGCTGGCTATAGCAAGATAGAAAGAGGCAAATAAACACATCGCAGCGAAAGTCTGATTTATGTGTGAGTTATAGAGAAAGGGTTTTGTGCTTTAATTAAATAATCTGCTCTCAGGTCACGTCCACCAATTCTGCGAGGAATGCTCGCTACATCGTATATCCGTCTGTGTAAATAAAGCGTAATTTAATTATGTTAATACGCACATATAAACTTGATTTCGCTGACATTAATCTGAAGTTAAATCAATATTATGTTCATATTTTATCTCCTTCTCCAACTGAGACAAAATAAATATTTTCTTATCTCTTCTTAGTTTCTTCGTATGTTGGATTAGCTATCCTGATTAGTGAATTTAGGAAGCTGTAGACTACTCGTCTCTTAATTATCACGATTGTTTTAATTCATGATGTTAAAGATAAAATCTTATCAATCGATTAAAACATGAGATTATATTCGTAATTCTCCATAAATATTCTGATAGTTTTCGTGCGTAGTTCAGTACTGAAATAATGTTGGACACTATCACGAAATAGCTTAGCAGGTAACTGATACGAAATATCAATGAATATAAGCATACAGGTTCGATTCCCGTGTCCAGTTGTCATTTTTTAAATAATTTAAATTAATTTATGCAAAATTGATAACGTTCATTCAAAAACTTATTATTCACATTTACCCTCTTTTTGGAAAATAGTTAATGTTGTCAACAAAAATAAAGCCGCTTCGGTGGCTACGTGTTCTAGTAGACTAGACTGCCTATGATGGGGAGATTGAGGTTCGAATCTCGGTCGGGTGTAATGAGGATGGTTCTTCCAAAATGGTTTTCCACGCCTCCCACACACAAATGCGGGTACACTTCCTATTAATATAACCTTCTTATTCCCTAAAACCATTAGTATGATTAGTATATAAGAATATAGCCCGAACGGGTAGTAAGACATGGTACTAAAAACAATATTTTTTTTAGAAAATATTAAGTGTACGTACTGATTACTGTGTCATCGTATTCAAACTAAGAATTATTTCTATAAAATACAGTTGATTAAAACCACTTGCCTCAAACTTTACATCAAAACCAACATATTGAATTTTACTTTTTTTTTTTAATACAGGAAATTCATTGTTTTATTCGCTAATGTGATTCAACTTGCAGGCTTATCTTTTCCACGCATGCGTCTGTATTCAAACAATGTTGTAAATTTATAGTGTTATTATTATTATATTATTATTATTATTATTATTATTATTATTATTATTATTATTATTATTAGCACCACGTCTTACTACCCGTTCGTGTTATACACACTTACACTAATGTGTAATGGTAGGGTGATTGTGAGATGAAATGAAGGACCTACAGTTTAACGTGGAATCCGAACCACTGTGGAGGCCTAGCATTCCACACATTCACAAGATGTCTTGTCAGAGGTGAAGGAAGGGTTTGGAAATCAGATAAATCTTTGCCGGGACCGAGGATTGAACCCCGGCTGCCAGCACAGAAGTCTGACACCTTACCCCTAGACCACCAGCTCACCAATTTATAGTGTTAATTCCAAATTATGCACAGGTTCCATGATAGTTGGACGTTCATCTATTCCTAAAATATCTCGAGTATCGTTGAGAAAACTTGAATATGTATTGATTAAAAAAAAAATATAAATTAACACCTATTTTTACTATACTTTTGGGTTATACGCCATCGCACTAATTACTATAATGTGTTAATGATTATGAAGGTTTTACTTAGATGAATTGTACCCACATTTGTGTGGAGAGAGAGAGAGAGAGAGAAAGAAAAATCGTCTAGGAAAATCCTTCCTCAGTACATCCGATTAGATTTGAACCCCGGTCTTAAGTTTATTGCGAGAGGGACGCCTTAGGACATGGGGCCACCGAAGTTGGTTATCTGTAGTGATTCCTAATTTTGATTCCAGATAATTTTAATCTGTATTAAATAAATACATTTCCACGAATTGTGTAATTTGTGTATTGCTTCATAATATCCATATGGTTATATCACATAGAATACATAGGTCCTTAACTGTTCTGTTATTTTATTCGTGATAAGATATTGTGTGTACAGATTTGAATATATGATCTTTGGTTATGATCAGCGTGATAATCATTAATCATGATCACGTAGTGATCATTATTATCTGCGTGATGATCATTAGTCACGATTAGCGTGATGATCATACTTGGTATATTATCTCTCGTAAAGTATATTTTAAATTAGTTGCGCCCGGAACAATGCTATTTCTGAGTGAACTGATGGAAGTGGTGAATGGTAAACACAATTATTTAATTCAGGCTGTCTACAAACACTTGTGTACGTTTAATGCGAATGTTACAGTGGAAAACTATCGGGTCTGCTCTAACGTTATAAGCTTTAGAGATAAAATATACCTAGATTTTGGTAGGGGGTACTGGTGAGAAAATACCGAGTATTTTATGATCAGAATTGCTAACATTTTACCATATTAATTTTATGATCAGAATTTCTAGCATTTTACCACATTATTAATTTCATGATCAGATTTGCTAACATTTTACCATATTATTAATTTTATGATCAGAATTGCTAACATTCTACCATATTATTAATTTTATGATCATAATTGCTAACATTTTACCATATTATTAATTTTATCTAATAGGTATTTATATATATACACATGCATATATATATAGTCCGACACCTTATCTCAGTCGTTAGCCTTTCTGTCTTTTGAGCTAAGGTTCCCGGGTTCAATTCCAGTATGGCTGAAAAAATTATCAATGGTGAAATGTGGGTTTACACTTTTACAGCGCTGAATTAACAGCTGGGGGCTGGATGTTGTGTCTGTTCTAGATTAAATTTAATCTATAAGTCATGTTCTTATATAATCAGTCGGTTCAGAAAATGCACGTTAAGAACCTCAGATAATATTTTTTTTTTAAGTATATATTTCTAACGTGATGTTTGTAGATTATACAACCCGACGTATGAATACATTAAAATTATTTTAGTAACTTATGTAGTTTCAGATAGTGTTATTCCTACCAGAATCATACTATAGAATATCGAACTACAAAATGGTCTACACCCGACTCATAAAATGGGTGGACTATAAATTACTTTTTTTTTTGAGCTTTGGAACTCTCTCCTTCAATACTATTTGCATTTAATTACTTTAATGAGGTAATAATGAGTAAGCTAGAATTTGGAAGATATCATATTTATTTGCTTAGAGTGAGAGTGGTGAACCATTTTGGTAAAACTACCTGTGCGGGATTCACTTCCAAGTCTTCCACTCACAGTCAATCCAAAATAAGCTATAACGGTAGTTAATTAACGGCAGTTTGACCACTGATGAAGGGGGTTAGTCCTGTTAATTGTGAAAGTTATGTATAATAAATAATGAGTGCTCAACCCGAGGAATGGTGCTGATGTATTTCCCAAACATCCACGGCTGGCATGAACTCGGACCTTCGGCTGGATCTAGCCGCCCACACAGACTGGGTTCAAACATGTCCTAGGAGAATCCTGAAAGTACGGCATCTTTTCTGTTGATTTTCGCACTGAATTTCTACGAGCAGGGTGACCTGGTGGTCTAGGGGTAAGGTGTCTGACTTCTGTGCTGGTGGCCGGGGTTCAATCCTCGGTCCCGGCACAGATGTATCTGATTTACAACCCTTCCTTCACCTCTGACAAGACATCTTGTGAATGTGGAGAATGCCAGGCCGCCACCGTGGTTCGGATCCCACGTTAAACTGTAGGTCCTTCATTTCATCTCGCAATCACCTGCCATTACACATTAGCGTAAGTGCGTATAACCTGAATGGGTAGTAAGACGCGGTGCTAATAATAATAATAATAATAAATAATAATAATAATAATAATTCTACGAGCAAGCGAGGAAAAAAAACCAACATCTTTTTTTTTCCAGAAAGGTATTTTCACATACCTTCAAGAGATAGTCTACATGCTTTGTATATATGTCGATCTTGGTGGTATTGGGGTAAAGTGCTAGCCTCAAGACCTGACGTTAGCGGTTCAAATCCAACCGAGTTTGACGGATTTTTCTTGGGCGATATAGGGCAGCTACAGACGTTTAAATACGTGAAAGTAGAACTGTTTTTTAATAGCTCTCAGATAAGGTTCTATCTATTAAAATTGGACTATACTTGAGAAAAATTGTGCCAAACTCTTTTCAATAATACACCTTGAATAGTTTCAAATTTGTAATATCTTAAAACCAACCATAATCGGTTAAAAAAATCTCTGAGTCAAATGTGTACGCAGACGAGCTTATCATTTCAAAAGGGTTAAAAAAAACTTGATTTTTAAACGTAACAAACTTGTCAAGTTATTTATAATGTGCTCTGAGCTTGTTGATTTTTGCAAGCAAATTGGAATCCCACGAGTTGCTATGTACACCCGGATTTTGGTAGGAAGCGCTTTATTTAAGGCCTTATTTCCTACCAGAATCCTATTCTATAGTAGTATTAAGGTATATATTAAAGGTCTTAAAGAACTGACCTACCAAAATGAGGATACAGCAACAGCCCAATGTTGTTGTCCTTTAAGTAATTGGCTACATTTGCTTTTGTGTCTAAAGGACGGATTAAGACGAGGCTTTTAGCTTTAATCCCTCCAAAAGGCAACGGCTGGTTTCTTGTTGTAATGAAAATTCTGGTTTGTAAATGTTTTGAATGATAAATACTAAAGTCAAATTAAAACCTTTAAGTTACCTCTGTATGCTAAAAAAATTATAATAAAAGCATTGCAGATGTCAATTGTCCCAAGGCATGCGCTTTTTATTCACATCAGTTTGGCATTATGGGTGATGAGACCTTGTCCCTGTTTAAGCAGGGATGACCGCTTGTACTCGGATTGTTTCACTGTCCCTTACTGACGCGTTCCCTTCCCTCTACCCTTTCATTTCCACCCCCCCCCCCCCCACCCCCTTACATTAAACCTTTCCTCTCACGTTTTAATCCTATAGAAATACAAGGAAAATAAAGGGGAAGGGTTGGAGGTGAAAATAGAGGGGGGGGGGGAGGGACATTTTGGACCCCATACCCGTTCGGGCTTGCAATTAAATCCACAGCTAAACGAAATTTTCAACCCGGTGCTATCCCAGGCCTAAAGCTGTAATCTATTTTATGTCTACTTTGCGTGCCCCGCCCCCACTTTTTTTTTTTATGATGGAGGAAGAGCTGTGTCTATGCTACCTATCGATTATAAACCTGAATTGGAACGATTTTGATGTGTGTTCATTTTAAATGGCTTATTTTAAAACACGTATATTTTATTACTCTAATTATTAGTTTATTACTTAAAACTGTGTCCAGCCTGTGTTGTGGTATAGTTATCTAGTTGATCGAACATATTATTCAAGGAAATATAGCAAGAAACAATCTTTAGCCATATGCGTATTTATTCTCGCGATACATTTTTATTTCCTCAAGATTAAGTTCCCGATAAATAAATAAAAATGTTTGCCATATAATTATATATATATATGTATGTTTATACTTCTGTATGTCTGCCTTTCAGTTAGTATGTATATCTACCTGTGGCTACAACCGAAACCATTAAATGAATTTTATTAAAACTTTATATTTATATATTTTATGGTCATGCCCAAGGCGAAACCGTAATTTTAATACTAGGTCTATTAATAAGCGTAACTCGCCGAGTAATGATTTTTGAAAGCTTGAATTCGTTTGAAAAGTGTTCTAACAATTTTGATTGCAATTTATATCTGAGTCATGTTTTATATTAGTAGCAGAATAAAATGCTTGTTTTTATGAGGCAAACTTATTCAGGGGTGGTTTGCTTATAACCCACTTTTGTAAACTTTGTTCCAAAATCTCTATGGCTTATAAGAAAAAATATGTAAGATTGTATCGTACAATTCCTTTTCTATCATATCTTTAATTTTTATTTAGCACCGCGTCTTACTACCCATTCGGGTTATACGCTTTAAGTACTAATTACGCTAATGGATTAGGAATTGGGAAGATTGAATTAGAGAAAGTGAACCCGCATTTGCGTGGAGGGAGAGTGGAAAACCGTTTAGGAAAAAAAAAAACGTTCACTCGACCGAGATTCGAACCTCGATCTCCCAGTCCTCAGTAGTCGAGCTCAACACGCCAAGCGCGTTAGCCAACTACGCCACTGAGGCGGGTCATATCTTTAATTAATAAGCACATTAACTTTTATTTTTTGTTAGTGACCATTTTAACAAAACAGGGTGTCCATATTTTTCCCTCTAAAATGTATCATTAATTCTTAAAAAACAAAATTATAAAATTTAAAATTGGACTAAAAAATGTTTTACGTAAGTATAGTGCAATTTATGCTTGGTTTGCTAGTGTATATTACTCCGTTTCACTTATATTACGAGTTTTTAGTAAATATCTCCATTTTCAGACAATAGAGCGAGAAAGTTCGTGTGGAGTTCCATACTATTTATTTATTTTTGGTAAAGGTACTATATTTTTGAAAATCCGAAAAATTGATAATCCTGACCGGGCCGATCCCCAATTAGTCCGAACTTTCGCCTTTCTACTGTAATTATTATTTAAGAATCAAATAGCCAAAGTTATTATTTATGCTTTTTAGTGAGGATTACTTTATCTAGATACAATATTCTGAAAATTGAAAAATGACAACTGGACACGGGAATCGAATCCGGGACATTTGGCTTATTACGCCAATGTTCTAACCACTGAGCTATCTAGGAATTTGTAGCTGTCGATTTACGCACGACCATCATAGACTCTGCCCCTAAATATGAATGAAGAATTACCCTGGGCACGGGACGATTCCTGGATAGCTCGGTGGTTAAAGCATTGGCCTACTAAGCCAAAGGTCTAGGGTTCGATTCCCGTGTCCAGGTGTCATTTTTCATTTCTCAGAATGTAATTTTTGTTTTTATGTGCATGTGTGGGCTCTATAGAGGATGATCAATAATATTAATGATTTTGTTTTTTTTAGGTAAGCGTCTCATACCCCTATTTGGATTATTCTCACAGTTGGCAGTGGTATGTATTGCTATAAGATTATATACTTACTTTTATCTAGTGAATGTGTAATGTATGCATTAAAAATTCATTTATTACTTTTTGTGGGTATTTTATGCACAGAATACATATAACTTCCTGTTACATTTTAAATACTAAATGAATTTTTTGAAGTTATACTTCTTTAGGGCGTTATGAAAAAATGAGAGTGAAATTTTAAGATGCGCGCGCATCACTGTAACACAAAAGTAACAGGTTGAAGCTAAACCGCTCACTAAGTCTAGAAAAAAAAAGCTACCAACAAAATAGAAATAGAACCTCTGTTAGTCGCGCATGTTGGTACGCTCATAGAGAAATGTATACTATGTTATTCCCTTTCTCTATGGTACGCTCGTCGCCTCTGATCACTGTTTTCATAAATATAATATTTATCCACATGTTTCTAGTTTCTACATTCACAACACGTGTTTTAGTTTCATACAAGTGCGAATTATATATGTGCTAATAAATTATATTCAGTAGTGATTTAAATTGAATATTTTGATTAATATTAATTACTATTCGTAAATATTAGTGAAAAAAATTGTGCTTATAGACTTTTTCAAGTGCTTCAATATAATTGAGGTTAACTATCTGTATGTATTATTTATTGATATAAATTAAAATATTATTATTTAACATAATTAATACTAAATATTATCATTTTATTTTAATTAATTATTTGCATGCAATTAAAAACTATTTTTTAATGATGCCAAAGAAGTATAACTTCTCACGCGCGTACATAAGTACACACACCCATTTTTTTTTAATGTGACTATTAGGCTTGAGAGCTTGGAAATGCTCAGAAGTTTCACCAAAAATGTACAAACATTTTATAAACTTTACATACCCTCGATATATTTTAAATTCCTGGGCATCAAAAGTTTGTGGCCATTTTATTTCACAAGAATGTTACAATCATCATTTAATTTATTTATAACGTCCAGTGTTGACTGACAACTGATATCACTTTAATCAGTAACTCTTAACTGATAATTATCAAGTATGTTGGCACTACTCAAATAGTTTTACGACATCACAAATAAAATTATTTTTATTTCTTTGTTCAGAAAGCATTCACTATTAAAAAATAATTGAGTTCCATGATTGTGAAATTATAGCATTGATATTTTTAATAAAAAATTAAAGATCAAACCTGAGACTCTATGAAGCAATTTACATAAGCGTGTTTATAAGTTTTTAAATTATTGTAAACTACTTATAAAAAGGGTGACCTGGTGGTCTAGGAGTAAGGCGTCAGACTTCTGTGCTGGGGTCCGGGGTTCAATCCTTAGTCAAAGCACGGATTTATCTGATTACCAAACCCTTCCTTCACCTCTGCCAAGACGTGTATTAACCACAACTTGTGAATGTGTGGAATACCAGGCCTCCACCGTGGTTCGGATTCCACGTTAAACTGTAGGTCCTCTATTTAATCTCACAATCAACCTACCATTACACATTAGCGTAAGTGCGTATAACGCGGCGCTAATAATAATAATACTTATAAAAAACAAAATTTATAATCTTAGACCAGCTGGCCTTGTTACACTCAGGAGTTCAGATATTAATACGACTTACATGTTTAATATATTTATATACTGTTTAACTTTTGAGATTTAATATTTCTTTCAAAATCTTGATCTAACCAGAAACTTTATGTTCTTGATTTTTATTTAAAATTGAACTACGATGTTATAATATTGGTATACAATTTATTTATTTTTACAACCGTATTTGAAAACCTTTTTCAGCTCCCTCACGTTTTTTATACCCTGGAATCATTGAAGATGATCGAGCTTTTTAATACACGAGTTAGTTGCTAGACAGCATATTCTAACAACCCCCCCTTTGTTCCAATACTCATAGGATGATATAAAGCTGTAGTGGTGAACGAAAATGGTGTAAGAAAGGAACAGTGTGAGGAAAAAGAAAGGATATTTTGATGAACTTGTGATTCTTGAGTTTGAAGCTATTTGACACGTGGGCCGCGTGTAAAGCTATCTTCAATGGCCAGCCAGTAAAGCCGTAACGAATGAGTATCAACCAAAAAAAAGAAGATAAAGTTTGGAATGGTGTAAGAGTGAAAAAAGAGATTGGGGTTTAGAGGGGGCGGGGGAGGGAGGGGGAAACTGACGAGATAGAAAAATGGGCTGTGAAAATGTATTTCCTACCACTTTGACCGAAAGTAAAGAAGAAAGTGTCGAAAGAACGATGGTTCCTCTTTACTCTTTCCTCTTTTCTTTTCCTCTTTCTTCCAACATCCGTGTTCTTGTGTGTTGTCTGACTCAACCACAATGAAATTACAACATGGTTATATTTTTTTTTCCTACTCCCTGGCCGCGATGATGCGTTCAGATCCTGCGTGCCCGCCATAAACGCTTGGTGGGTGGACTATATTGAGGGTTTGAAGCAGGGACACACACGGTGTATTATATGTAGGTCTTTATTAATCCATCCACCTACTAATTAGGAATTTAAAAAATTGTATGATTTGTGTAATACAGCTTCTTTATAAGTAATCGATTGATAAGCAGATATTATATATTTGAAAATATGTTGCGACAGGGATTCAAAATCGAGAATTTAGGGATTCTATCAATGGACTCAAGGTGCGGATTAAGAGATCGTGGGTAATTTTACATTTTTTATAATATTACATTTTGTTGGCCAAAATCAAATATTTCTCCAGTAGCCACATAGAGTTTGGTTTTCTGCACATGCTAATATCAACAGATATTGAATAACTGTCAAGGGTGTACTGGAATTGTGTCAAAACTTTTTAAATAAAGAGAGAAAGTTTTGACACAATTCCAGGACACCCTTGACAGTTATTCAAGGTTTGTTTACATTAGCATGTTTGGGAAAACTAAGCTCTATGTTGCTACTGAAGAAATATTTGATTTATTTTGACCAAAAAGTTTTAATTCTATAAAAACTGTAAAAATACTTCTGCTCCCTTCTGCCGCACCTTAAGAAGTCAAAGGCTATCTTGTAGTTAAGGTTTGTTCAAAACTTTTACTTAAACGCCTTAACAATATTAATAAAGACTACAATCTAAACCCAATTTTCTGTTGTTTTTTAATTTATCATCGCATATATGTGTATATATATATATATTATAATATATATTTTATATATATATATATATTACATATATATATATAATTACTCTAATAGGGCAGGGATGAGGAAGGAAACATTTTAAAGGTAATCGACCATAATTTGCATGGAAGGAGATTGGAAACCACAGAGGGGAAAAAACACCCTCGTTAGACACTACAGGATTCGAACCTGAAATCCCCATCGTTAGTAGGCCAGACTAACAGTAAAGTGATGTATTAGACTATTCGGCCACTGAAGTGGGCGATAAATAACTGATAATCAGATTATTAAAATATATATTTTGTAACTTTTAATTTGTATATGTATAGGTAGGCTACCACGGCTTCTGGAAAATAGGAGACAGAAATGGGAGTCGTGGAAAAACTTAAAATGTCACTGTAAGATTCAGATATTTTCGAAATAATGTTTTAAATAAAATGTATAGTTCAGTTTTCATAAGAAGTGTTTTTTATAAATTGTACACATTATCTTTTTTGATAGACATAACTTTTTACTATTCTATGAGTTATATCTTTTTGTACATACATAGCATACCAAACTTACTACTTGTTCAGACTATACACATAGTATTTTCTGATAATGCTTGTGAATTAGGGGTAAGTAAGGTTGAATTTAGAGGAAGTGTACCCGCATTAGCGTGGAGGGTCGAGTGTGAAACAATCTAGGGAAAAATCACCTTCAGTACACCTAACCAAGTGCTATTATAGAGGTATTTGTTTTCATTACTAAAACTGGAAATCTCACCGAGTAAAAAGCCTTAAAATAATTGAAGGGTACTGGGGGAAAAGGGGGAGAGTCATATTACACACATTTTCTAGGACAACAACTTTTACATCTCACACCACATAAGGGCACCAGAAAATACTTTTTTATGTTAATTTAAATACGACAGAGGTTTCTTTTGACCATAATATAAAGTGCATTAGAAAAATATCATGATTGTCTAACAGATGGCAGCACTAACTCCAATTTGAGTTAAAAATGGACTTACCTCCTATTCTCTTGCACACTTCAAATGATTAAAAGAAATATTAGCAGTACGCCATTATTTGAAGGGAAGAGGTAAGAGTACGCGGGGTGAGGGTGGAGGGGACGTCAACAGAGTTAGAACCGCTTTAAGGACTTTGCCTTCCTGTGACGTCACGGTCAGTCAAAATGAGCTTCCCCATGTTAATTTAAGTTACACTCGGTGAGTTTTAAATATATAACTTAGCGACAAAATCAAAAAATTCTTAAATAATTTAAAAAAATGGTCCTACAGTTTCACAAAATTATTATTGTTATCTTTAAAATAGTATTTTTATAAATCCTCTATAATTTAAGCTATTTTTCTTGGTAACATAAATGTCCTGTAAAAGTCTTCCTGCCAGGAGGTAGATTAAAAAGGTCCGTGGTAGATATGTCTATTTAGAATAGGAAACAAGGAAAAGATAAAATTAAAAAGCAAGTCAATGTTTTCAAGGCTCAAATGTTAAAGTGACTGTGTAAGCTCGTCAGAGGAAGAGGGAAAGGGCTATCAGTAAATAGACAAGAATCCTCTCGCAATGAACTTCTCTATAAATTTTGGACATTTCGTCTAAGTGTGATAGTGGTTAGGTACGTCAATTTAAGATGCAACCCGCTTCGCGAAATATCTTCAAAATCTCCCAAGTAGGCAATGCCGTTAAACATGCAAAAGGGCCTAAGAATACAAAATTTGTGTTTTTGTTTTAAAAAAAATTATTTTCTCGCTCTTTCTTATATTTTTTCGGTTAATTTTATGAGCCAAGTCTTCTGACGTTGAAATGTAAACAACCCTAATTGTCGTACGTTATAAACTCGGATACTATACCAAAGTCATTACTTTTTTTTTTTTTTTTTTTTTTCATTTTGAGAGATGACACAAGAAACTTCCCACTCTTGAAGTTTTTATCGTTATTATTTTGTGGAATTATCGTCTCTTACTCGAAAACACACAACAAAAGGTATTAGAGAAATAGCAAAAGTATACGGAGAGGAAGGAAAAAAAAAATGAGAGAAGGAAGATAAAGAAGTATCATTGGTAAAGTGAAGAAGGAGCAGAAAGAAAGGAGAAGCTATCTGAAAGTCACGTTTCATCCGTCCCGACTTGATCCTTCCCCCACCCTCTTCTTCAACCCTCCTTTCGCTCCGATATTAATAAGTCCGAGCACGATGGGCGACCAGGAAGAGCAAATTGCTGGATGCGACGACTTCTCCCCCCCCCCTTCTCACCCCTCTCCTACAGCAGAAAACCACTCCTTCTCCCTAACCCTTGCAGTTATAATCTTCCAGTTGATTGGAGGCTGGGTATTAATGTGTTGCGCGATACGTGATCCATTTCATTAATATTTGGGGGAACCCGATACGAGGAAGAAAATAATTTGACGTGGTTTTTCCCCCTAAACCAATGGATGAATTTGGGAAAAATTTTCAATGTGAAAAAAATGGTGCTACTTCTTTTCTTATTACATACATACATATACATACATATACATACATACATACACACACATAAACATATTTATACATATATACATGTGTATGTATATATGTATATATATATATATATATATATATATATATATAATATATATATAATATTATATATATATACTCATTCGTTCACCGTTCCCTTACGAGGTAGGCAAAAAAGTGTGCATATAGCTCAAAAAACAACTCCGTACTTAATCCATCCTCACTTTCTCCACACTCCTTAGCATTAAATACTCCGTTCACTTCAACAACATCCATACACAGTCATACATTATCTTTTATTTTTTAACTTTTGATATTTCTCTTTTTCACACATTCGTCTACAACATATAGCCACGTCTTACATGGGCTACTCTTTACTTTTGGTCCGCATACTCTCTACCTTCATATATTTGACCTCTTCTTTTCTTAAAACGTTTAAGATGTATTTTAAGCCCTTTACACTCGTACCGTGGACTAATATCAAGCTCAGCATCTAGTTGGTTTTCTGATAATAGGAGGTGGGGGTTAAATCTATGGCCGGATGTAAGATGTGTTTTTTTACTAAATAGTTTATAATTAGACCATGCGAATGTGGATACGTTTACTTTCAATTCTACCTTCCAAAATTTTAAGGCCAAGATTAAGCCACAGGCAAACTTTTAAAATATTGTTTACATAATAAAAGGTAGGATCCAAGTATACAGGAAAAAAAAAATAATATATATATAACAATCATTATTTACGAAATTTATATACATATAAGGACTGAACGCTAGTGTTTTTGAATGTTTATATAATGTGTATAAATGAACACAAATTTGGCTACAATTTCACTTATATATACATTTCATAAATCTTT